>NIVC01000892.1:50000-197500 GCA_002269645.1 Macrostomum lignano | reverse complement strand
GCGGCTCTGATTGCTAACAATCTGACCTCGTATCAGAAAATGATCTACAGCAGCGATCCAACTAATGCTATTAGAAACCTATTGGTAAGAATTCAACGCCAATAGCTTATTTTACTAATTTGCTATGTTGTAGTATAGCATTTTGCAGCCCATTTGGGCTTACGCGCATTTAATTTAATCCAAGATACGTTTGCCAAAGTAACGGAGCTTTTGTCTATGTTAGCAAGGCTGGCACATCGGCATTTAATTTGGCCCAACAAGCATCCATTTGGTCGAAGCACTCGTGAGCCATTGGACAAACTCTTGCCTTCTCACAACCCTCTGCAGGTTGTTGCGCACCGCTGGAATGTCAGCGTCTCTACCAACAATTTTCAGTCGCTTTTCCAGAGCTCTGCTGATAGTCGAAATCTGATAACCAACTGGAACTGTTCTTTTAACTTCTGCTGCATTTCGGCAACGTCAACAAAGGGTTCGTCTCAACTGCATCGAGTAGCAGTTGGACCTGAGGCTCTCGAGCAACTTGCCTTGGCGATTGCCGGCAGAGATTGCCTGCGAAAGAGTTTCAACATCCTGATGGATGCTGTAAACCACCTTTTCTTTTACATTCAGCAACCTTGCAATGTCCTTTGGGTGTTCACCTCTGTCGAGTGCTTCGATCACAAGCCAATGGCATTCGTTCAACTGCCCAGCATATGGTCCACAATTCTGGGACTGAGCTGCAAATGAACCTAATGGACCAAATCGATGCTTGTTGGACCAAATTAAATGCCGATGTGCCAGCCTTGCTACCATAGACAAAAGCTCCATTACTTTGACAAACATATCTTGGATTAAATTAAATGCGCGCAAGCCCAAATGGGCTGCAAAAAGTTATATATAATAAATGCCAAGTATTCCCTGCGCCGCAATAACTTTTCAAGCAAAGCGACATCAGAATTTTCATCATCGTTCGCGTTGGAGGCACGGAAGATCCGGACAAGCGCTTCGAATGCGTTGTAAGTTTCCTTAAAAATATACGGCTTATACTTAAAGGTTTGTGATAGACAGGGTTTTCCATATGAGTTTCAAGCATTTGGATAATACTATCAATTCTTGGCGATTAGCTACAAGCTTGTAGTTCTCGTGATATAATCGTGACCTCCAAACCTGCACTAATCGATCTTCAGCTCAAACAACTGGGCGCCTACGGTCCGAAGTACTTTTGGATCCAAGTGGGTCTGCCATTCACCACCGCCCAAATCGAGGGCTCCTGCCCAGACTCCGACAGAGCAGAGAGTATGGAGGGCTCCATCGAGACGGACACGGCAGTGATGGACCCTGCGCTGATTGAGACAAGGATTGGACCTGCTGGAAAGGTATGAGCTGATCCTTGATTCATTTGTCCTGCGGACTCTCCCACAGCTGTAGGGGCCTGCAGACGACTCCCTTCCCGTAACTGTCCGCAGACTCTCCCAGAGCTGTACCGCCAGTTCCTCATCGAGTACCCCGCCAGACTCGCGGACGCCAGAATGAAAACGATTAGCGGTTTCGACCTTCGCTTCGACTCCGTGATGTCGGCGGCCCTCGCGCTGAATCAGACGCTGCAGTCGTGGAACTACTCAGATGAGATGCAGCTGGGCAACTCATCGTTCAAAGCTGAGCTGATGAGGAACATTTTGAAGCTGGACTTTATTGGTCTCTCTGTTAGTTTAGCTTTTTTATCTGCGTTTTTTTACTTTGACGGTCAGTCTGCGAGCTCACGGCAGCTCAACCGCCTCTTCTCAATGCAGGGTCGAGTCGTGTTTGACAGCAACGGTGACCGAACCTCTGTGGTGATGATCTATCAGCTGAGAAGTGAGCTTGGCTGTGGGTTACCATGCCAGAGTTCGTTTTTTCAGCCCTTTTTATTCATAAAACATACTCCTATTGCTCTTTGAAGCGGAAGAGTTTTAAATTTAGAATGTCACATTTCACTGTTGAATGAATATTTCAATTTCGCAGCACCGATGAACTCATATCGCGCACGGAGTGGCTTGTCGTACCTCACAGAAGTTCCACTTGTAACTTGTATATTCCCGCAGACCTATCCAGGCACCTGGTTGGCACATACGACCCGATAGAAAACGTGTTGAACTGGACCGCTAAATTTTGGTTCGCAGGTAAGGAATCGGTTAAGTCTATGCGAGAACTTGAATAAATTGAAGAAAAGTTGTAGAATCTATCAGAATCAATGGACTCAAACAAGAGAACAGGAAAACATGAGATCAGTTATTAACCGTGTGTGTAAATTTCAGGCGGCTCACCTCCGGTGGACGCTCCCGAGCTGCTCACTAGGCAGCTGCAGCTGAGCGAAGCCGGAACTATCGCACTCACCTCAGCCTCCTCCATCGGCATCGCCGTTTCCATAGCAACAGTGGCTGTGAACTTCCACTATAGAGAGCTTCGCCTCATCAAGATGAGCAGTCCCCTCGTGAACAACGTGATCGGCGCTGGCTGTCTGATGTGCTACGCGTCCTGCATTGTGATGGCGGTGAACTCGCACTGGGCAGTGAGCACCGGTCTGTGCTGGACTCAAACGGCTCTGCTCACCATTGGCTACTCGGCCGCGTTCGGCGCCATGCTGGCCAAGACGTGGCGAGTGCACCGCATCTTCACCAACGTGAAGCTGCGCAGGGTGGTGAGCTTAGCTGCCGGTCTGTTAGTAGGGCTTTTTATGTTCCCGATTTACTCTATTAAGCGTGGTTGTTGAAATCAGGAGGTCCAGGGCTCGACTCCAAATGTGACCACAATTATTTACAACATTACATTTTTACGAGTATAATCAGAGCCTGTAAAGACGAACATCGACATCTTCTCAACTCGTCCAAATTTACGATGATCTTGATCCTTGGATGGTTACAAAAATATATCCAAAATTTGCTCTGAAAAAGTTTACTTTCGATACATATCGGCAACTAATGCAATAATAAAATAGGCACTAAATCTAGTAATCATAGAGAAACAGTTTTAGAAATCGCAATAAAAAGGGTTTACATTGGGAAGTTCTATAGACAGACGTACGCGAGAAGCTGATTAAGGTAACAGTTAATATCGCACGAATCAATCCCCTGTGCCGTTTTTGCAAACAACTTAGCTCGAATTTTCGTCTCTTTCCCCAGGCCATCAAGGATTCGCATCTGTTTGCAGTTATCCTGCTAGTCCTGGCCACTGATATTGTCCTGCTAATCGCTTGGGGAATCATCGATCCGCTGACAGTGGAGAGTGTCTCTCTGCCCTCCGTTGTGAGTAAAGGCATATGGGTGTGGACTCTTACGGGTGTCTTGACAGCTTGATTTTGTGCCACAGCATCCGGTATTCAAAAAGTATTCAAAACTTTTGCTGAAAAATTGTGTCAATGGCAGTGAATTAAAAGTATCAGAAGAGCCATTTTATTTTCATATTAACCAACGTTCCGAACAATGCCTGAAACAATAAATTCTAGGAAACTGAAGACGGAACTCTCATTCGATCGACAATCGATGTATGCACCTGCAACAACATGACAATTTGGATTGCCTCCGAACTTGGAGTCAAAGGTTTTCTGCTGCTGTTCGCGCTGTTCTTTGCCTGGGAGACTCGCACGGTGCAGGTGGAAGCGCTCAACGACTCGAAGAAGATCGGAGTGTGCGTGTACAACACCACCGTCATGGGTCTCATCGGTGTGGTCATTCTGTTCGCTCTGCCCTCGTCGAGTCAGGATCTGAAAGTGTCGCTCATTGCCAGCTGCATCATAATCTGCTCAAGTACCACCCTGATTCTGGTGTTTGGCAGCAAGGTGCGAGGACCGATCTTGCGGTGATGCTTGTGAATGTCTTGGAAAATATACTTTGTCGGTTGAAATCAACGATTAACATTATTCCAGATCTTCATGCTGATCAAACACGGCCCAAGCAAGGTTGACGATATGGAGACTGCGATGCAGACTTCAGCCGGAATCACCGTGCCTCAGAGCTAGTGTGAGACTGGCTACCGACTGGCTACCGACTGGCTACCGACTGACTACCGACTGACTACCGACTGGCTACCGACTGACTACCGACTGGCTACCGACTGACTACCGACTGACTACCGACTGACTACTGACTGACTACCGACTGGCTACCGACTGGCTACCGACTGGCTACCGACTGGCTACCGACTGGCTACCGACTGGCTACCGACTGGCTACCGACTGACTACCGACTGGCTACCGACTGGCTACCGACTGACTACCGACTGACTACCGACTGGCTACCGACTGGCTACCGACTGACTACCGACTGACTACCGACTGGCTACCGACTGGCTACCGACTGACTACCGACTGGCTACCGACTGACTACCGACTGACTACCGACTGACTACCGACTGACCATTAGTTAACTGCATCTATAATACATGCAGAAAAAACAATTGACAAATGGTTTCATAAGCATACCGACTCTTTGTGAACTACTTATTACAGGCGGGTTGTCATGTAGCTAGTTAAACCAGACCTTATATATATTTTTGAAGATACGCAGAAACTTAGAAACTTAGAATTGTTTATTAGATAGAAGTAGAATTGACACTTGCACGAAACTGTAGCTACTGTATTTCATCGCAAGGTTATAAAAGAAATGCCATTTATAACAATTGACTTAACAAATAGCAAGACAAAGCCTGTCTCTCGCAGACATTTTATTTAATTAAAAATTTCCCGCCTTTTTCAATTCATCCCAGCCTGCATTCCAATTTGAAATTTTTAGAACAACTCAGGTTAAACCAATCTTTTGCAATGTGTCTGCGTATTCATTTTAGAGACGCGGTCATGCAGGTAATCAATTAGGAGAACAAAGCTCATGACTGTAGTCCAGTGGCTGCCTCCTACAGCTACGTGATAAAACAGCGACGTACAGATTTAAGCAAACAAAACTTTCGAAGGTAGAAATCAGCTAATCTTGGGATTAGGGATTTGGCTACTGTGCTGCCGGAGGCACTGACTAACTAACTAACTTATGTTGTGTATGTGCATCGTACGTGCACACCATTCTTTCCTCTCCCTTCGCCATACCACTAAGCTTCCATGTACTTGTACGTAATTAATTGTCATCACGTGACTCTATTTCGATGTTCTCTCAGCTCCCGCTCGGGTCATTATTAAATATAGGCTACTTGCTAGTTAAAATAAACCTTGAGTTTCTTAATTTATGCCAACTTCACGGCACAACAATGGCGTCGTAAGCAAGTGACCTGCCACTAAACGATCCAGCCATGACTGAGGCATGGCTCAGGAGTTTCGCCGCACTCAGTCGAAGCAAGAAGCTGACGGACTCCAATGAAGATCGCCAGATTACTGACCTCTTCCTGTTCAAGGCGGGAGTCGAGGCAGTCCGCAGAGTGTCTGTCATGGTGCAGCCCAAGGAACTGGAGAATATGGATTTCGCTGACATTCGCACATTCGCAACCTGATCATGGAGAAGATGGCACCCAAGAAAAGGCTGGTCACTGTGGAGAGATCCAGATTCATGGCACTTCGGCAAGAGACTGGTGAATCGAGCCAGAAATTTGCGCAGCGTCTCACGGATGCCTCCAGGTACTGCGAATTCAGCAAACTGAACGCTGAGGGCTGCCATCAGACTGCCGAGGACGAGCTCATTCAGACGATGCTGATCAGCGGACTGCACAACGTGAAGCATCGGGCCAAGTTTCTCGAGTTCATCCAGAGCGCTGCCACAGCTGTGAAGCTGGATACCTGCGTCGAATATGTTCAACAGCTGGAGCTCATCCAGCAGTACAGCAGCTCCGATCAGGTCAAACAGTCATCGACCAGCTCCAGCACCCCAACTGAGTAGTAAGCCCCAGCAGCTGTGTGAAAAAGCAGCGCCCAGAACAAGTTGGCAGGCTTGAGGAACCGGAAGGCAACCTGGCTCGCAGCCCAGTCTTCACCGTCAGCAGCACGAATAAGATCAAGACGAGCAGCATCAAGAATGTGAAGCTGGACGGTAAGCTCCTGACAATGCAGCTCGATTCCGGATCAGACGCCAGCATCATCCCCAAGAACTTTTGGAAAGCCTTGGGTGAACCTCGGCTCAAGCGGTGTCCCAGGCAGCTTCGCCAGTTCGATGGGTCTGTCATCAAGACCTTCGGTTGCTTCTTGGCGGTGGTAGAGCTCAGCGACAGAGTTGCCTGCATCGAGGTTACTGTGGCCGCATGCAAGAAGAACCATGGACTGCTGGGCACCGATGATTTGGACTTCAAGCTCGACGGAGTTGCCACCAACCATCAGCCTGCCATCAGCTGCGGGACTTCAGGGCTCGGATAGTCTTGAAAGAGAATGCGCAGCCAAGCTATTTCGAGGCCCGTCAGGTACCGATCCACATGAAGCCGCTGGTCATCGAGAAGCTGCGGAAGATGGTGCAGAGGGGGATTCTGGAGCCTGTACCACCCGGAGGCAGCCGGTGGGCCTCACCAATTGTGGTCGCGCGCAAACCGAACAATGATCAGCGAATCTGCTCGGAGTACAAGGTGGGAGTCAATCCCAAAATATGCGCTGACTCCTTCCCGCTGCCCAACATATTGAGTCCGGGATGAACCACTTCGCCACCGTCGACTTGACAAACTCCCACAACCAGATCGAGCTGGATGAGAACGCAAGGGAAGTGCTCACAATCAATACGCCGATCGGCCTGCTGCGTTGGACGAGAATCCCCTACGGTGTCAAGACAGCCAGTGCCCAACTTCAGGCAGCCATGAAGGCCACCATTGGCGACGCGGTGTCGAACATGGTGATCTATCAAGAGGAAGTTTGCGTGGGCGCTCAGACAGGTGAGCTGGACGCCAAAGTAAAGCATTTGCTCAGCACCCTCAAAGAGGCCGGCATGGAAATCAACCATGAAAAGTGCGTCTTTCGAAGCACTTCATGAGATCTGCTTCCTGGGATATCGCATCGCAGCGGATGGAGTTCGGCCAGACAAGAAGCTGGTGGAGAAGATCCAGAAAATCAAGCCGCCTACGCCGAGGAAGGAGCTGGAGTCATTCCTCGGGTTAACCAACTATTATGCGCGCTACATCCAGGCCTATTCGGAGAGGATTGAGCCCTTGACAGCTTTGCGGAGTCAGAAGTCCAGCTTTGTGTGCATGGGGCCTGGAGCATCAAAAAGCTTTCGAAGACCTCAAGCGAGTCTTGGCAGTGCACCCGGTGATCCTAGGAAGCTGACCACCCTGACGACAGATGCTAGCGAGTCCGCAGTATCGGCCATCCTCAGCCAAGACGGCCACCCGGTGCTGTACTATCAGATTAGCCTCTAGTTTCATCAGATTGTGAGAGGCTAGTTGCTAATCTAGCCAACATGAGCTTATGAAGCAAATAAGATAAGCAAATAAAAAGCTTGATGAGAAGCAAATTAAAGAATATATTACGATGCGTCACAGGTTAAATAATTGAACTTCAGTTCTATAATGGAAAATGATTAAAATTCAATTCTGAATTTTCTTGGAGGATAATCCTCGGACTGTCGCGACTTTCCTAGTCATTTCTTAGTTCACCTTCAATTGTCTCTGTTTACTCCGTTTTCTCTCTCTCTGTCTAGCTCAATCTTGTTATTCTTATCTCTCTCTCTCCCTTGCTGCCTTCTGATTGGTTCTCCATTCTCGCCTCTCTCTTCAGTCGCGCACTTCACCCCTCTCCTTATTATCTGGAGTCAACCCCCCTCTAAATTAGTCATATAAATATACTTGTTTGGGCCCTGCGCCCACTTACTGGCGTATCTTAGTATTCAATTTAACATCTAATTTAGTTCTAGTGTTTTTAGTCTTATTTTCTCTACATGGCGCCCAATGTAAATTACTGAAGAATTCAACCTGGCTCAAAATCTAGCATTAGAAGCTCAGTTCGACTAGCCAAACTCGACCTCAACTCCGGCCCAGCTCAACATTCTCTGCAGTTCGCTGTTCTAGCCGTCTGCACTCGACAGTGGCTCGCTCCTGGTTCAACCGGCTTCTGCCGTGGCGGTCACGGTCTCCGCTCGACCACACCTGATTTCACATCATAGCACGGGCCAACTTCGTGACGTTCTGGAACCAGGGGCTCTCATCTAGATTCGAGCCGGTGCTGCTGGCTTCTGACTCTGCACGGCTTGCGGTAGATTGACTCTATGTGCTTGTTTTTTCGATGTTCTTTTTTCTATTCGCATACTACTCGTAGTTTGTCTCCTGCCCTCTTGTCCTCTCTTTTCCACCTTTGTCTCCGTTTGGTCGCTTAGACGTTCTTTAGTCGGGATTCTCGCTGCCGGTTTTCTCTGTGTTCTCGTTGTCGTTCGCATCTCAATCATGGTTCTCTCAGAAGATGAATTGGCAGCTGCTGTCCGGAAACGGGCGGGCATTCGGTCTAGCGTTACTAAAGCGGTCGGCAAAGTGCAAGTGCTGTTGGACAGGGGTTTGCAGAGAGAAGTCGAAGTCGCTGAGGCGGCTGCGTATCTCGAGGTGTTCAATTCGAAGCTCAGTATATTGAGGCACGCATCTACGCGCGTGTTGCATCTGACGATGGCGCCGTCGACACCGTGCTCCTCATGGCTAAGTCTCGCGTTGCGCCGCTGCTGAATCTATCCATTGCTCGCTTGGAACTGCTAGGAGATACAGCTGTGAGGAAGATAGTGAATCAGGCTACTACTAGAGTTACTAACAGGGACTCTCTCAATGATGCCAAGAGCCTCTTGCTCTGCGATGATGGCTTCGCACTGGGCCAGCTTAGTCTGATCGCGTTCCAGTTGACGTCTGGTCGATATCAGTCGCCGAAAAGACAAATCAAAGTGGTCAGTGAGCATAATGGACTCTTTTGGCAGAGACCATGGTAGCTGGACGGAATAGCGTCCATCCCGAAGCTGAGGATTGCAATGAAACGAGGACTCCGAGTTGGGGCCCGGATCATCTAGGACCCCAATAGACTCTAATTTCCAGAGAGTCGAAATGTCTCGTGTGTGTGAAGCGTCCAGTGAGATATTCTCGCAAACTGAGCAGCATAGAGCTAAAGCGCAGGTGTCCTCATTGGGAACACTAGACTCGATCGAGTTGCCTATACTAGCACTACATGTATTGTTGATGCCAGTAGCGAGGGGGCCGCATAATAGAAACCCCAGCTTTGATGAGATGGCCACTGGGCCAGAGTCTCCACGCACTACCGTGTCACCCACGATTTGGTAATAGAAGTCTGAGCCTATTAGAATAGATATAGGCGTGTGCTGATCCCGAGGATCGTATGGATCCGCTAAATCTAGAGAGTGCAGGTGTTCGAACCCTGTCACTTTGACTGAATGTTGTGGTTGACATATTGTCTCGACGATATTTGTACGAATCTGGATCACTTCGAAAGAATCCATTTTGCGTAATGCGATGTTAGCACTACCAGACTGCAGAGCCGTGCTGTTTCCAGCAAACGACGAGACGTTAAGCCGTTCCAGTGAATTCGCCTGAATGCCCAGCAGGTCACAAATGTCCTGACGAATGTAGCTGCGATTACTGGCCGTGTCAAACAGAACACGCACCATCATTTCCCGGCGACCATCTGTGCTGAGCAAAATGGCTTTGGCAACGGGCAGAGCCACTGCCGGATTGTCAGAAATGAACATTGTGAAGGCAAAAGACTCTGTCACAGATGCTAAGCACTGATTCGGCGGCGAAGCTGGTTTCTTGGCGGACGTGGATGGCTTATCTGACTCCCTGCCTGCCTGTGAATTTTTAATGCAGATGCTGACATGGTGTCTACCTGAGCAGCCCCGACATGGTCTCGGATCTTTGCATTGAGGTGCCAAATGTCCCAGGCGCAAGCACCTAAAGCAGCGCTTCTCAGACGCAAGAAAGGCCCGTCTCTGATCAGCGGAAACGAGGTTGGTACAGGACTCAGACGAGTGTGAGCCTTTGCAGTAGGTGCAGAAGATCTTCGAAGAGGCCTGTTTGGACGCCTTCGGCTGAAGTGTCACCAGAGTCGAGACAGACGAATGCCGTGGAGAAGCTTTGCTACTGCTAGAGCCAGCAGGTGATGAGGACTTCGTCGACTCTTTCGAACTCAGGAACTGCCCTTGCCCAGCACTTTCGCGAACCGTAATTTCCTGCTTTAGCGATCGCAAGAGGCTCTCCAGTGAATTAATGTCCGATCCCTGCATTTGCGCGGCTCTCAGGAGCTCTAACCGGAAGGCTGATGGGCACTTGCTCATCAGCGATGGAACCAAAAGTGACTCGTAAGAATTGGCAGAGACACCCTGAGCGTTCAGGCTACGCATGGCAGCAGAAATGTCATCGTGAAATTGCTGCAGAGAGCGCAGGGATGCATCAGACAGGCGGAGCTCCGAGATTTTATGCATTAACTCCTTGACAACCACCTCGGGTTTGCCAAAGCGCTCTTTTAGAATATCCACCGCAGTGGAATAGTTGTCAGCAGTGATAGCCAGGCCTCTAATGCATGACTTTGCCGCCTCAGATAGAGAGGCCACGAGATAATTAAACTTGTCAATTTCAGAAAGTGAGGTGTTTGAATTGATCGAGGAATCGAATTGATCCCAAAATGATTGCCATGTTGAAACCTGCCCATCGAACGTGGGAACCTGCAGCTTAGGGAGCTTGACTTGAGGTTGCTGCGACTGAGTGGGAGGCGAACTCGCCTGAGATTTAAAATTACGAGAAAGAGCAGCTTCTAACCTTTTGATGCAAGTGAGACACTGCAGCCCATAGCGCTCTCAATCGTCTCGTCTCTGCTTGCCGGCTTCTCAATCGTCTCGTCTACCGGCCTCTCAATCGTCTCGTTGCCGGCCTCTCAATCGTCTCGTCTCTGCTTGCCGGCCTCTCAATCGTCTCGTTGCCGGCCTCTCAATCGTCTCGTCTCTGCTTGCCGGCTTCTCAATCGTCTCGTTGCCGGCCTCTCAATCGTCTCGTCTCTGCTTGCCGGCTTCTCAATCGTCTCGTCTACCGGCCTCTCAATCGTCTCGTTGCCGGCCTCTCAATCGTCTCGTCTCTGCTTGCCGGCTTCTCAATCGTCTCGTCTACCGGCCTCTCAATCGTCTCCTCTCTGGTTGCCGGCCTCAATCGTCTCGTCTCTGCTTGCCGGCTTCTCAATCGTCTCGTCTACCGGCCTCTCAATCGTCTCCTCTCTGGTTGCCGGCCTCAATCGTCTCGTCTCTGCTTGCCGGCTTCTCAATCGTCTCGTCTACCGGCCTCTCAATCGTCTCCTCTCTGGTTGCCGGCCTCTCAATCATCTCATCTCTGGTTGCCGGCCTCAATCGTCTCGTCTCTGGTTGCCGGCCTCTCAATCATCTCGTCTCTGCTTGTCGGCCTCTCAATCGTCTCGTCTCTGGTTGCCGGCCTCAATCGTCTCGTCTCTGGTTGCCGGCCTCAATCGTCTCGTCTCTGGTTGCCGGCCTCTCAATCATCTCGTCTCTGCTTGTCGGCCTCTCAATCGTCTCGTCTCTGGTTGCCGGCCTCAATCGTCTCGTCTCTGGTTGCCGGCCTCTCAATCGTCTCGTCTCTGGTTGCCGGCCTCTCAATCGTCTCGTCTGCCGGCCTCTCAATCGTCTCATCTCTGGTTGCCGGTCTCGTCTTCGGAGTCGGTGCCGGCAGCATATTCACATTTCAACTCGGGCTGTCGGTCTCGTCTTCGGAGTCGGTGCCGGCAGCATATTCGCATTTCAACTCGGGCTGTCGGTCTCGTCTTCGGAGTCGGTGCCGGCGGCATATTCACAATTCAACTCGGGCCGTCGTCACGTCTTCGGAGTCGGTGTCGGCAGTCAATCTCACCGGTCTTTGTCAAACTTTCTTCACTCGGTCCCCTCCTCTCTTGTCAGTGTCTCCAGTTGTCTCTAGTCGTCTCCAGTTGTTCTTTTCATCAACTTGATTCTCATCTCATCTCATCTCTCTCATCTCAGCTCTCTTACTCAACTGACAATGTTAATGTTTTCTCTAAACTGTACTAGCCATTTACAATTAAAAATTGCTAATTTTTAAGGGGGAGGGTGGATATATTCAGTCTTTTCAGTCTTCTCATTGGTTCAAAAACTACTCAATAAAAATCTAAGTTTAAAATTCGGTCTTAATATTTTGCATTCGCTCTACTGTTTTTGTATTCAAATTCTTAGTCATTATGTATTTTTCAAATCGTTTTATACACCATTTATTGTGAATGTGTTTTTCAATTTAATTCGACCTAATTCTAACTCATTAATTTCAATTGGTAATGGTACTCGAAAATTCAAAAAATGTTCCATTTTTTGGGGGGAGTGTCGCGACTTTCCTAGTCATTTCTTAGTTCACCTTCAATTGTCTCTGTTTACTCCGTTTTCTCTCTCTCTGTCTAGCTCAATCTTGTTATTCTTATCTCTCTCTCTCCCTTGCTGCCTTCTGATTGGTTCTCCATTCTCGCCTCTCTCTTCAGTCGCGCACTTCACCCCTCTCCTTATTATCTGGAGTCAACCCCCCTCTAAATTAGTCATATAAATATACTTGTTTGGGCCCTGCGCCCACTTACTGGCGTATCTTAGTATTCAATTTAACATCTAATTTAGTTCTAGTGTTTTTAGTCTTATTTTCTCTACACGGACAGGTGTCTACGAGTATGTACGGATAAGTCGGGTACTTTCGTACGCAGAGCAGACGCACTGGCACCCGTAAAAAAGAAGGAATCACATCAGTCTCGCTACGAGCCTAGTATATTTTGCTTGTAGGCCATCGCGCGATAAATACTCGTACGTTGATGGAGGATAAGAGTGGCATGAGAAAAACTATTTTTTTATACAGCAACTTGTTTGTTAAGCGACCTGCTTGACAACACTGCGCTTAACTGAAGACTAAAGGCTTTAACTCAACAATTGATTGGACCATTCATCGCGTGAACGTGACTGATTTGTACAAATATAAAGCTAGAAAATATTGTGTGTGCTGTGTGTTGTATAATTGTTGCGAGGTTATTGTGAGCTGTTTATTCGGTAGGTAGGTAGTCAGTACGTAGCCTCTCAGTAGTTAGTCGGTAGTCAGTCGGTAGTTAGTCGGTGTCAGTCGGAAGTCAGTCGGTAGTCAGTCGGTAGTCAGTCGGTAGTTAGTCGGTGTCAGTCGGTAGTCGATAGTCAGTCGGTAGTCGGTAGTCAGCCGGTAGTCAGTCGGTAGTCGGTGTCAGTCGGTAGTCGGTAGTCAGTAGTCAGTCGGTAGTCAGTAGGCAGTCAATCGGCAAGCTGCATTCTAGCTCAGGGGCACCACAATGCCACCAGGGTTACGCATTGCACTTTCATTATCGCCAACCTTAGCTGGCCCGACTTTAATTAGCATGAAGATCTGGAATTCTTCGGTGGCTCAGGGCTACATTGAGCTCATTCATTTTCTCTAACTCTCATCAAACTCTCATTCACGCAGGTGCAGTTGTGTGTGAAGCTTGACCTCTAACGGCGCCCTCTGATTTTCCCATTAACGCCCTTAAAGCATGGGTATTACTATCATTGTGCCATAGACATTTGTGTCCTTGACAAAGTGGGACAAAATTAGCGGGCAGTTAATGATATTAACTGCCCGCTAATTTGCATTAGAGTAAGTTTGAAATAGACAATCGGGCGTTAAATGTCATTAACTGCCCGCTAATTTGCATTAGAGTAAGTTTGAAATAGACAATCGGGCGTTAAATGTCATTAACTGCCCGCTAATTTGCATTAAAGTAAGTGTGACTCCTGCAAGCGGGCTTAAATGTAGTTTATGGCATTAAAAGGCAAGAATAAGTGCCCAGCGGGCACAAAGGTCATGGTACAATTACTGTTGATGCGTATTACGCGACACCCCAATCGAAGATGTAGAGTTAAAAATTGTCTATGAACTACGAAAATGGAACATTCACACAAAAATATTAATTTGCTTTCAACTGAAAGGCGCCTTATGTCGCGCGACTGCAATCTCGAAGCCCCAACACACTATATGGTTTGAAAAGAAACTTCGCCGTCTTTTATTCTATCACAAGTAGTAAATCATGCAACTGGATAATTACCAAGGGTCATTTCTCATCTGACGTATCTTTTTAAATCGGACTGTCAAAAAGTGCTGTTAGGAGTACACAAAGGTGAATACTTAAAAATAAACCCAAAACTAATAGAAATCACAGACAATGGAACATTTTTACGGCGTTCGAAAAAAGTTGCATTTTTTGAGGATTCGGATCTAAACGTACCATTTAGAAATGTAAATGTAAAATTATTATATATAATTTTGATTTGATGTAAAAACTAGACATTTTTTAAAGCAGACCCGTCGGGGTCCGAAAGACGTACGTCCGCTTGACCCTACTTTTTACACCGGAATGTTGATATATTAATTCTGTATGATCTCTGGTAGCAGTAAATTTCTCAACAGGTTTGACGCGTCTTAAGGTGGGACAGAGTAGGTGGCAGAGCATTTCTCAACGACAGCTGGTCGCTTCGAAAGCGATTGTGCATCGTAAAGTCGAAAAGTTAGTTGGCTAATAGTGTTGGGAATTGGGAGTCTAAAGAGTTTGTAAAGAAGCTGCGTCGTGTTATACATCATGCGGATTATTCACCCACCCCACTCCTCAGCTGGACCCCTGGATTCCTCACCGACCCCACTCCCCGCTGTAGCCCTGGATTCCTCAACCCACCCCACTCCCCCGCTGTAGCCCTGGATTCCTCACCCACCCCACTCCCCCGCTGTAGCCCTGGATTCCTCAACACACCCCACTCCCCCGCTGTAGCCCTGGATTCCTCACCCACCCCACTCCCCCGCTGTAGCCCTGGATTCCTCAACCCACCCACTCCCCCGCTGTAGCCCTGGATTCCTCAACCCACCCACTCCCCCGCTGTAGCCCTGGATTCCTCACCCACCCCACTCCCCCGCTGTAGCCCTGGATTCCTCAACACACTCCACTCCCCCGCTGTAGCCCTGGATTCCTCACCCACCCCACTCCCCCGCTGTAGCCCTGGATTCCTCAACCCACCCACTCCCCCGCTGTAGCCCTGGATTCCTCACCCACCCCACTCCCCCGCTGTAGCCTTGGACAAAATGCTGCAGCCTTTTCTGATAAATAAAAAATTCCAGAAGTTGAAAGCAAAAGACTTTTATATCAAATTATAAATTTCCAGAAATTTAAAGCAACAGTTTTTACTAATAAATCGCAAGCAGCAGATTTCTAAAAATCCGATTTTTTAGAAAGTCTAAGTGACGCACTTTTTAAGAAATCAAATTTTAATGAAATGGAAAGATCAAGATGCCTTCTAAAATTGAAAGCGACGAAATTTTTTAAGGATAAATCCAGAAGAATTTGAAAACAACCTATCGTTTTGAAAAATAAAATTTGGATTGAAAGCGACAGAGCTTTCTAAGAGATGTAAGTTCTTAAAAAAGTGAAGCGACTGACCTTTCCAAGAAAAACACTGTCCCGGAAACTAGCCAATTGTTTAATCTAGTCTAGTTTTCCAAGAGATTGATATTTAAGGGAATTCAAATCCGTGAAGTTTAGAAAGCAAAAATGTTTCATCTGTGCTACGAAACTGTCCAACTAGGAAATTATGAAAATTTTAATCATATTTCCCAACAGATTTGATTTGGCTCAGCCAGCCAGCGTACACGGATTTGTACGAGTAGCTGTCGTGCCGTGAAGTTGGCATAAAGAAACCCAAGGTTTATTTTAACTAGCGAGTAGCAAGTAATAATGATACGAGCAGGGGCTGAGAGAACACCAAAATAGAGTCACGTGATGACAATTAACTATGTACAAGTACATGGAAGCTTAGGGGTATGGCCAGTCAGAGCGAAGGGAGAGGAAAGAATATTGTGCACGTACGATGCACGTACATAGCTAGTTACATAGTTACATAGCTAGTTAGATAATATACATAACATATATAATAACATACATAATTAGTTAGTTAGTCAGTGCCTAGAGCTCAGCGCTCCGGCAGCACATCTCGTCATCACCAACGAGCTGTCAAGCGATCAGGAGGAACGCCATTGTTGCCGCTCTCGCTCCTTCTGGGCCGCGTATCAGCCGTATCGAGTTCATCGGCTTGGGGACGCTCAACAGTCGCTGACTCTCTCGAATCGTTGGTCCCTGTGCGTCAGAACGGGCCGGTCCGACTCGGTCCGGTTACGATCGCCGTGCTGTGCCCAGCCTGCACGACGAACTCGGCAAGTTCTGGCTGTGCGTTTTGGCGAGCTTGGTAAACGACCGGGGCATCCGTCTCGAAGGTCAGCGTCAACGGGCTTTTCAGCTGCCGACCCATCAGCGCCGAGGGGCTGCCTCGGCCGTCACTACGTGGAGTCGCTCGCTAGTTCAGCAGGAGCTTGGCCAGGTATGCGTCAAACGGTCCTTGATGAGCTGCAAACGCCTTGAGTCCTCGCTTGACAGTCTGCACCATCCGCTCGGCGCAGCCATTGGACTGCGGGTGGTGCGGCGGCGTGAAGAGCTGATTGCAGCCGATCCGCTCCAGCCAGCCTTGAAGCTCCTGATCGTGGAACTCGGGTGCGTTGTCGGACACCAGAGTGTGCGGCACGCCTTGCCTCACGAAGATGGCCCGTAGAACTCGAATCACTGTCCTCGCGCTCTTGTCTGCCACGTGCACGGCTTCTGGCTAGCCAGAGAAAGCGTCAACCAGCACAAGGATCAGGCCGACTCCCGACACGTGAGCATGGTCCATGTGCACCCGCTTCCAAGGCGTCTCCTCGGTAGGCCACGTGTGCACCGTGCGATTGGGCAGTGGTCGGATCTTCGTACATGTCGTACACTGCTTCACAAACTGCTCAACATCATCGCAGTGCCCCGGCCACCATGCTTCTTCGCGTTTGAGTCGATTTCGAGTCGCCAGCGCTCCGCTGTGGGTCACTCCGTGAGCCGCCTGCAGAATTTTACTACGGACAGCGACAGGCGGGACCAGCAGGTCTCCGCAGCATACGACGCCGTCTTCGATCGTCAACTGATGACAGACAGCCTTGAACGGACGCTCTGCAGCCGAGCAGTTGGACCAGACATTTTTCTGGATCCGGCGCTTGATGCTCTTGAGCACTGGATCGATGTCTGTCCCTTGGCGGATTTCGTCAAGCCTCGGTCCAGTGGATGAAGCCATCATCGCCACTAGAATCGCCGTCATCGTCTCTCTCCAATGGCATCCGGGGCATGGCGTCCACGTGCGGGCTGCTGTTGCCCTTGGAATAGGCGATGTCGAAGTCGAATACGGCAAGCTGAATGGCCCACCGCATGATTCGCGCCGAAGTCACATTGGGAAGCTCCCGACTGGGTCCGAAGATGAATTCCAGTGGCTGGTGGTCGCATTTCTTGTCTAACAGGAAGTGCTTTGCTCGCTGAGTTGCCCAGACGACCGCCAGAGCCTCCCGCTCGATGTTGGAATAGTTGCGCTCGGCGGGTGAGAAGCTAAGTTGTTCAACACCGTCCAATCTATCAGAATCGATGGACTCAAACAGGAGAACAGGAAAGCATGAGATCAGTTATTAACTGTATGTGTAAATTTCAGGCGGCTCACCTCCGGTGGACGCTCCCGAGCTGCTCACTAGGCAGCTGCAGCTGAGCGAAGCCGGAACTATCGCACTCACCTCAGCCTCCTCCATCGGCATCTTCTTCTTTCTTAAAGAAATCAACTTCCAATACAGAGAGCTGCGCCTCATCAAGATGAGCAGTCCCCTCGTGAACAACGTGATCGGCGCTGGCTGTCTGATGTGCTACGCGTCCTGCATTGTGATGGCGGTGACCTCGCACTGAGCAGTGAGCACCGGCCTGTGCTGGACTCAGCAAAATAGTCCTTACCGACTGTCTACCGACTGAACACCGACTGACTACCGACTGACTACCGATTGACTACCGACTTTCTACCGACTAACTACTGAGAGGCTACGTACTGACTACCTACCTACCGAATAAACAGCTCACAATAACCTCGCAACAATTATACAACACACAGCACACGCAATATTTTCTAGCTTTATATTTGTACAAATCAGTCACGTTCACGCGATGAATGGTCCAATCAATTGTTGAGTTAAAGCCTTTAGTCTTCAGTTGAGCGCAGTGTTGTCAAGCAGGTCGCTTAACAAACAAGTTGCTGTTTAAAAAAATAGTTTTTCTCATGCCACTCTTATCCTCCATCAACGTACGAGTATTTATCGCGCGATGGCCTACAAGCAAAATATACTAGGCTCGTAGCGAGACTGATGTGATTCCTTCTTTTTTACGGGTGCTAGTGCGTCTGCTCTGCGTACGAAAGTACCCGACTTACTCGTGCATAAGTACATAAGATTAGCAGTCCATTCTATTCTATCATTTCTGGTGTTGGCTAGATTAGCAGTCCATTCCATTCTATCATTTCTGGTGTTGGCTAGATTAGCAGTCCATTCCATTCCTTCATCCGTGACGTTGGCTACATTAGTAGTCCCTTCTAGCTGAAGTTTTCTGCAAACAGTTATTGCATTGACTTTCTAATTCCTAGAGAATGAGGGCAATGCGGAGATCCATAAAAATATTATAAGCTTTCAGATCACTCTAGGACGTCAGCTGCCGTTCAATCCCTTGAGGTTCCTCTGTCATTTTCTATTTCTTGTTCGTTGATTTTCACCTTTTAATCGCAATACAATGGATCTAACAGGTGAAAATGATCTACAATTTGCCGCATCGTTTGGGAAGCTGCCTCTGGTCATCTTAAATTGAAACTTTTAGCATTTCTTTTCCATTCAGATTTGCAGTCTATTAATTTGGTTGGAGCTGCTTCATTACGAGCTACCCGGCTCACAAGCCTTTATGATTATTTGCCCAATTAGTGCCAGATCTGGTCAAAAGCAGCCAGATAGATAGATAGATAGATAGATAGATAGATAGATAGATAGATAGATAGATAGATAGATAGATAGATAGATAGATAGATAGATAGATAGATAGATAGATAGATAGATAGATAGATAGATAGATAGATAGATAGATAGATAGATAGATAGATAGATAGATAGATAGATAGATAGATAGATAGATAGATAGATAGATAGATAGATAGATAGATAGATAGATAGATAGATAGATAGATAGATAGATAGATAGATAGATAGATAGATAGATAGATAGATAGATAGATAGATAGATAGATAGATAGATAGATAGATAGATAGATAGATAGATAGATAGATAGATAGATAGATAGATAGATAGATAGATAGATAGATAGATAGATAGATAGATAGATAGATAGATAGATAGATAGATAGATAGATAGATAGATAGATAGATAGATAGATAAATAGATAGATAGATAGATAGATAGATAGATAGATAGATAGATAGATAGCCATTGGACGGGCGGACAAGGCCATTGGCTAAAGGCGGCAAGGCATGTGTGTGCATAAACTACAAAAGGAACTGACGGAGCGGGCCCGATTCCGATTCGAGCATCTTATCCGATAGGACTTTATCGAAAATGTCGAATCGAATGCTCATTTTGCTCCTCCTAGCCTCATCCGGGGCAGCTGCTGGACGCCAAGTGGTGAACGTGCTTTGCATCAGTTCCAGCGCCACCCCATTCGCTATGGACTCCGATTATTTGAATTTCAGCTTCAGGTACATCACCAACAACATCAGCCACCTGTTCCCCGCCTTCGAGATGAGCTACACTCTGGAGATTGCTGAGGAAGTGAGCAGTTTTTTAAAGACGAGCTGCATTAGTGTGTCTTCCCCCTCAGTCCCACTCAATCGTTCCCTTCCAGTCCCGCTCAGAATCATTCCCTCTTTATCTAAGCTGTTTGTCAGAGCCCCAACTAGTCTATTTCCAGGAAATTTCATTTTAAATTTGAATCCTGAAATTTCAGGACAAAACTGGAAGCGCCGCCAAAGCTCTGATTGACGGCTACCTGCAGCCTCCCAACAAAGCTCTGCTGCTGGGCGCCTCGTTCTCGCACCAATCTCAAATTGTGGCGGATATTTTGCAATACTACTACCTGCCTCAGGTGAGTAGTGCTGTTGTTTTCTGACCAATACTGATGGCACTCTCTGACCAATACTGCTGGCACTCTCTGACCAATACTGCTGGCACTCTCTGACCAATACTGTTGGCACTCTCTGACCAATACTGTTGGCACTCTCTGACCAATACTGATGGCACTCTCTGACCAATACTGATGGCACTCTCTGACCAATACTGTTGGCACTCTCTGACCAATACTGATGGCACTCTCTGACCAAAATCGATGACATTCTCTAACCAGTATTGATGAAAATCTCTGACCAATATTGACGACATTATTTGACCAATATTGATGAAATTATCTGACCAACCATGAAAACAGCCACTGACCAAATTGTAACATCCCTTTAAACTTTCAATTTTCAGATCGGCTTCTCAAACACGTCGCCACTGCTGAGCGACAAGTCTCTCTACCCCTACTACGTTCGAATGCCAATCGCTAGCAGTCTGTTTGTTGAGCCGACAGTGAAAATCATAAAAAAATTTGGCTGGAAAAAGTTCGGCTTCATTGCGTCAGACTTCGCGGTGGCCTACCCAGTGAGAAATTTTACCCTGTGCAGCTGGTTAACAGTTATAGCATGCCATCGGATAAGTAGCATGACGCACAATAGTCCTTACTTTCGCCTATTTTGCTGGAATGTTCAAGAATTTCTCTTGATGAAACAGAAGTTTTTGAACATTTTTTTGGTTTTACTTTTCAAACTTCGACAGCGTGCAGTCTGGTTGGATGGACTTGATCCTAAACTGTTGTTGACAAGAAGGAAGTCAACTGCAAGAAAACTAGGATTGGAGCCGCAAGGATTTCCATTTTTACCTTGTATCGTTGTTTCGCGGGTTTCCAAGCCACTACATGGGGCTGTTTAAAAATTCTAATCCAATTTTAAAGCTTAAGGTCACTTAGTGGAGCTTTTGGGTTCAGGAAGCGGGTCCGTAGCCCCAGTGGTCCAGCGCGGTGCTCTCATAAGCCAAATGCAGTCACATTAATTTGGGGCTAAATTGGAATCTCGGCTTGGCTCTGCTTGTGCAATTAACGCCCAGCTTGAGGGCCAGCCCCCAAGGCACAGTGAAGTGTACATGCCTAACGATAAATAAATTTATGGTCGCTGTGCACTCCTGTGTGCCTGTGCGTATGACTGCGTACGTATCCGCGCGCTAGTGTGCCTGCTCAGGGGAGTCGGCGAAATGGGCAGCAATGCCTCTCGCCGGTTGTGTGTCAATGTCGCTTAAAGTGCGCCAGGGTGCACTCAGCCGACTGTCTCTAAAAACCTTGAGTCCAGGAATCCCATCCAGGCCAGGTCCTATCGCGCACGGTTCAGAGTCGGAGTTCTCATCGACAACTAAACCACTTTGACTCATAGAATTCTTATCACGGGTTCATCTAGAGTACATTTGAGAACGTCCATTCAGTTATTGCGCAGCAAAACCTGTCTATGTAGTTTCCATGGTGAATTGAATGAATTTTTCGAGTCGCCATGAAAATTTGCACAAAATTATTCATTCAAACAAATCAGGTGGCTTTAAAACTCGAGGCGGCTCTGATTGCTAACAATCTGACCTCGTATCAGAAAATGATTTACAGTGGCGATCCAACTAACGCAATTAAAAACCTATTGGTAAGACTACATTATATATTGCCAATAGCTGTTTCTGCTAATTAATATTACAATAATAAATACATATTATGATACGAATACTTTGCATCTCAATAACACTTCAAGCAAAGCGACATCAGAATTTTCATCATTGTTCGCATTGGCAGCATGGAAGATACGGGCAAACGGTTCGGATGCGTTGTAAGTTTCTATAGAAATATATACGACTTTATAATACTTGCACCGACAATAGCCAATGCTGTAAATTCTTGTAATATTGTTTTCCTGCCGTAATGATCGCCTCCAAACCTGCACTAACTGACCTTCAGCTCAAACAACTGGGCGCCTACGGTCCGAAGTACTTCTGGATCCAAGTGGGTCTGCCGTTCACCACCACCCATTTTGAGGGCTCCTGTCCAGACTCCGACAGGGCAGAGAGTCTGGAGGGCTCCATCGAGACGGACACGGCAGTGATGGACCCTGCGCTGATTGAGACAAGGATTGGACCCGCTGGAAAGGTATGAGCTGATCCTTGTTCATTTGTCCTGCAGACTCTCCCACAGCTGTAGGGGCCTGCAGTGCAGCATCATCAGAGGCTTGCAGACGACTCCCTCCCGCAACTGCCCGCAGACTCTCCCAGAGCTGTACCGCCAGTTCCTCATCGAGTACCCCGCCAGACTCGCGGACGCCAGGATGAAGACAATCCGCGGTTTCGACCTTCGCTTCGACTCCGTGATGTCGGCGGCCCTCGCGCTGAATCAGACGCTGCAGTCGTGGAACTACTCAGATGAGATGCAGCTGGGCAATTCATCGTTCAAAGCTGAGCTGATGAAGAACATTTTGAAGCTGGACTTTATTGGTCTCTCTGTTAGTTTAGCTTTTTTATCTGCGTTGTTTTTACTTTGCCGGTCAGTCTGCGAGCTCACGACAGCTCAAACGCCTCTCCTCAATGCAGGGTCGAGTCGTGTTTGACAGCAACGGTGACCGAACTTCTGTGGTGATGATCTACCAGCTGAGAAGTGAGCTTGGCTGTGGTTACCATGCCAGAGTTCGTTTTTTCAGCCACTTTTTAAAACATACTCTTATTGCTCTTTGAAGCGGAAGAGTTTTAAATTTAGAATGCCACATTTCTCTATTGAATGAATATTTCAATTTCGCAGCACCAATTAACTCATATCGCGCACGGAGTGGCTTGTCGTACCTCACAGAAGTTCCATTTGTAACTTTTATATTCTCGCAGACCTATCTAGGCACCTGGTTGGCACATACGACCCGATAGAAAACGTGTTGAACTGGACCTCTAAATTTTGGTTCGCAGGTAAGGAATCGGTTAAGTCTATGCGAGAACTTGAATAAATTGAAAAGTTGTAGAATCTATCAGAGTCGATGGACTCAAACTGGAGAACAGGAAAACATGATATCAGTTATTAACCGTGTGTGTAAATTTCAGGCGGCTCACCTCCGGTGGACGCTCCCGAGCTGCTCACTAGGCAGCTGCAGCTGAGCGAAGCCGGAACTATCGCACTCAGCTCAGCCTCCTCCATCGGCATCGCCGTTTCCATAGCGACAGTGGCTGTGAACTTCCACTATAGAGAGCTTCGCCTCATCAAGATGAGCAGTCCCCTCGTGAACAACGTGATCGGCGCTGGCTGCCTGATGTGCTACGCGTCCTGCATTGTGATGGCGGTGAACTCGCACTGGGCAGTGAGCACCGGTCTGTGCTGGTCTCAAACGGCTCTGCTCACCATTGGCTACTCGGCCGCGTTCGGCGCCATGCTGGCCAAGACGTGGCGAGTGCACCGCATCTTCACCAACGTGAAGCTGCGCAGGGTGGTGAGTTTAGCTGCCGGTCTGTTAGTAGGGCTTTTTATCTTCCCGATTTACTCTATTAAGCGTGATTCTTGAAATCAGGAGGTCCAGGGTTCGAATCCAAATGCGAACAAATGCGAACAAAAATTTACAACATTAAATTTCAAGAATCAGAGCCTGCAAGGCCAACGTAAACCTCTTAACGATTCGTCCACATTGACGATTCTCGCTGATGGATCCAAAAATGCATCCAAATATTTTGCTCTACAAAAATTCACTTTCGATGCATGTCGATACATACACACGGAAGATTTTGTTGTTGGCAACTAATACAATAATAAAATAGGCACTAAATCCAGTACTCATAGAGAAACAGCTTTAAAAATCGCTGTATAAAATATTTTTACATTGGGAAGTTCTACTTGTTTAGACAGACGTTAATATCGCACGAATCAATCCCCTGTGCCGTTTTTGCAAACAACTTAGCTCGAATTTTCCTCTCTTTCCCCAGGCCATCAAGGATTCGCATCTGTTTGCAGTTATCCTGCTAGTCCTGGCCACTGATATTGTCCTGCTAATCGCTTGGGGAATCATCGATCCGCTCACGGTGAAGAGTGTCTCTCTGCCCTCCGTTGTGAGTAAGGGCATATGGGTGTGGACTCGTACGGGGTAGTATCAGTTCAACTTTTGTCAGAAATGCTTAATTGTATGCCTTGACAGCTTTATTTTATGCCACAACAACAGGAATTTAAAAAGTTCGCGTCACTGTTGCTTAAAATTCTGTCAATGGCGTTGAATTAAAAGTATCAGAAGAGTCATTTTATTTTCATATTAACCAACGTGCCGAAAAACCTCTGAAAAAATCCAGGAAACTGAAGACGGAACTCTCATTCGATCGACAATCGATGTATGCACCTGCAACAACATGACAATTTGGATTGCCTCCGAACTTGGAGTCAAAGGTTTTCTGCTGTTATTTGCGCTGTTCTTTGCCTGGGAGACTCGCACGGTGCAGGTGGAAGCGCTCAACGACTCGAAGAAGATCGGAGTGTGCGTGTACAACACCACCGTCATGGGTCTCATCGGTGTGGTCATTCTGTTCGCTCTGCCCTCGTCGAGTCAGGATCTGAAAGTGTCGCTCATTGCCAGCTGCATCATAATCTGTTCAAGTACCACCCTGATTCTGGTGTTTGGCAGCAAGGTGCGAGGACCGATCTTGCGGTGATGCTTGTGAATATCTTGAAAATAGACTTTGTCGGTTGAAATCAACGATTAACATTATTCCAGGTCTTCATGCTGATCAAACACGGCCCAAGCAAGGTTGACGATATGGAGACTGCGATGCAAACTTCAGCCGGAATCACCGTGCCTCAGAGCTAGTGTGAGACTGGCTACCGACTGGCTACCGACTGACTACCAACTGACTACCGACTGACTACTGACTGGCTATTGACTGACTACCGACTGGCTACCGACTGGCTACTGTTTGGCTACCGACTGACTACCGACTGGCTACCGACTGACTACCGACTGACCATTAGTTAACTGCATCTACATGCAGAAAAACCAATTGACATATGGTTTCATAAGCATACCGACTCTTTGTGAACTACTTATTACAGGCGGTTTATCATGTAGCTAGTTCAACCAGACCTTATATATATTTTTGAAGATACGCAGAAACTTAGAAACTTAGAAGTTTAGATGGAAGTAGAATTGGCACTTGCACGAAACTGTAGCTACTGTATTTCATCGCAAGGTTATAAAAGAAATGCCATCCATAACAATTGACTTAATAAATAGCAAGACAAAGCCTGTCTCTCGCAAGACATTTTATTTAATTAAAAATTTCCCGCCTTTTTAAATTCATCCCAGCCTGCATTCCAATTCGAAAATTTTAGAACAACTCAGGTTAAGCCAATCTTTTGCAATGTGTCTGCGTATTCATTTTAGAGACGCGGTCATGCAGGTAATCAATTAGGAGAACAAAGCTCATGACTGTAGTCCAGTGGCTGCCTCCTACAGCTACGTGATAAAACAGCGACATACAGATTTAAGCAAACAAAACTTTCGAAGGTAGAAATCAGCTAATCCTGGCATTAGGGGGTTGGCTACTGTGCTGTCAGAGGCACTGACTAACTCACTAACGTATGCTATGTACGTGCATCGTACCTGCACACCATTCTTTCCTCTCCCTTCGCTCTGACTGGCCATACTTGTACTTCCATGTACTTGTACGTAGTTGATTGTCATCACGTGACTCTATTTCTGTGTTTTCTCAGCCCCTGCTCGAGTCATTATTAAATATAGGCTACTTGTTAGTTAAAATAAACCTTGAGTTTCTTTATGCCAACTTCACGGCACGAGAATGGCGTCGCAAGCAAGTGACCTGCCACTAAATGATCCAGCCATGACTGAGGCATGGCTCAGGAGTTTCGCCGTACTCAGTCGAAGCAAGAAGCTGACGGACTCCAATGAAGATAGCCAGATTACTGACCTATTCCTGTTCAAGGCGGGACACGAGGCAGTCCGCAGAGTATACCTATACATATATACATATACGTACTGTGAATTCAGTAAACTGAACGCTGAGGGCTGCCATCAGACTGCCGAGGACGAGCTCATTCAGACGATGCTGATCAGAGGACTGCAGAACGTGCAGCATCGGGCCAAGACTCTCTAGTTCATCCTAAGAGAGCTGGATACCTGCGTCGAATATGTTCAACAGCTGGAGCTCATCCAGCAGTACAGCAGCTTCGATCAGGTCAAGCAGTCATCGACCAGCTCCAGCACCCCAACTGAGCAGTCAGCTCCAGCAGCCGTGTGAAAAAGCAGCGCCCAGAACAAGTCGGCAGACTGAGGAACCGGAAGGCAACCTGGCTCGCAGCCCAGTCTTCACCATCAGCAGCACGAATAAGATCAAGACGAGCAGCATCAAGAATGTGAAGCTGGACGGTAAGCTACCGACGATGCAGCTCGATTCCGGATCAGACGCCAGCATCATCCCTAAGAACTTTTGGAAAGCCTTGAGTGAACCTCGGCTCAAGCGGTGTCCCAGGCAGCTTCGCCACTTCGATGGGTCTGTCATCAAGACCCTCGGTTGCTTCTTGGCGGTGGTAGAGCTCAGCGACAGAGTTGCCTGCATCGAGGTTACTGTGGCCGCATGCGAGAAGAACCATGGGCTGCTGGGCACCGATGATTTGGACTTCAAGCTCGACGGAGTTGCCATCAACCATCAGCCTGCCATCAGCTGCGGGGCTTCAGGACTTGGATTGTCTTGAAAGAGAATGCGCAGCCAAGCTATTTCGAGGCCCGTCAGGTACGGATCCACATGAAGCCGCTGGTCATCGAGAAGCTGCGGAAGATGGTGCAGAGGGGATTCTGGAGCCTGTACCACCAATTGTGGTCGTGCGCAAATCGAACAATGATCAGCGAATCTGCTCGGACTACAAGGTGGGAGTCAACCCCAAAATCTGCGCCGACTCCTTCCCGCTGCCCAACATATTGAGTCCGGGATGAACCACTTCGCCACCGTCGACTTGACAAACGCCTACAACCAGATCGAGCTGGATGAGAACGCAAGGGAAGTGCTCACAATCAATACGCCGATCGGCCTGCTGCGGTGGACGAGAATGCCCTACAGTGTCAAGACAGCCAGTGCCAAATTTCAGGCAGCCATGGAGGCCACCATTGGCGACGCGGTGTCGAACATGGTGATCTATCAAGAGGAAATTTGCGTGGGCGCTCAGACAGAAGGTGAGCTGGACACCAAAGTGAAGCATTTGCTCAGCACCCTTAAAGAGGCCGGCATGGAGATCAACCATGAGAAGTGCGTCTTTCGAAGCACTGAGATCTGCTTCCTGGGATATCGCATCTCAGCGGATGGAGTTCGGCCAGACAAGAAGCTAGTGGAGAAGATCCAGAAGGTCAAGCCGCCTACGCCAAGGAAGGAGCTGGAGTCATTCCTGGGGCTCACCAACTATTATGCGCGCTACATCCAGGCCTATTCGGAGAAGATTGAGCCCTTGACAGCTTTACGGAGTCAGAAGTCCAGCTTTGTGTGTATGGGGCCTGGAGCAGCAAAAAGCTTTCGAAGACCTCAAGCGAGCCTTGGCAGTGTACCCGGTGATCCTAGGAAGCTGACCACCCTGACGACAGATGCTAGCGAGTCCGCAGTATCGGCCATCCTCAGCCAAGACGGCCACCCGGTGTTGTACTATCAGATTAGCCTCTAGTTTCATCAGATTGTGAGAGGCTAGTTGCTAATCTAGCCAACGTCAGAAATGAAGGATAATATCATTTTTCTAGAATGGATTGCTACTAAAGGTAGGCAATGAGCTTATGAAGCAAATAAGATAAGCAAATAAATAGCTTGATGAGAAGCAAATTAAAGAATATATTACGAAGCGTCACAGGTTAAACAATTGAACTTCAGTTTTATAATGGGAAATTATTAAAACTCAATTCTGAATTTTCTTAGAGGATAATCCTCGGACAGGTGTCTACGAGTATGTACGGATACGAGTAAGTCGCGTACTTTCTTACGCAGAGCAGACGCACTGGGACCCATAAAAAAGAAGGAATCACATCAGTCTCACTACGAGCCTAGCATATTTTGCTTGTAGGTCAGCGCGCGATAAATACTCGTACGTTGATGGAGGATAAAAGTGGCATGAGAAAAACTATTTTTTAACAGCAACTTGTTTGTTAAGCGACCTGCTTGACAACACTGCGCTAAACTGAAGACTATAGGCTTTAACTCAACAATTGATTGGACCATTCATCGCGTGAACGTGACTGATTTGTACAAATATAAAGCTAGAAAATATTGTGTGTGCTGTGTGTTGTATAATTGTTGCGAGGCTTTTGTGAGCTGTTTATTCGGTCGGTAGGTAGTCAGTACGTAGCCTCTCAGTAGTTAGTCGGTAGAAAGTCGGTAGTCAGTCGGTAATCAGTAGGCAGTCAATCGGCAAGCTGCATTCTAGCTCAGGGGCACCACAACATCGACTTTTCATAAATTGGTGGCTTGATCGGTAGTAATCCATTCTAGAAAAATCATATTATACTTCATCCGTGATGTTGGCTAGATTTGCAATCCATTCTATTCCTTCATCCGTGACGTTGGCTAGATTAGCAATCCATTCTATTCATTCATCCTTGACGTTGGATAGATTAGCAATCCATTCTATTCCTTCATCCGTGACGTTGGCTAGATTAGCGATCCGTTCTATTCCTTCATCCGTGACGTTGGCTACATTAGTAGTCCCTTCTAGCTGAAGTTTTCTGCAAACTTCTTCAAACTGTTATTGCATCGACTCTCTTTTTCCTAGAGAATGAGGGCAATGCGGAGATCCATAAAAATATTATAAGCTTTCAGATCACTCTAGGATGTCAGCTGCCGTTCAATCCCTTGAGGTTCCTCTGTCATTTTCTATTTCATGTTCGTTGATTTGCACCTTTTAATCGCGATACAATGGATCTGACAGGTGAAAATGATTTACAATTTGCCGCATGGTTTGGGAAGCTGCTTCTGGTCACCTTAAATTAAAACTTTTAGCATTTCTTTTCCATTCAGATTTGCAGTCTATTAATTTGGTTGGAGCTGCTTCATTACGAGCTACCCGGCTCAAAAGATGTGGCTGCCTTTATGATTATTTGCTCAATTCGTGCCGGCCAGATCTGGTCAAAAGCAGCCAGATTAATGGCTTAATCTTCTTTTATCCCATGGGATCACAATAATCAAGGCTTTTGGGAAAATTCTTCAAGTAAAAACTCGCTGGCTAGATGATAGATATAAAGATAGATAGATGATAGATAGATAGATAGATAGATAGATAGATAGATAGATAGATAGATAGATAGATAGATAGATAGATAGATAGATAGATAGATAGATAGATAGATAGATAGATAGATAGATAGATAGATAGATAGATAGATAGATAGATAGATAGATAGATAGATAGATAGATAGATAGATAGATAGATAGATAGATAGATAGATAGATAGATAGATAGATAGATAGATAGATAGATAGATAGATAGATAGATAGATAGATAGATAGATAGATAGATAGATAGATAGATAGATAGATAGATAGATAGATAGATAGATAGATAGATAGATAGATAGATAGATAGATAGATAGATAGATAGATAGATAGATAGATAGATAGATAGATAGATAGATAGATAGATAGATAGATAGATAGATAGATAGATAGATAGATAGATAGATAGATAGATAGATAGATAGATAGATAGATAGATAGATAGATAGATAGATAGATAGATAGATAGATAGATAGATAGATAGATAGATAGATAGATAGATAGATAGATAGATAGATAGATAGATAGATAGATAGATAGATAGATAGATAGATAGATAGATAGATAGATAGATAGATAGATAAATAGATAGATAGATAGATAGATAGATAGATAGATAGATAGATAGATAGATAGATAGATAGATAGATAGATAGATAGATAGATAGATAGATAGATGGATAGCCATAGGACGAGCGGACAAGGCCATTGGCTGAAGACGGCAAGGCAGGTGTGTGCAGCAACTACAAAAGGAACTGACTGAGCGGGCCGATTCCGATTCGAGCATCTTTTCCGATGGGAGTTAATCGAAAATGCCGAATTCAATGCTCATTCTGCTACTGCTAGCCTCATCCGGGGCAGCTGAAGCACGCCAAGTGGTGAACGTGCTTTGCATCAGTTCCAGCGCCACCCCATTCGCTATGGACTCGGATTATTTGAATTTCAGCTTCAGGTACATCACCAACAATATCAGCCACCTGTTCCCCGCCTTCGAGATGAGCTACACTCTGGAGATTGCTGAGGAAGTGAGCAGTCCGTTTTTTAAGACGAGATGCATTAGTGTGTCTTCCCCCTCAGTCCCACTCAATCGTTCCCTACCAGTCCCGCTCAGAATCATTCCCCCTCAGTCCCGCTCAGAATCATCCCCCCTTAATCCCGCTTAGAATCATTCCCCCTCAGTCCCGCTCAGAATCATTCCCCCTCAGTCCCGCTCAGAATCATTCCCCCTCAGTCCCGCTCAGAATCATCCCCCCTTAGTCCCGCTCAGAATCATCCCCCCTTAATCCCGCTCAGAATCATTCCCCCTCAGTCCCATTCAGAATCATTCCCCCTCAGTCCCATTCAGAATCATCCCCCCTCAGTCCCATTCAGAATCTTTCCCTCTTTATCTAAGCTGCTTGTCAGAGCCCAAACTGGTCTATTTCCAGGAAATTTCATTTTAAATTTGAATCGCCAAATTTCAGGACAAAACTGGCAGCGCCGCCAAAGCCCTGATTGACGGCTACCTGCAGCCTCCCAACAAAGCTTTGCTGCTGGGCGCCTCGTTCTCGCACCAATCTCAAATTGTGGCGGATATTCTGCAATACTACTACCTGCCTGAGGTGAGTAGTGCTGTTGTTATCTGACCAATATTGATGGCACTCTCTGATCAATATTGATGACATTCTCTGATCAATATTGATGAAAATCTCTGACCAATATTGATGACATTATCTGACCAATATTGATGACATTCTCTGACCAGTATTGATGAAAATCTCTGACCAATATTGTTGACATTCTCTGACCAATATTGATGAAAATCTCTGACCAATATTGATGACATTCTCTGACCAATATTGACGACATTATTTGACCAATATTGGTGAAATTATCTGACCAACCATGAAAACAGCCACTGACCAAATTGTAACATCCCTATAAACTTTCTATTTTCAGATCGGCTTCTCAAACACGTCGCCACTGCTGAGCGACAAGTCTCTCTACCCCTACTACGTTCGAATGCCAATCGCTAGCAGTCTGTTTGTTGAGCCGACTGTGAAAATCATAAAAAAATTCGGCTGGAAAAAGTTCGGCTTCATTGCGTCAGACTTCGCGGTGGCCTACCCAGTGAGAAATTTTACCCCATGCAGCTGGTTAACAGAATAGCATGCCATCGGATAAGTAGCATGACGCACAATAGTCCTTACTTTCGCCTATTTTGCTCGAATGTTCAAGAATTTCTCTTGATGAAACAGAAGTTTTCGAACATTTTTTGGTTTTAGTTTTCAAACTTCGACAGCGTGCAGTCTGGTTGGATGGACTTGATCCTAAACTGTTGTTGACAAGAAGGAAGTCAACTGCAAGAAAACTAGGATTGGAGCCGCAAGGATTCCCGTTTTTAGCTTGTATCGTTGTTTCTCGGGTTTCCAAGCCACTACATCATAGGCCTGTTTTAAAATTCTAATCCAATTTTAAAGCTCAAGGTCACTTAGTGGAGCTTTTGGGTTCAGGAAGCGGGTCCGTAGCCCCAGTGGTCCAGCGCGGTGCTCTCATGAGCCAAGTTCAGTCACATTTGGGGCTAAATTGGAATCTCGGCTTGGCTCTGCTCATGCAATTAACGCACTTAAGGGCCAACCCCCAAGGCACAGTGAAGTGTACATGCCTAACGATAAATAAAGTTAGGGCTGCTGTACACTCCTGCGTGAGTGTGTGCCTGTGCGTAACTGCGTACGTATCCGCCCGCTTGTGTGCCTGCTCAGGGGAGTCGGCGGAATGGGCAGCAATGCCTCTCGCCGGTTGTGTGTCAATGTCGCTTAAGTTAAGTAAGCGACAGGGTGCACTCAGCCGACTGTCTCTAAAAACATAAAACCTTGAGTCCAGGAATCCCATGCAGGCCAGGTCCTATCGCGCACGGTTCAGAGTCTGAGTTCTCATCGACAACTAAACCACTTTGACTCAAGGAGGATCATGCATGCAGGAAAAATGTACAAATTTTGACCGGTTATAAACAATCACTTAGCATTCTTATCACGGGTTCATCTAGAGTATACTTGGGAACGTCCATTCAGTTATTGCGCAGCAAAACCTGTCTATGTGCGAGCGCATAGTTTCCATGGTGAATTGAAAGATTTTTTCGAGTCGCCATGAAAATTTGCACAAAATTCTTTTAAACAAATCAGGTGGCTTTAAAACTCGAGGCGGCTCTGATTGCTAACAATCTGACCTCGTATCAGAAGATGATTTACAGTGGCGATCCAACTAGCGCTATTAGAAACCTATTGGTAAGAATACATTATATTATTGCCAATGGCTCTTTCTGCTAATTAATATTACAATAATAAATACATATTATTATACGAATACTTTGCATCTCAAAACACTTCAAGCAAAGCGACATCAGAATTTTCGTCATTGTTCGCATTGGCAGCATGGAAGATCCGGGAAAACGCTTTGAATGTGTTGTAAGTTTCTATAGAAATATACGACTTTTACTATACTTTTAGCAGAATTGTTTTCCTGCCGTAATGATCGCCTCCAAACCTGCACTAACTGACCTTCAGCTCAAACAACTGGGCGCCTACGGTCCGAAGTACTTCTGGATCCAAGTGGGTCTGCCGTTCACCACCACCCATTTTGAGGGCTCCTGTCCAGACTCCGACAGGGCAGAGAGTCTGGAGGGCTCCATCGAGACGGACACGGCGGTGATGGACCCTGCGCTGATTGAGACAAGGATTGGACCTGCTGGAAAGGTATGAGCTGATCCTTGATTCATTTGTCCTGCAGACTCTCCCACAGCTGTAGGGGCCTGCGGTGCAACATCAGAGACTTGCAGACGACTCCCTCCCGCAACTGTCCGCAGACTCTCCCAGAGCTGTACCGCCAGTTCCTCATCGAGTACCCCGCCAGACTCGCGGACGCCAGGATGAAGACAATCCGCGGTTTCGACCTTCGCTTCGACTCCGTGATGTCGGCGGCCCTCGCGCTGAATCAGACGCTGCAGTCGTGGAACTACTCAGATGAAATGCAGCTGGGCAATTCATCGTTCAAAGCTGAGCTGATGAAGAACATTTTGAAGCTGGACTTTATCGGTCTCTCTGTTAGTTTTGCTTTTTCTTCTGCGTTGTTTTTACTTTGCCGGTCAGTCTGTGAGCTCACGGCAGCTCAACCGCCTCTCCTCAATGCAGGGTCGAGTCGTGTTCGACAGCAACGGCGACCGAACCTCTGTGGTGATGATCTACCAGCTGAGAAGTGAGCTTGGCTGTGGGTTCCCATTTCAGCCCTTTTTAACAAACACTGCACACATGTTGCTCTTTGAAGCAGAAGTGTTTTAAATTTAGAATTCTGAATTTCTCTGTTGAATGAATATTTCAATTTTGCAGCACCGATGAACTCATATCGCGTACGGAGTGGCTGGTTGTACCTCACAGAAGTTCCATTTGTAAATTTTATATTTCCGCAGACCTATCCAGGCACCTGGTTGGCACATACGACCCGATAGAAAACGTGTTGAACTGGACCGCTAAATTATGGTTCGCGGGTAAGAAATCGATTCTTTTTTTCTTAGCGAATACTTAACTAAATTGAGAAATTATGGAATCTACCAGAATCGATGGACTCAAACTAGAGAACAGGAAAACATGATATCAGTTATTAACCGTGTGTGTAAATTTAAGGCGGCTCACCTCCGGTGGACGCTCCCGAGCTGCTCACTAGGCAGCTGCAGCTGAGCGAAGCCGGAACTATCGCACTCAGCTCAGCCTCCTCCATCGGCATCGCCGTTTCCATAGCGACAGTGGCTGTGAACTTCCACTACAGAGAGCTTCGCCTCATCAAGATGAGCAGTCCCCTCGTGAACAACGTGATCGGCGCTGGCTGCCTAATGTGCTACGCGTCCTGCATTGTGATGGCGGTGAACTCGCACTGGGCAGTGAGCACCGGCCTGTGCTGGACTCAAACGGCTCTGCTCACCATTGGCTACTCGGCCGCGTTCGGCGCCATGCTGGCCAAGACGTGGCGAGTGCACCGCATCTTCACCAACGTGAAGCTGCGCAGGGTGGTGAGCTTAGCTGCCGGTCTGTTAGTTGGGCTTTTTATCTTCCCGATTTACTCTATTAGGCGTGGTTCTTGAAATCAGGAGGTCCAGGGCTCGACTCCAAATGCGAACAAAAAAAATTACACCATTACATTTCTAGAATCAGAGCCTGTAAGGACGAACATCGACATCTTCTCAACTCGTCCAAATTTAAGATGATCTCGATCCCTGGATGGTTACAAAATATTTGCTCTGAAAAAGTTTACTTTCGATACATATCGGCAACTAATGCAATAATAAAAAAGGCACTAAATCCAGTAATCATAGAGAAACAGTTTTAGAAATCGCTATAAAAAGGGTTTGAATTGGGAAGTTCTATAGACAGACGTATGCCAGAAGCTAATTAAGGTAACAGTTAATATCGCACGAATCAATCCCCTGTGCCGTTTTTGCAAACAACTTAGCTCGAATTTTCCTCTCTTTCCCCAGGCCATCAAGGATTCGCATCTGTTTGCAGTTATCCTGCTAGTCCTGGCCACTGATATTGTCCTGCTAATCGCTTGGGGAATCATCGATCCGCTCACGGTGAAGAGTGTCTCTCTGCCCTCCGTTGTGAGTAAAGGCATATGGGTGTGGACTCTTACGGGTGTCTTGACAGCTTGATTTTGTGCCACAGCATCCGGTATTCAAAAAGTATTCAAAACTTTTGCTGAAAAATTGTGTCAATGGCAGTGAATTGAAAGGATCATTGAAGAGCCATTTTATTTTCATATTAGCCAACGTTCCGAACAATACCTGAAACAATAAATTTTAGGAAACTGAAGACGGAACTCTCATTCGATCGACAATCGATGTATGCACCTGCAACAACATGACAATTTGGATTGCCTCCGAACTTGGAGTCAAAGGTTTTCTGCTGCTGTTCGCGCTGTTCTTTGCCTGGGAGACTCGCACGGTGCAGGTAGAAGCGCTCAACGACTCGAAGAAGATCGGAGTGTGCGTGTACAACACCACCGTCATGGGTCTCATCGGTGTGGTCATTCTGTTCGCTCTGCCCTCGTCGAGTCAGGATCTGAAAGTGTCGCTCATTGCCAGCTGCATCATAATCTGCTCAAGTACCACCCTGATTCTGGTGTTTGGCAGCAAGGTGCGAGGACCGATCTTGCGGTGATGCTTGTGAATGTCTTGGAAAATATACTTTGTCGGTTGAAATCAACGATTAGCATTATTCCAGATCTTCATGCTGATCAAACACGGCCCAAGCAAGGTTGACGATATGGAGACTGCGATGCAAACTTCAGCCGGAATCACCGTGCCTCAGAGCTAGTGTAAGACTGGCTACCGACTGGCTACCGACTGACTACCGACTGACTACCGACTGACTACTGACTGGCTATTGACCGACTACCGACTGGCTACCGACTGACTACCGACTGACTACCGACTGACTACCGACTGACTACCGACTGGCTACTGATTGGCTACCGACTGGCTACCGACTGGCTACCGACTGGCTACCGACTGGCTACCGACTGGCTACCGACTGACTACCGACTGGCTACCGACTGGCTACCGACTGACTACCGACTGTCTACCGACTGACTACCGACTGACTACCGACTGGCTACCGACTGGCTACCGACTGACTACCGACTGGCTACCGACTGGCTACCGACTGTCTACCGACTGGCTACCAATCGACAACTGACTGACCGTCAGTTAACCGCATCTACATGCATAAAAACCAATTTACAAACGGTCTTTACCAGTATATAAGCATATGGTTTTTAGAACTTTTATTTAGCTAGCTCAACAAGACCAAATGTATATTTTATGCAGACACGCAGAACCTTAAAAACTTAGAAGTTTAGAAGTAGAATTCGCACTGCAAGGAAATATAGCTACTGTTAGCCATTTCATTGCGACGTTTTAAAAGCAATGCAATCTATTGGCAATGGAAACAAACAATAGCAAGACAAAACCTGTCTCTCGCAAGACATTTTATTGAATTAAAAATTTTTCGCCTTTTTTAATTCATCTCAGCCCGTAGATGCTACCATGCAATCAAGTAAATTGCATTCCAGAATCCAGTTCGAAATTGTCAGAGCAACTCAGCTTAGCCGTCTTTTGTATTGTTTCTATTCATTTTCGAGACGCGGGCATGAAGGTATCTGCAATTAGGAAAACAAATTAAGCTCATGTGGATTCCGCTTCATGTCTTCGGGTTCTTTTAATCAATTAAAGAACGCCAAGGGTGCCGAGGCGCTGATGGACAGGCGATGGAGCTCCCGCGTTGTCAGCAGTTCGTCTACCTCGGTGGTCTGGTTCTCGGCGTCCGCGAAGATTTGCAGCGTCGCCACGAGCTTGCCTGGGCTGCCTTTCGTTCTGTGAGGGCAGTCCTGCAGTCTGAGGCCTTACCTGACCGCCATAGGGCGGCGTTGTTCCAGGCGGTGATCTAGACCGTCCTGCTGTACAACGCCGAGACCTGGACGCTGACGGAGTCACTCGAGCATGCTGGCCTGCTGCGTGCCGCGTTCAACATCCAGGTTTCAAGCCTTCAAGAGTGACCAACGCGGCTTTGTATCACGGCGCCGTCCTGGTCCTGTTGCACCGTCGGTGACTCCAACTGGCAGGCCACATCATCCGGGCCGAGTCGTACTGCCCACAGCAGGTGCAGAAGGTGCTGCTGCTAACATTGATCGTGTGGTTTGATGGCTCATTTGATCGCAGAGTGAATAATTGCCTTTGGTTTTTTGATTCCGTGCTCGGCCACATTCGATCATTTGGGGCGTGTGTGCACGAAAATTGGCCAGAGGGGGGGGTTGCGCGATTCACACCAAAAGTGTACATGCCTGACGATTAGAAAGTCAGGGCCGCTGTACATGCTGGATGAGCTGCTGCAAAATGACCTCGGTGCCATGGGCGTCGCATGGATTTTATTATGGGACGAAGCCAAGAATTCTACACGACTAAATTCCTACATTATTTGGGGAATAATGACCCCTCATAGGGGTCTACAACAATTGACGGCCACGAAAATTTCTCCGCTGACAATTTCACCTTTTTTCAGGAAGTTTAGTCAGAGTCACAGCATTTTATATTTGTTGATTTCCAACCGATATCGCTGATACAAACAATAAAACCAGAACCTTGAAATTGCATATCCACATAGTTGTATTCATACAGCGCGTACATTTCGCATCCGATCACGTTCTTAAATTATTATTCATAAATATTGCAAATCTTCAATAGAACCACAGTGATGCTCAAATAATCATTTTTTATTCCCTTTTCGTTTATTCATAACGCAGAAAATCTTCTGGTAGAACAGATCTTCCTCGAGAAACCCTTTCTTTGAGTATAGTACTGTATATTCAGAATGCATTTTTTAACTATCTGGAATTGTCGCTTCCTCAAAAGGTGCAAAATTGTCGTCAGCTAAATTGGGACGATTAAATTTCAGCGGTCAAATTGTCTGCGGTCAATTGTGGCGGTCAATTGTGGCGGTCAATTGTGGCGGTCAATTGTGGCGGTCAATTGTGGCGGTCAATTGTGGCGGTCAATTTAGCGGTCAATTGTGGCGGTCAATTGTGGCGGTCAATTGTGGCGGTCAATTGTGGCGGTCAATTGTGGCGGTCAATTGTGGCGGTCAATTGTGGCGGTCAATTGTGGCGGTCAATTGTGGCGGTCAATTGTGGCGGTCAATTGTGGCGGTCAATTGTGGCGGTCAATTGTGGCGGTCAATTGTGGCGGTCAATTGTGGCGGTCAATTGTGGCGGTGAAATTGTGGCGGTCAATTGTGGCGGTCAATTGTGGCGGTCAATTGTGGCGGTCAATTGTGGCGGTCAATTGTGGCGGTGAAATTGTGGCGGTCAATTGTGGCGGTCAATTGTGGCGGTCAATTGTGGCGGTCAATTGTGGCGGTCAATTGTGGCGTCAAATTGTCTGCGGTGAAATTGTGGCGGTCAATTGTGGCGGTCAATTGTGGCGGTCAATTGTGGCGGTCAATTGTGGCGGTCAATTGTGGCGGTGAAATTGTGGCGGTCAATTGTGGCGGTCAATTGTGGCGGTCAATTGTGGCGGTCAATTGTGGCGGTCTCCCCCTTCATGGGCTTTTTGCCCCCCCCCCCAGTGGCGACAACCCTGCTCGGCGCTGGCTGTGGGCCGGCGATTATATCACCGAGTCACCTCACCGAAGGCGTAGCGCTAGAATGCCAAAACGTTTATGCAAATATTACGTATAATAATAATTATTATTAATATTAGGAGCTATTTGACAATCAGGCCCTCTGCCCTCCCGCTCCTGTCAGATGGATGTAGTCAGCAAACAAGGTAAGCATGACTGTGGTCCAGTGTGGCTGCGTCCTACAGCTACGAGATAAGCAACGACAAGACAAGAAAAGCAAAACTTTCGAAGGTAGAAATCTGCAGCTAATCCTGGGATTAGGCTAATCCGCGCCCACAAATCCATGTAAGCTGGCTGGCTGAACCAAACCGAATCTGTTGGCACTGGATTTCCGGCTAGAATGAAAAGAGCATACACTTTTTTGTTTTCCTAGCTGCATGCCAACAAGCTTGTCGATGTGAAAATGCATGTACATTAATTTTAATTGCATGTAGATCGCATTGACTTATGCAGGCACAGAGAGAATTCTCTCTTACGATTCTCTTCTAGAATCTCAGAGGATCCTTGTGCTGGTGAGACTATAGCGATCTTACACCGAATGAATTTACTACTATTGTTAAATTGGTCGTGACCCATCAGCGACCCACCTGCTCTCACCCTCCCAAACGGCGACGAAATCTCTTCCTGCTCGGATTTCCGCTACTTCGGCTCGCTGGTGGTCTCTCAATTTTATTGTGACCGATTCCCCGCGACTAGCATCCCTACTTGAACTTCTCTTGTGGCTTGTGATCCTGGGTAAGGGCACGCTAATCTGTCCCGGGCACAACGCGAGGCGAAGCGACGCGCTAAGTTTGGGAAACCCCCCAGCGGGCAGCAACGACGGTTCAGGACCGTCACCGACCGTCGTGCGCAAGTCTGGAGAGCTGCTCGGCAACTGAGCCCCATCTTCAGTTTGCTTGTGCCTGACCAATTTAAAATAAGGATTTTCCGAGCTCCCATGGAGCCGATTTTTCTCTACGGTCTCGAAGCTCTACCGGTCACGGAATCTCGCAACCAAGCTCTCGACGCCACCTTCAGAGCTTTGCTGCGGTTTGTTCTCGACCTCCACTACCCTGAAAGGCTGTCAAACCGCGCGCTCGCTGCCTGCTCTCCGGCGTCCCGCCAGTGACCTCCATCTTTAGAACGAGGAGACAGCGACTTCTCGGCCATGTGCTACGCAGCTACGGACGCGGGGTAATAAACCTCCTCGCAGTCGTCGTGCTCAATCTACCATGCGACCCATATCGTCGCGGACATGCGCGCACTGAGACGCTTCTAAAGACCTGCTAGTGTCGACCTTCAGGCCATCTACCTCACCCCGTTTAAAGCCACTTCCTGCCCTTCTGAGCTTTTTCGCAAGCATGTGAGCGCTAAGAGTCTCTGACTCTTCAGCGTCTTTCTATCTATCTGATCTATCTATCTATTGTAAAATTCAGTTGAACCAAGCTGACTGAACAGCAGACTGAAATTGACAGACTGACTGCTTCAAACTGCTGACTGTAAATCGTCATGGGTGCAGGGGAGGATTTCTTTCAAAATAGCTTGAAAGAACATATTGCGCCCCCCAAAACCTGAGCTTGCGCCCCCTAAACTTGATTTTTCGCCCCAATGCCGTTTTTGCGCCGAAAAGTTTGACTTTTCGCCCTCTACACGCATTTTTGCGACCCTAAGCTTGAATTTTCGCCCTCTTCACGCATTTTTGCGCCCCTAAGCTTGACTTTTCGCCCCATACACGCATTTTTGGCGCCCCGTAGCTTAAAATTGGCGCCCTTTATCCTCGTGTTGGCGCCCCAAACTTGGACCTGCCCCGCCCCAAAATGAAACTCTAGATCCTCCACTACATGGGTGAATAGGGTAAAAACCGATATTTGGTTTATTTTAAAGTGAATATTTTGCACTTGTAGCGCGTATTTTTGTTTTAATGAGTGTTTTTGTACGAGCTCACCCACGCTAAAGGGTCTCCCTAAAACACGCCCCGCACCGAGCCCTGCAGCGCTACACATTAAAACAAATTGGACTATAACTGAAGACACTTTAAGATGCGTTTTCTGTTAAGCTTCAAGTTTTTATTAAATTTAGTTTTTTTACTTTGAAATATAAAATTCAGTGAATAATAAGTGATATTAATAATAATATTAATAAAATAATAATAATATAATTTAGTAATGAAAACGAGAATATAAAAAAAATAATAATATTTAAAATAATAATTAAAGATATTTATTACATTACTCTTACAACAAATTGTTTTCTTTGCAATCAAATTGTGCATTGACAAAAAATGTTATAATGTGTAGCGGTTCGGGGCGGTGCGGTGCGTGTTTTAGGGCCTTTTCATATTGCTTGCTCTGGTTCCAGAACCAGAACTAATTTGTGAAGTATAACTTTTTGTCTCCATAACTAGAGGGAGATACGTGCTATAAAGTTTTTATTATTGATTGACAATCGTCAAGAAGAAAGTGAAAAATTGTGCTAAGTTAGGTTGTTGAGGTAGTCAAATATTAACAGAGTTTAATAGTTATACTGCTGTTTTTCTTGGAATTCCGAACCGATTCTGGTTCTGGAATTGGTAATATGAAAAGGCCCTTAGGCTTAGGGAGACCCCACGCTAAAATAATTTTCTAGGAAATTTAGTTTTGAAAACGAGAGGAACGAAATACTGAATTAGAATGCTTTTGTTCGATCAATGTATTTTAATATAGTTGTAGCCAAATATTTTTAGAATAGTGGATGATTTGGCCGACTAAAATTGCCAGACAAACTAATTACTAGTCTCCAAAAATAACCAATAATATCGGCTTACTGTCAGGGAAACCATTCATAACTCTATAAGCTTTATTAGACATGTCTCTATTACTGCTATGGGAGCTAATAAGTCAACACAAGACCGTTATTATGTGTCTTGGATTCACAGGTATTGGTTAAAATAATTGCTATATGATGTATTTTTGGTGCTTAGTACTAAGACTTATGCTATCTGACACTTAATCATAATAATAATAAGTTGGAGCACCAGGTATAATGATGACATTAATTTTTTGTAGCATGTTCAGCTTTCTTATTGAATTTTTAAAATTTTGTTTTCAACTAGCCTTTATGCCTTCAAAGGCTATTGTGTGAATTTAGTATTATACTAACCCAACCCTAATGATCTAAAACTTGTTGAATAAGTTACAGTTCTTTTCATTGCTATATATATAATAATATATATCCTTTAGTTCTTTTAATTTCTGTTTTGAACTTTCATGGCATTTTATGATACCCCTTAACATGATTTTAACGTATTTATGCTTATTAAGATTGAATAAATTTATTTATGCTACTAAAAACTGGAAATAAATTTTTGTAACTTTTATGAGCATAGCATAATTTTAAGCAAATTTTTACTTTAAAAACAGAAGCAAAAATTCAAATTATAATATCTCCAAATAAACAATAGCAGACACAGGCTGTAATAATATATACTAAGTGCTTAATATTTATCATTTCTTGGTAATATTTTAATCAGGGGCGTAGCCAGGAATTTCCTACGGGGGGGGATACACCAAGGTGAATTTCCTACGGGGGGGGGGGATACACCAAGGTAAAAGTGCTCACATGGTAGCATGTATAGCGAAAAAGTGCAACAAAAAAGTTTTGGTCAGGCTCTTCGGGGGGGGGGATACATCCCCCCTGATCCCCCCCCCTCCCTATGCCACTGATTTTAATATTTCTTGGCATGTGTCAATGTTTACATACTGCTAAAATGAAACATTCCCTCATTTTTGTGTACCTTTTGCAATATATCGACTTACTGGCAATTAACTCTTATCATAGCATTTTTTTATTCTGTACTTAATCACAGAAAACTAAATTATTAGTAGCATTCTATAGATTATACTATGAACAATATACATCATTAAAAATGTAAACCATCAACAATGTACGCCATTCACCAAGGCGCCAGCTTGGTCTTCCTTCGACGCTGGTTCGCGGGCGGTCGAGCAGCCATCGAGGCCGCACCCCAGCGCAGCCGCCGCCTCGTCCTGATCACCGGGGCCAGTTCCGGCATCGGCCTTGCCGCCGCCCGCGAGATCGTCCGTCTGCGCCTCGCGCGAGTCTGCATCGCCTGCCGACGACCCGAACTCGGCGCCATAGTTGCTGCCGACATCCGTCGGGAGCTGGGCGCCGACGAGACCGACATCTTCGCCGCCGAGGAGCCGCTGGACCTCGCCTCGCTGGCTTGCGTTCGCCGATTTGCCGAGGCATTCTGCCGGCGGCATCGTCGGCTGCACGTGCTGCTGAACAATGCCGGCATCATGGCCTGCCCGGAGGCGCTCACGGAGGACGGGTTCGAGTCTCAGCTGGCTGTCAATCATCTGGGGCACTTCCTGCTCACCCGCCTCCTGCTGGGGCCGCTCAGGCGAGCTAATGGCGCGCGTGTTGTCACCGTTTCCAGCAAGGCGCACGAGTGTAAGTGCCTCCTCCGACTCTCTTAGCGACACTCTTATCGACACTCTTGTCGACACTCCTAGCAATGCTCCTAACGACACTCTTATCGACTGACTTATCGACAGTCTTATCGACAGTCTTATCGACTCTCTTAGTGACACTCTTAGCGACACTCTTATCGACACTCTTGTCGACACTCCTAGCAATGCTCCTAACGACACTCTTATCGACTGACTTATCGACAGTCTTATCGACAGTCTTATCGACTCTCTTAGCGACACTCTTAGCGACACTCTTATCGACACTCTTGTCGACACTCCTAGCAATGCTCCTAACGACACTCTTATCGACTGACTTATCGACAGTCTTATCGACAGTCTTATCGACTCTCTTAGCGACACTCTTAGCGACACTCTTATCGACACTCTTGTCGACACTCCTAGCAATGCTCCTAGCGACACTCTTATCGACTGACTTATCGACAGTCTTATCGACACTCTTAGCGACACTCTTAGCAACACTCTTATCGACACTCTTAGCGACACTCCTAGCGACACACTTCTAGCGACACCCTTAGCGACACTCTTATTGACAATTTTAGCGACACTCTTATCGACAATTTTAGCGACACTCTTATCGACACTCTTGTCGACACTCCTAGCAATGCTCCTAACGACACTCTTATCGACTGACTTATCGACAGTCTTATCGACAGTCTTATCGACTCTCTTAGCGACACTCTTATCGACACTCTTGTCGACACTCCTAGCAATGCTCCTAGCGACACTCTTATCGACTGACTTATCGACAGTCTTATCGACAGTCTTATCGACTCTCTTAGCGACACTCTTAGCGACACTCTTGTCGACACTCCTAGCAATGCTCCTAGCGACACTCTTATCGACTGACTTATCGACAGTCTTATCGACACTCTTAGCGACACTCTTAGCAACACTCTTATCGACACTCTTAGCGACACTCCTAGCGACACACTCCTAGCGACACTCTTAGCGAAACTCTTAGCGACACTCCTAGCGACACACTTATTGACAATTTTAGCGACACTCTTATCGACAATTTTAGCGACACTCTTAGCGACACTTTTAGCGACACTCCTAGCGACACTCTTAGCGACACTCTTGTCGACACTCTTAATGACACTTACCGACACTCCTAACGACACTGTTATCGACACTTAGCGACACCCGCCCGTATCAACTGCACTCTTAGCTCAGTCACACTCTACAGTCTAACCATAGTCTAGTATATCCGTTGCGTTCAAAACAGCAACCAGCCTTTTCCCTGGTGCAAATGACTGTACCGAATAATTTTTAGATAATTCGCCAACATTCGCTATAATAATTTTGATCCGGTTTTTCCTGCCGCGTGATCAGTTGAATTGGCTAACTCGATTTCCGCTGAAGAGCGCCTCTGCAGCCGCAATGCTATTTGGTTTGGATGGAGCCACGCAGCAAAACTGCACCCATTTCAGCCCCCGTTCACCCCGCTGTACTTTTACTGGTGGGCGGGTTGGGAGGGACAGTTTTCTGAAATGCTTTTTTCTGAACGATAAACGTTAGAAGCAGCTGTGCTTCTCCTGCTGTCTAGCACAGTGATTTGGGCTCTCCGTCTTCTCAACCGGAAGCCTTCTATTAGCTCTTAGTAGCGTAGGTAGTGCTGCCACCAGTTCCTACAGGTCTCGGCCTTCGGTGAGGTGAGCTTCCCGTCGGAACGAAATAAAAGAGTCAACGAACTCAGCAAAGCGTGCAGATTTGCAGATTAATGAACAAGGCGTCCTGGTCAGCTGATCCCGCCGGGCTCAGGGGGTGGCTGGGAAGGCAGTGTTAGCCTCCCTTAGGCTTGGGCGTCTAAGTTTAGTCAGGCCAATTACAGATAGCATAAATGGACAACTGAACGAAGTCTGGAAAACTAGACTAAAGAAGAAGAACAACAAGGAAGAATCCTTGACTGAACCAAAGGGAGAAGAGCACGAATTTATAGGCAGGAAATCCCCGCTGCGACAGTGTGCGCCGGACCTCGTGACTCTGTTCTATTTTTAGAACGACGTCACCCTCCTCCTTAGAGAAGGTAGGGTCTGCGGGTAAAGTGCACATGGCCGCATGACTCAGTATCTATTTTTAGAAACATGAGTCACCTATTACCTATTACATGTTTACTGCACTTTAGGACTTCGAGAAAACAAGACTTGTCAGGTGACTTGCTCACCGGACAAGGGAAACAGGCCACCAGCGTGACCTCAGGACAGGAACGAAACGCAGAGCAGGCCACAGCAGAGAAGCTCGTGGCTGCAAGCAAGAGCGCAGAGAAGGGGGGCGACAGAGAACAGGCAGCAAAAGGGGAGGGAGGCTGCCCAGCGGCAGACAGCAACCCAGGGCGAGGGCGAGGGAAGCTGCTGACAAAAGTGCGACGCCTAACACCAAACTAGCGGATCACTACACTTTCTTAACTTCATGGATTTGAATTCCCTTAACTATAAATTTCTTGGAAACTAAAATAGACTAAACACTAGTTTCAGGGAAAGTGTTTTTCTTGGAAATGTTCGTTGCTTCTCTATTTTAAAAACTTAGATTTCTTAGAAAACTCTGTTGCTCTCAATTCCAAATTTTATTTTTGAGAAAGATATCTTCTTGTTTTTAAGTTCTTCTAGATTGGATTTCTCAGAAAAGTCTGTCGCCTTCAATTTCGGGAAATTCGATTTCTTAGAAAAGTCTGTCGCCTTCAATTTCGGGAAATTCGATTTCTTAGAAAAGTCTGTCGCCTTCAATTTCGGGAAATTCGATTTCTTAGAAAAGTCTGTCGCCTTCAATTTCGGGAAATTCGATTTCTTAGAAAAGTCTGTCGCCTTCAATTTCGGGAAATTCGATTTCTTAGAAAAGTCTGTCGACTTCAATTTCGGGAAATTCGATTTCTTAGAAAAGTCTGTCGCCTTCAATTTCTTGAAATTCGATTTCTTAGACAAGTCTGTCGCCTTCAATTTCTTGAAATTCGATTTCTTAGAAAAGTCTGTCGCCTTCAATTTCTTGAAATTCGATTTCTTAGACAAGTCTGTCGCCTTCAATTTCGGGAAATTCGATTTCTTAGAAAAGTCTGTCGCCTTCAATTTCTTGAAATTCGATTTCTTAGAAAAGTCTGTCGCCTTCAATTTCTTGAAATTCGATTTCTTAGACAAGTCTGTCGCCTTCAATTTCGGGAAATTCGATTTCTTAGAAAAGTCTGTCTCCTTCGACTTTTAGAAAGTTTAATAGTCGTCAGTAAACAGTAGTTTATGTATTTCTTAGAAAGGTGAGTTGCTTTTGCTTCCAAGGACATTCTAAATTTGCAGTCCTCCAATTTCACAAACAACAGGGGGCAGCATCTGCTGGGACAATTTGAACCTGTCTGGAGGCAAATACACGCCATTCAAAGCGTATTCACAGAGCAAACTGGCGAATGTACTTTTCACCAGAGCGTTGGCCTCAAAATTTGAAGGTGAGAATTCGCTTGATTTTTGTGTCAGTCTCTGTGTTGTTTAGTTAGCTAGAATGCCTAGAAAACTATCCTGTTGAAGTTAACCTATCTGATTTCTTTTTACTTTATGAATGCCGTTAAAAATGCACTATTTTGGTTGTACTTTTCACTTCGTTTGTATTGTTTCAATTAGCTGCGTAGATTTTAGCTGTACAGTGGTATTTTCCTTAACAGTAAGTTGTAAAAATACTCTTTCCCTTGGCTGTGTCTGATTGGCTCGCCTCTTATGTCAGTGATTTTGGTTATAAAGAGAATTTCTACTCCATATTGACTCAGAGTTGTAGCCAGGAGTTTTTATTCAAGTTGAGAGGCGCATTTTTAATTGAGGGCCACTAATTTATCATTAGAGGATTTGCCGCCAAAACTCTCTGGGGCGCCAGCACTCCATTGAGCACCAGCACTCTATGGGGCGCCAGCACTCTATGGGGGCGCCAGCACTCTATGGGCCGCCAGCACTCTCTGGGGCACCAGCGCTCTATGGGGCGCCAGCACTATGGGGGCGCCAGCACCAAGGGGCGCCAGCACCAAGGGGCGCCAGCACCAAGGGGCGCCAGCACCAAGGGGCGCCAGCACCAAGGGGCGCCAGCACCAAGGGGCGCCAGCACCAAGGGGCGCCAGCACCAAGGGGCGCCAGCACCAAGGGGCGCCAGCACCAAGGGGCGCCAGCACCAAGGGGCGCCAGCACCAAGGGGCGCCAGCACCAAGGGGCGCCAGCACCAAGGGGCGCCAGCACCAAGGGGCGCCAGCACCAAGGGGCGCCAGCACCAAGGGGCGCCAGCACCAAGGGGCGCCAGCACCAAGGGGCGCCAGCACCAAGGGGCGCCAGCACCAAGGGGCGCCAGCTGTAGGAGCCGAAAGCTATGTGTTATGTCTAAGCAGCCTGCAGTTCGGGGGGGGAGGGCGCGGCCGCAGCTCCCAATGCCTCAATGGCTACACCCTGTACTGGCCTTCTCTGATTGGCTCAGCCCAGCCTATAATCAACGAGTGCAGGCTATAAAAAGAATGTCTAACCCACTCGGCCTTCTCTGATTGGCTCTCGCCTCCCGGCAGCTCGAGGCGATGACGTCACCGCCTATTGCCTTCACCCAGGCGCGGTGCAGACGAACCTTGGCCGTTATCAGCCTGCCTATTTCCTGGCTGTGTTTAGCGCGGTTTCTTGGCTAATGCTGAAACGGCCAGTCGAAGGCGCGCAGACCAGTTTGCACTGCGCCTTTGCGCCGATTGAACGCCTGCAGAATGGCGGATATTACAGGTGGTTGATAAGTGCTGTTCCTCATGCTGTGGAATGCGATTGCAGATCTTGGCGAAGGGTTCAATTATTCTATTGCGTCACCTATTTTAATCTAATCTATGTTTTAAGCCAGGGGTCGGCAGAGTTTTACCTAGCCAGGTAGAGAATCTAGTGCATGTCACGGGAGGGGAGAGAAGAGAGGGTCAGAGGGAATAACTAGAGAAGATAGAAGAAAGGAGAGGCGAAGAAATAAAGAAGTGAGGAGAGATGAAATAGGAGAGGAAAGAGGAGAGACGATAAAGTTGAGAAGCGAGGGGAGACGAAAGAGGAGAGAAGGGAGAGAAGAAAAGGGAGAGGAGAATAGAGAAGGGAGAGGAGAAGAGAGAAGGGAGATGAGAGGAGAGGAGAGGAGAGGAGAGAAGGGAGAGGAGAGGCGAGATAAGGAAAGAGAGAGAGGTAAGGTGAGGAGAGGAGAGGAGAGAAGAGAGAAGGGAGAGGAGAGGAGAGGAGATAAAAGACAAGAGATTATTAGAGAGGAGACAGCTGAGAAGAGGCCTTAAACAGGCCAGATTGCTATTGTGTAGCTCCAAAGGACCCGAGAGACAGGGTTCGCCGACCCCTGTCAAGCTAAGTGCCTGCTTGAAGCTGCGTACCTGCACTGGTTTGAAGGCTTAAATAACATATTAAACTAACAAGGTTTATTGATTCGCTCTGCTGACCTATTGAGCACTGCTTCCCCAACATTTAAGATTATTTACTCAGCTGCAATGGGGTAGCCATCCATGGAAGGTCATCTGCCCCCTGGTCTTGCCCCCCTGACGTAGTAGCATTCATATTGATTGATTATTCTACCATATAATTTTGGGGATGGCATGAGAAATTTTTTTGAAAATAATAAATTTGCCTTTCTGCATCAAAATCAACCATTTTTATGCATATTTTTGTCAGCTTCTCGACAACATGCATGGTAATGACTGATACCAGCTACTTTTTGCAATAGTATTTGTGACAAAATATGCGCTTGCCTGTTTACTACTTTTACCTCTTAAGTGTAAATTTAGGATTATTGTTATTCCTTACATAGAATTAAATATAGGATATCTATGGCCAAAACAGACTACTTACAATTACTTAGCAGTAGCATCAAAAACATTTCTCTGCTTCTTTCCTAATTTCTCTCACTAGCGATTGCCAGCTGACCAAGCCGTCGAAGCGAGCACAGAGCGACTCTGACGCCGCCCGACTCTGGCTGATTAGCGAGAAGCTCGTTGGACTCGAGCCGGACTCCTTCGACACTGATGATTGCGTGTCTGAAGCCATTGGCGACGATTGCGACTATTGACAGGAAATTGTAATTCTCTAGTCAGTTTTACTAGCCACACTCTTACCGACACTCTTAGCGACACTCTTATCGACAATCTTATCGACACTCTTGTTGACATTCTTATCGACACTCTTAGCGACACTCTTACCGACACTCTTATCGACAATCTTATCGACACTCTTGTTGACATTCTTATCGACACTCTTAGCGACACTCTTGTCGACAATCTTAGCAACAATATTAGCGACACTCTTACCGACACTCTTAGCGACACTCTTAACGACACTCTTAGCGACACTCTTAACGACACTCTTAGCGACACTCTTAGCAACACTCTTATCAACAATCTTAGCGACATTCTTATCGACACTCTTAGCGACACTCTTAACGACACTCTTAGCGACACTCTTAACGACACTCTTAGCGACACTCTTAACGACACTCTTAGCGACACTCTTAGCAACACTCTTATCAACAATCTTAGCGACATTCTTATCGACACTCTTAGCGACACTCTTAACGACACTCTTAGCGACACTCTTAGCAACACTGTTAGCGACACTCTTAGCAACACTGTTAGCGACACTTTTAGCGACACACTTAGCGACACTCCTAGCGACACTTATCGACACTTATCGACACTCTTAGCGACATTATTATCAACGTGCTTCATTCTTAAAATATGCTGCTGGCTTTAGTATTCAGCTTCGACTTCCTGGCAACAAGGGTCTTGTTTATTTTTCTTTTACAGCTTTTTTTACTGAATATTCATTATTTCTGTTTAATCTTCAGGTTTAACCCATCTACATTTAAAGCTTAGTGAATATTTGCATATGTGTATGCATCTATCATCATGTTTAAACCCTCTGCAAGTGTGCCATATTTTATAGTATTCTATTTCACTATTTATTGTGCTTTACTACTACAAGTATTATTTTACCCCAAAATATTGCCTATGCATGCATTTTTATTGCCTTTATTGCCTTGCTTATTGTCGATAATATAATCGCGTGTTAGTACAGAAGAGTATTAGTCATTGTATTTTCTCTGCAATTGCTTTAATACGGTGATGGTAACTTTATTTGGTATTTATTCAGGTCTCATAAAAAACTTCATGTTTTCTCCAAAATATGGGGATATTTTTTCACTTACTCGATAGGTACATTGCGCTAATTCAGCCCTTGAGTCGATTTATGAGAGTAAAAGCCATTGTCGATTTTTACGACTTCAAGTTGAGTTGTTTCAAAATATAAGATAATTATTAAATTTATACAACTTCAATTTTGCCTTATACGTTTCGACCAAAAATACTATGAAATACAGTTTCACTTTTTCTATGAATCACAGTCTATGAACCAGAGCGAACAGGAACGGCGCAAGCGTATCTCCCTAAAGCACCCCACAGAGGATGTCTCAAAGAAATCCGACAGGCCGTCTGGTGTTAGCACAGCAGCGCTCGTGCCGTGATACAGCGCCATGACGGCGGATATGACGGCGGAAAACCATTGGGAGCATGGCCCTCACGACCGAGTCGAAAGCCTTCCTGAAGTCAATAAAGAGAACAATATCAGGCTCGACTGGCGTACAGGCTTACAGAGAGGAATTGTTGAGATGTCAAGGCTTACAGAGCGGAATTTCTGAGATATCAAGGCTTACAGAGCGGAATTGCTGAGATATCAAGGCTTACAGAGCGGAATTTCTGAGATATCAAGGCTTACAGAGCGGAATTGCTGAGATATCAAGGCTTACAGAGCGGAATTTCTGAGATATCAAGGCTTACAGAGCGGAATCGTTGAGATGTCAAGGCTTACAGAGCGGAATTTCTGAGATATCAAGGCTTACAGAGCGGAATCGTTGAGATGTCAAGGCTTACAGAGCGGAATTGCTGAGATGTCAAGATTTCCAGCTCATTGACTTCACAAATTGATGTTAACAGCGTTTTATGTAGAAGTTAGAAGCATTTAACAATGAAAATTTGATTATGGATGTCAAATGTCAAATATCTTTTTTAGCATACAACACTTCAGAGAAAGGAATCCTCATTAGAACTTAATTTAGGACGCCCAATTCTTAGTTTACAACGTTGCGTTCGTTTTGAGTAATGCCGTATTTTATTTTCCATATTTTATTTGCTAATGACTTTGCCACAATCACTGGTTAGTAAGAAGTATACTATGATTGTCAAAAACTATTAATTACATTTTTATTATCGTATTATCGAAAAAGAAGTTCGACGTGGTCAATTAAGTAATTATTAGTCAGTCGGCAAGTTGTCATTATTGCTTCATGCTACTTATAAGCTCTCAGTCCTACTTATATAGACCCATCTGCTTCACATACCTCTGGACATGACCATGATAAAAATTCTTTCTGATCACAGGAATTCCTTAGCAAACTTCCACAAGCATCCTTTGGTTAGCTAAGTTCCTGCAAGCGAACTTCAGTAAGCGAACTTCGTCAAGCGAAGTTCGTCTAGCAAAAATAAAAAACAACGATAGTAAAAAACACTTCTCGCCAAAACAAGGTCTAAGAATACGAGACACACCAAATTAGATGATACAATGAAGTTTAGAAGAAAGCCATACCCCAAGTGGCATTGTAAAATTGCAGGGTGTTTTCATGTGTTTATTTTTAGCAAATGCTAAAAACTCGAAAACAAGACCAAAATACCAGTATAAAAAGAAACTCAGAGCAGCTAGCATATTCAATGTTTTCAACTGCAAGACTCTCTGGCTGGCTGAAAAATAGCACAATGAAAACGACCGCGCTGCTGCTTTCTGTGGCCCTGGCCGCACTGCTCAGCTGCTCTCACGCGCACAGAATGTTCCAGTCCCGAGTCCCGAACGGCGACCGCGTGCCGAACCCGTGCCAGCCAGGCGCCATCTGGGCCGGAGTCGGGCACCAGAGCCCCGCCGGCGCCAACGCCAGAAACCCTTTCGGCTTGGACTTCAAGGCGGCCGGCTTGCAGTGGACAGTTGACCTTTGCCGCAAGGACTCGGACGGTGACGGACTCACGAACGGTCAAGAGCTCGGAGACCCGGACTGCGTGTGGAAGGTCGGAGCCACTCCAGCGAGAACGACTGGATTGTCTCACCCCGGCATCTGCCCGCTCGACTCCGCCACGTGCAAGAACTTGTGGACCGTGTGTCCGAAGGCCTTCAGTTGTCCAGCACTGGACAATGCCAACGTGACCGTGAGAAACTTTACTCTCAAACCGACTCCCGTGCCCGCCACAGAGACCACGTACATCTGTCAGGCGTTTGATCTGAACAACACTGCTTCTCCCGTTCACCTGATCGGATCGAGGCCCATGCATCATTGACAACAAGAACGTCCTGCACCACATGATTATGTATGTCTGCAGTGTCGAGCCAGAAGAGACGCTGTTCGATAACCCACAGCAGTGTTTCATGGCTGTTGAAAACTGCAACGAGATGCTGAGCCTCTGGGCCTACGGACTCGAAGGCGAGTGCTTCAACAGCAACGCGTGGTTCCGAATCGGCGGTGAAGGCTTTCGGTACGGAGTTATGCAACTTCACTGGAACAACCCGATGAGGCATTCAGGCTACACCGACGCTTCTGGCTTCGCTCTTTACTTTACACCAAACCTGCGACCACATGACTTTGGAACTGTAATGTATGGCGAGGTGAATCTCGTTCTTCCACCGCGACAGCCGCTGATCAGCGTGAACCACACCTGCCCTTCGGTGTGCACGAACCGGTACCACACTGAGACTCGTTACATCACCGGGGCAGGCATTCACATGCACAACTATGGCATTAAAGGACGCATCTCGCTGTGGAGAAACGGAACTATGGTTAAAGACCTGGCTCCTCTTCAAGTGTACGATTACAACTCTCCGAAGGTGCACATTTTCGACCCACCGATCGAATACCGAAAAGGTGACGAAGTAAAGACCGAATGCTACTTTAGCACGCAAAAAAGCAATGTTACCATCTTCTTTGGCGAAAGCACTAGCGACGAGATGTGCATCTCATTTCTAAATTATTATCCTAACGATATCTCCGTGAGCCCTGAGGACAAACTCGGACGCTGCATCGGTGTGGCGGGCATTAATTCGTGCTGGTTGCAGAGCGGTATCACTCCTCAAGTTGAGAGGGGCTGCAACATTACCGCGATGCGAAACGGTGACATCCCAAACCGAGTTAGTTATGAAATGTACATCAACAAGTGCTTCTCTCGGACCGGCTGCGACCCGCTTTGCCGCAACTACCTGGAGAACACTCTCTGGCCCAACAATGCCTGCTACGACCCGAAGCGTTCGCGTCAAATGGCTGAACTGCTGGCTCTGGGTGTCTTTCAGCTCAATGCGTCGGCGACCCGGGCCATCTCAGCCACTCTGTTCGGTCAGCGCTTCTGCGAGCAGGAGATCAAAATGCTGGCAGAGATGGACCAACAGGCTGCTCCAGATGGTACAACAACCACCGCTACGCCGTCAGCTAAGCCAACGTCGCAGAAGGGTGGCCTGAGCTCCGAGCACCTGCTGATCATCATCATTGTGTGCAGCTGCCTGGGTTTCATTCTGATTCTGGCTTCGATCATCTGTGTGGTAATCAAGTTGAAGAGCGCGAGCTCGGCCGCCGACAAGGCAAACGTCTATAAATTGTCCGAAAATGAAGCGAGGGGTTGATGAAGAATCTTTGGCTAAATTCTGTTTACTTAAATCGAAAAGGCCAGTTTTGACACATTGGACGACTGAGTTTGCTTATTTTTAAGAAATCATGAAGGTCTCGAAAATCATTTCATATACACGTACGATGTATAAGCCCTGTTAAAACAAGCGATTTTTTACAAAACAATTCTTACGACCGTATACACGTAAACCTTTTTTATTTGAAGGAACAAGTAATCGGAAACAAGATGATTTTTTTGTATATTCGTTAATCTTTTTCGCAAATAAAGATTTTTTGTCTTGCTGATTAAATATAGAAAGAAAACTTTAGAAAACTGAAAATTACCATTTACATTGAATAAAATTGTTTGATCAACGAGACTTGCTATAGTGTTGATGCTTGATCAGTACCTCACTGTAGGCGCACAGGGGTGTACTAAATTCACTAGCGCTTACAGGAAAAACGACATCCTTAGAATGGCAGACTTTATAAGGTAATGTCAAAAGATACGAAAGATTAACACAGATAATGCAGTAACTTCGTTCACTACGTAGTAGATAGCGTCCAGAAAGGCGTGCTTTATCATCTCATTTACAGCCTTTAGTATAGCTTTTGTCGTGCTATGTGGAGCAGTGGGCATGCAAAACGGAACGGCCTATAGAATTCTATGGCCTAGAGGTTGAGTAGAAGATAATGCATGCCAGCATGGCTTTTAGGGTTCTATTGCTCCACAAACCGTAAAAAGGCATGCGTTATCTCACTTAAATTCCTCCCTCTTCTGGGGGCCGTAGCCCAGCGGTAGCGCAGCTGCTCTGGTGTGCCAGCGACCCAGGCTCGATTCCAAGTGCAGTCACATTAATTTGGGGCTGAATTGGAATCTCCGCTTGGCTCTGCTCGTGCAATTAACGGCCTTGAGAGCCAACCCCCAAGGCCCAGTGAAGTGTACATGCCTAACGATAATATAAAGTTAGGGCCGCTGTACACTCCTGTGTGAGTGTGTGCCTGCGTGTGTGTGTGTGTGCGGTGTGTGTGTGTGTGTGTGTGTGCTGCGTGTGCTGTGTGTGTGTGCGCGTGTGTGTACGTATCCGCGCGCTTGTATGCCTGCTCAGGGGAGTCGGCGGAATGGGCAGTAATGCCTCTCGCCGGTTGTGTGCCTATGTCGCTTAAAGTGCGCCAGGGTGCACACAACCCCCCTGCCTCTAATAAAAAATGCATGCCAGCATGGCTTTTAGGGTTCTATTGCTCCACAAACCGTAAAAAGGCATGCGTTATCTCACTTAAATTCCTCCCTTTTCTGGAATGTAACTTAATAAATCCCGGAACATGTCACACAGTCCACAGTGCAAGGCGGCGACGATGCGCTGCCGATAGCGTACAGAAATTTGCGGACCCATTAGAGCTTAAATCGATTAACTGATAGAAAATGAAAGCGTCTTGTCTCTGTGAAAAACTCAAACCGTCCCTTCTATTCTGGCTTACCGTTCCATATAGCATGACAAATCGAGTTGTCTATGGCTTGCTTTCTCGAGTTAATTCAACCGCTTAGACAAATAGAATTCTAATGGACCGTTCCGTTTTGCATGCCCACTGCTCCACATAGCACGACAAAAGCAATGGCTCTGATAAATTAACCATAGACTACAAGACCGGAAAAGCAATTGCTCTCATAGATAAATTAACCATAGACTACAAGACCGGGAAAGCAATTGCTCTCATAGATAAATTAACCATAGACTACAAGACCGGAAAAGCAATTGCTCTCATAGATAAATTAACCATAGACTACAAGACCGGGAAAGCAATTGCTCTCATAGATAAATTAACCATAGACTACAAGACCGGGAAAGCAATTGCTCTCATAGATAAATTAACCATAGACTACAAGACCAGGAAAGCAATTGCTCTCATAGATAAATTAACCATAGACTACAAGACCGGGAAAGCAATTGCTCTCATAGATAAATTAACCATAGACTACAAGACCGGGAAAGCAATTGCTCTCATAGATAAATTAACCATAGACTACAAGACCGGGAAAGCAATTGCTCTCATAGATAAATTAACCATAGACTACAAGACCGGGAAAGCAATTGCTCTCATAGATAAATTAACCATAGACTACAAGACCAGGAAAGCAATTGCTCTCATAGATAAATTAACCATAGACTACAAGACCGGGAAAGCAATTGCTCTCATAGATAAATTAACCATAGACTACAAGACCAGGAAAGCAATTGCTCTCATAGATAAATTAACCATAGACTACAAGACCAGGAAAGCAATTGCTCTCATAGATAAATTAACCATAGACTACAAGACCGGGAAAGCAATTGCTCTCATAGATAAATTAACCATAGACTACAAGACCGGGAAAGCAATTGCTCTCATAGATAAATTAACCATAGACTACAAGACCGGAAAAGCAATTGCTCTCATAGATAAATTAACCATAGACTACAAGACCGGAAAAGCAATTGCTCTCATAGATAAATTAACCATAGACTACAAGACCGGTGGGACCTAAAGCTGGGTAGCAATTCCCCCCTAAGCCTTGAGATCTTAAAAATTCTCCCATGAGTCTTGACATCAAAGTAAATTTACTGTGAGCGACTGCGCCTTGTAATGTTATAAAATTTGTAATGGCCCAATTTTACTTGTACTTTTGTCTATGGTTAAGATATAACATGTTCACAAGAAGAGCAAATGCTTGATCAAACTGCAGGATACTCGTGCAAGCAGCAGCTATCGATCCAAATGGGATCCATGCCTATTATTCATGTAGGCTAATATCTAGAATTCTGAGAGTGGGGATTGCTTGATTTCAGGAGTTGCTTACTATTGGAGGGAATGCTTACTGCTTTGTTTTATTGTGTCTATTTGTTTTTTTTATAAAAAGATAGATTTACAGCAAAGATCTTAGTCCCTGACAATTTTACTCAATTAAGGTGATTTATAAAACTGAAAGAAGGAATGCTTTTTAAGAAATGTACTTTCATTTTAACAAATGAAAGTACATTTTATAGCTTTTATAGCTTTTTATACTTTTTATACCTTGCTTATTGGCCGCCCCGGAAGGGGGGTCACTAGATTGCTAGTTCAAATTTACTAAAAAGATTCCAATTTTTCCGGTTGAAAATTCTTAGAGACAAATTAGTAAATTCGATTTGCGCTTAACTGTTTATTTGAATTTAGGATACGAAACAGAAGAAACAGTGGGATAAAAGGGTAGAACGCAGATGAAAATGACACTATATTTTCCATAAGAGTGGCAAAAGTGGCGGTGCAAGCAAAGCGAATTAGGCGCGAACTCATGCGGTATAGCAGCAGTCTTGAGTTGAAAGGCGGCCTTTAAAAGTATTTTATAGTATTTTCAACGGTAAACATAATCTCTATGATTTAATGTTATATAAGTGTATTTATTAATTATAAAAGGCGCGCGTAAGATAATCACCTAGAACTTCACTCTACTTTCTATAAGCTCTGTCCCATATACTGTCTATAAGCTCTAAACCCTATACTGTCTATAAGCTCTAAAGCCTATACAGTCTATAAGCTCTAAACCCTATACTGTCTATAAGCTCTAAAGCCTATACAGTCTGTAAGCTCTAAACCCTATACTGTCTGTAAGCTCTAAACCCTATACTGTCTATAAGCTCTAAACCCTATACTGTCTATAAGCTCTAAACCCTATACTGTCTATAAGCTCTAAACCCTATACTGTCTGTAAGCTCTAAACCCTATACTGTCTATAAGCTCTAAACCCTATACTGTCTGTAAGCTCTAAACCCTATACTGTCTATAAGCTCTAAACCCTATACTGTCTATAAGCTCTAAACCCTATACTGTCTATAAGCTCTAAACCCTATACTGTCTATAAGCTCTAAACCCTATACTGTCTATAAGCTCTAAACCATATACTGTCTATAAGCTCTAAACCCTATACTGTCTATAAGCTCTAAACCATATACTGTCTATAAGCTCTAAACCCTATACTGTCTATAAGCTCTAAACCCTATACTGTCTATAAGCTCTAAACCCTATACTGTCTATAAGCTCTAAACCCTATACTGTCTATAAGCTCTAAACCCTATACTGTCTATAAGCTCTAAACCCTATACTGTCTATAAGCTCTAAACCCTATACTGTCTATAAGCTCTAAACCCTATACTGTCTATAAGCTCTAAACCCTATACTGTCTGTAAGCTCTAAACCCTATACTGTCTATAAGCTCTAAACCCTATACTGTCTGTAAGCTCTAAACCCTATACTGTCTATAAGCTCTAAACCCTATACTGTCTATAAGCTCTAAACCCTATACTGTCTATAAGCTCTAAACCCTATACTGTCTATAAGCTCTAAACCCTATACTGTCTATAAGCTCTAAACCCTATACTGTCTATAAGCTCTAAACCCTATACTGTCTATAAGCTCTAAACCCTATACTGTCTATAAGCTCTAAACCCTATACTGTCTATAAGCTCTAAACCATATACTGTCTATAAGCTCTAAACCCTATACTGTCTATAAGCTCTAAACCATATACTGTCTATAAGCTCTAAACTCTACTTTACTAATCGCAATCCTGTATTCTACTCCCAGCAAAGGGCCCACACCACAATGTCAGCCATTGCGGAGCTGCCGGCTTCATTACATGCAAACGGCCGAGTCGATGGACACCTTGCGTCTCTGACCCCGACTCGAGCCCCCGCCAGCACCTCCAATCGTAGCTGTTGAAGCATTCTCTGACAGCTGACTGCCAACTGTTGCTGTTGTCGACGAGGCCGGTTGCTGCCACAGCGATCGAGCAGTCTCCCGAGCAGTCTCAGCCGCTTCAACCTCGGCCATCGCGTCCGACTCCAGAGCTTCGTCCAGTTCGGCAAAGCTGGACAAGTGGCCGGAATCGGCCGAGCCAAAGTGGCTCTTCTTGGATAGGAAAGCAACCGGCGGCCCGTCCACCAGTTCGTGGACGGAGTGCCGGCGCTCCGAGGCCAGCGAGGTGCTCTGGCGCCGGCCACCGACCAGCGGCTCCGACATCCGGCGCAGATGCGGCGGCAGCTGCCTGCTCGGCACCACCGTGAACTTCGAGGCGGCCGCCTCGCGCATTGCGTTGACAAACTCTTCGCTGGCATAGGCGGCCAGCTCGAGCGTCGGCTTGTCCGACTCGCTGATCGATGACAGACTGTCCGGGTGTTGCTGCTGCTGCTGCTGCTGCTGCTGCTGCTGACTGCCTCGACGTCGCTGAGTGAGGAACGGCCGACAGTGCGCCGCCTGCGTCGGTGGCTGCGTCGGCAGGTTCAACGACGACACGGAGCTGCGACGCCGATGCGAGCCGGCGTTGGAGCTGCCGCTGCTCGTGGAAACGATGGAGCTGCGTCTGGCTCGCTGCATTCTGCAGTCCACCTGAGTGCTGTTTGGAGACCTTTAAAATGTTTTGGCTCTTGTTTTGAGTTCACCTATTGGGGACAATCATCTGCAGCCCTCTGGCTATATTTATAGACGATGGTTCATGACCTTAAACGGGTGTAGAGAAGTTACTCAGAGAAACATAATTAGGGTCACCCTAAAATTCCTGGCTTGCTTACAAATTCCATTGTGCTTTGCTGTGTGCCTCCCTCCCCCACCCTACCGCGTGTTGTCCTCAGAATCTCTGGCTAAAAATAGTTCAAAACACTCAGGGAGAGAGGCCTGTACACACTAAGGTTGCAGAAATGTGAAAGCAGAAAGCAGATATCGCGTACGTAATACGAAGAGCGCCTGTTTACTGGGGGTTTGAGTCTTCTTACATGGCCAGGGGTGTAGCCAAATGCCCAGACTCAAGGTTGTGTGAGGAGAAAAAAATACAGAACAGCCAGAGACAGCCAACAACAGTAGCTGAGAGGTTTTCTATGCGCGTCACATGAGAGACTGAACTGTCAGGCCTCTGCTCAAAATGGATGTTTACCGCAGACTCTAATGCGTGTTTCTCATTAACTATTTGTTATAATCGAAAAACTGAAAAACATATTTACCCAGCTGCAGCCTCTGTCATGATTTGTAATGTTGGAATTTCTATACTCGGAGCATACTTTTAAAATGTTTTGCAGTGTTTTTGTTGGCAAGTAGGGGTGGCCTAAGCTACTGAAATGCTAGCGACTTAGTTATATAGCTATAGTGTATTACCCTGTGATGAAGATACACTTTTTGTGGCTCATATGAGGCATCTCTTAATATCGTTTGCAATAACTCTCATCTCTCCTCTGCTTGCTCTCATCTCTCCTCTGCTTGCTCTCATCTCTCCTCTGCTTGCTCTCATCTCTCCTCTGCTTGCTCTCATCTCTCCTCTGCTTGCTCTCATCTCTCCTCTGCTTGCTCTCATCTCTCCTCTGCTTGCTCTCATCTCTCCTCTGCTTGCTCTCATCTCTCCTCTGCTTACTCTCATCTCTCCTCTGCTTGCTCTCATCTCTCCTCTGCTTGCTCTCATCTCTCCTCTGCTTACTCTCATCTCTCCTCTGATTCCTCTCATCTCTCCTCTGCTTGCTCTCATCTCTCCTCTGCTTACTCTCATCTCTCCTCTTCTTGCTATTGTCTCTCTCCCTGCATCCCTCTGTTTGCTTTCATCACTCTCCCTGCATCCCTCTGCTTGCTCTCATCTCTCCTCTGCTTACTCTCATCTCTCCTCTTCTTGCTCTTGTCTCTCTCCCTGCATCCCTCTGTTTGCTTTCATCTCTCTCCCTGCATCCCTCTGTTTGCTTTCATCTCTCTCCCTGCATCCCTCTGTTTGCTCTCATCTCTCTGCCCTAAATATCTCTGTTTGCTCTCATCTCTCTCCCTAAATATCTCTGTTTGCTCTCATCTCTCACCCTACATCCCTCTGTTTGCTCTCATCTCTCACCCTACATCCCTCTGTTTGCTCTCATCTCTCACCCTACATCCCTCTGTTTGCTTTCATCTCTCTCCCTGCATCCCTCTGTTTGCTCTCATCTCTCACCCTACATCCCTCTGTTTGCTCTCATCTCTCTGCCCTAAATATCTCTGTTTGCTCTCATCTCTCTCCCTAAATATCTCTGTTTGCTCTCATCTCTCACCCTACATCCCTCTGTTTGCTCTCATCTCTCACCCTACATCCCTCTGTTTGCTCTCATCTCTCTCCCTACATCCCTCTGTTTGCTCTCATCTCTCTCCCTGCATCCCTCTGTTTGCTCTCATCTCTCAGCCCTAAATATCTCTGTTTGTTCTCATCTCTCACCCTACATCCCTCTGTTTGCTCTCATCTCTCTCCCTGCATCCCTCTGTTTGCTCCCATCTCTCACCCTACATCCCTCTGTTTGCTCTCATCTCTCACCCTACATCCCTCTGATTGCTCTCATCTCTCTCCCTGCATCCCTCTGTTTGCTCTCATCTCTCACCCTACATCCCTCTGTTTGCTCTCATCTCTCACCCTACATCCCTCTGTTTGCTCTCATCTCTCTCCCTGCATCCCTCTGTTTGCTCTCATCCCTCTGTTTGCTCTCACCTCTCTCCCTGCATCCATCTGTTTGCTCTCATCCCTCTGTTTGCTCTCATCCCTCTGTTTGCTCTCATCCCTCTGTTTGCTCTCATCTCTCACCCTACATCCCTCTGTTTGCTCTCATCTCTCTCCCTACATCCCTCTGTTTGCTCTCATCTCTCACCCTACATCCCTCTGTTTGCTCTCATCTCTCAGCCCTAAATATCTCTGTTTGCTCTCATCTCTCACCCTACATCCCTCTGTTTGCTCTCATCTCTCACCCTACATCCCTCTGTTTGCTCTCATCTCTCAGCCCTAAATATCTCTGTTTGCTCTCATCTGTCAGCCCTAAATATCTCTGTTTGCTCTCATCTCTCTCCCTGCATCCCTCTGTTTGCTCTCATCTCTCTCCCTGCATCCCTCTGTTTGCTCTCATCCCTCTGTTTGCTCTCACCTCTCTGTTTGCTCTCATCCCTCTGTTTGCTCTCATCCCTCTGTTTGCTCTCATCTCTCACCCTACATCCCTCTGTTTGCTCTCATCTCTCACCCTACATCCCTCTGTTTGCTCTCATCTCTCTCTCTACATCCCTCTGTTTGCTCTCATCTCTCTCCCTGCATCCCTCTGTTTGCTCTCATCTCTCACCCTACATCCCTCTGTTTGCTCTCATCTCTCAGCCCTAAATATCTCTGTTTGCTCTCATCTCTCACCCTACATCCCTCTGTTTGCTCTCATCTCTCACCCTACATCCCTCTGTTTGCTCTCATCTCTCTCCCTACATCCCTCTGTTTGCTCTCATCTCTCACCCTACATCCCTCTGTTTGCTCTCATCTCTCACCCTACATCCCTCTGTTTGCTCTCATCTCTCACCCTACATCCCTCTGTTTGCTCTCATCTCTCAGCCCTAAATATCTCTGTTTGCTCTCATCTGTCAGCCCTAAATATCTCTGTTTGCTCTCATCTCTCTCCCTGCATCCCTCTGTTTGCTCTCATCTCTCTCCCTGCATCCCTCTGTTTGCTCTCATCCCTCTGTTTGCTCTCACCTCTCTCCCTGCATCCATCTGTTTGCTCTCATCCCTCTGTTTGCTCTCATCCCTCTGTTTGCTCTCATCCCTCTGTTTGCTCTCATCTCTCTCCCTGCATCCCTGCATAAAATAGGCAAAGAATATTGCAAAATTTTGAAGAGGATTTACCTGCCATCTTCAATAAAAGTGTTTATTTGTAATTGTCAACCTTCTCAATGATTTACATACCAATATGAGATCGTATAGACTATGGCAATAAGCTGGCAAAATAGGATTGTCAAAAAGTCTCGCAAAATACAGGCTGAGATTATTATTCTGGCAAGTCTGCCTGTTGAATTCCAGACAAGACAAATTCATTTCTGTAACGAAGCCAGCCCACAATAAAAATTTTTCGCGCCAATTTAAATATAAGATTTTGTTTGCCATTGTCATATGGATGTTTGTTTTAGCAGCTCTGCAAAGTTTAACGAACATTTTTATCCCATTCTGCAAGTTAAGTGTGGGGTGTACGAGTAAATTTGAGGTGTACGATTGACACGCACAGTGCAGGTGAACGAGGGGATGAAAGAGGATTTGGAAAGTAAGCTCACACTCTCTCAGCCTCTCACACCCTCTCACACTCTCTCATACCCTCTCAGACCCTCTCAGACCCTCTCAGACCCTCTCAGACCCTCTCAGACCCTCTCAGACCCTCTCAGACCCTCTCAGACCCTCTCAGACCCTCTCAGACCCTCTCAGACCCTCTCAGACCCTCTCAGATCCTCTCAGACCCTCTCAGACCCTCTCATACCCTCTCAGACCCTCTCAGACCCTCTCAGACCCTCTCAGACCCTCTCAGATCCTCTCAGATCCTCTCAGGCTTTCTCAGACGATCTATTACTTCTCTTCCTATATGTACGTGCGAGGGTGTGAGAGTGTGAGTGGGTGAGAGGTTATGAAAAGGTGTGAGAGGGTATGAGTGGTTGTGATATCATATGAGATATGAGATATGAGATATGTGATATGAGATATGAGATATGAGTTATAAGAAATGAGATATGAGTTATAAGATACACCAGAGTCACCTGATGCGGTACCGCAGAAACCTCTCCTGCTCGATGAGGTCATTCAGCTGGGCCAGCAGCCGGTCCGTCTCTGTGTTGCCTCGCTGGCTGCGTTGGAATGCGCTGAAGTTCGAAAATTCGAATTGATTTGAGAGGCTGCCTAGCAAAACTGTTTGACTAGAGACCCCAGGATTCAGGCCTCACTTGAAAACCGGGCCGTCATGCAGCTGTCCATCAATTCGGAAGCCGTCAGCAGAACTGGCCAGAAGCAGCAGTGACAGCAGCAGCAGCAGAGGCAGCAGTGGCATCTGTCGAGTTGGTTGATGCATCATCTTTTTCTTAGAAATCGAGTATCTTTGTCCTTCAGATGATTTGTTTTGCGGTCGCTGAAATGAAGCGGTGAAGTTTAGTGCTTTGTTTACATTGCAAATGGCTTGTCTTAAAAAAGGAATAAAAATCAAGTCCGCACTGTGCTACTTTAAGTAGAGCAAAAAGGTAGAATATATCTTGAATTAACAGTTTTTTATTGCTGAAACCGCAAAGGTCCGTAGTTTATTAGTTAGAGAGAATAAATTTGAGTAACAACAGTGCTTTATTATATGCCTTCTATGCTACTTGGCTTTTGTAAGTAGCTGCTAGCGACATGTTGTCCGTTTCTTAGTATTCATTTGATGCGTTTTTTCAGTCTCTTTGTCCTGCAGATTCCAGATTGAGTCCGGGTTGCTCAGCCCATTCTGAAAGTGGAAATCGCATGTGAATAGAATTTTTTATCTGGTCTATTCTGGTCTATCTATCTGTCTATCTATCTATCTATCTATCTATCTATCTATCTATCTATCTATCTATCTATCTATCTATCTATCTATCTATCTATCTATCTATCTATCTATCTATCTATCTATCTATCTATCTATCTATCTATCTATCTATCTATCTATCTATCTATCTATCTATCTATCTATCTATCTATCTATCTATCTATCTATCTATCTATCTATCTATCTATCTATCTATCTATCTATCTATCTATCTATCTATCTATCTATCTATCTATCTATCTATCTATCTATCTATCTATCTATCTATCTATCTATCTATCTATCTATCTATCTAGCTCACCGAATCCTCTGGTTGAGGAAGTCGTTCTTGGCTTTGTAGTCGGCCAGGCGGGCCAGCAGTCGAGCAGCGTCGAACGAAGCCCTTGACCGCTTGCGCAGCAGCATGTTGCTCATCAGATTGTACTCGTAGCGCCTGAAGTAGTGCAACATACGGGTGCAGCCAGAATGTCAGTTTCTAAGAATCAGAACAAGGTAAAACTTTATTAGTAACCAAGGAAACTTGAAGCTCAGAGACACAGCTAACAAAGCAAAGATGAATACACTGAGAACTCCGCGGCCGGAAGGTGCGGGATGCCAGATCCCGGCTGCAAACTTTGCCTCACCGATTGCTTCTTGTTGACTGAAGTTTGTTTTGAGGAAAGTCAAACAGTGAATTTTCTTGCTGTCACTGCTGGGCCGGTGTCGGAAGTCACACCGGCAGCGGCTGACTTCGGCGTACAGAGCGGCGCTTGGCAAACTCCGGCTCGCGGGCCTGGCCTGCTTAGGGCTTGTCTCTTCTCTCCTCTCTCCTCTCTTCTCTCTTCTCTCCTCTCTTCTCTCCTCTCTTCTCTCTTCTCTCTTCTCTTCTCTCTTCTCTCCTCTCTTCTCTCCTCTCTTCTCTCTTCTCTCCTCTTCTCTCCTCTCTTCTCTCCTCTTCTCGCCTCTCTTCTCTCCTCTCTTCTCTCCTCTCTTCTCTCCTCTCTTCTCTCCTCTCTTCTCTCTTCTCTCGTCTTCTCCCCTCTCTTCTCTCCTCTCTTCTCTCTTCTCTCGTCTTCTCCCCTCTCTTCTCTCCTCTCTTCTCTCTTCTCTCGTCTTCTCTCCTCTCTTCTCTCCTCTCTCTTCTCTTCTCTCTCCTCTTTTCTCTCTTCACTCCTCTTTTTCTCTCTTCTCTCCTCTCTCTCCTCTTCTTTCTTCTCTCTCCTCTTCTCTCTTCTCTCTCCTCTCTTCTCTCTTCTCTCCCCACTTCTCTCTTCTCTCCTATTTCCCTCTTCTCTCTTTTCTACCCTCTTCTCTCTTCTCTCCCTTTCTTCTCTCTTCTCTTCTTTCTTCCCTTCTCTCCTCTCTTCCCTCACTTCCCCTCTTACCTAGGTCGCAGTCATGAGGTGGATTCTTTATCTGACACAAGCTCCTACAGAGATGGATTCTAGACGGGTGCGCTTGAGCAGATTAGAGCTGCTACATCAAAGGCAATTCAGAGTAGCTACTCACAGTTTCGGACTGAGCTCTCCGTCATACGGCAGGTCAGCCATGACGTCAGCAGCCGAAGTTGGAGCGCCTTCGGCGATACCGCAGCACTGCAGCGCCACCAGCATGAAGCAGCTGACGGTGATGAGGAGAATTCTTGGCGACATTTGCAGTCCGTTTTAACCTGAACAGGGTGGCCAGCATCACTGATTGACGTCAATTGCTTCCCAGCACCAATGGATGCGAGTTGGTGTCCAGTTTCTTGATTTAAAAATATTACGTGTAGCCAGGATTCTTTATTGAAGTGGCATTATGGGGGCGCCATTGTGGGGCGCCATTGTGGGGGGCATTATGGGGGCGCCATTGTGGGGGACGCCATTGTTGGGGCTCCATTGTGGGGGCCATTGTGGGGCGCCATTGTGGGGCGCCATTTTGCGCCAGCACCAAGGGGCGCCAGCACCAAGGGGCGCCAGCACCAAGGGGCGCCAGCACCAAGGGGCGCCAGCACCAAGGGGCGCCAGCACCAAGGGGCGCCAGCACCAAGGGGCGCCAATCACTACATATGCAAGATCCAACAAACGCAGTCTTACCTGGCTGTGAAAAGTGTTTTATTCCTAGATATTCCCGTCAAGGATCCTTGAGAAGAACAAAAGCAGCAGAAGGAAAAGTGAGGATGGCAAAGCAGATTTTATGCGATGTTACTGAAAATTGAAGATAGGTAGTCATTGGCTGCTGCCCGAGAGAAGGATGATGCTCAAATTCAGAGAGGTTGGGTGCATGCCCAATGCCAAAATTGGGAGAATCGCTAAAAAAACACACTGTGAGTGAACTGCTCACTAAGAGGCCTTGAAGAGGCCACTTGTCATGGGCTACAGAAATCACGCTTGCTTATAGCAGCGCAAATGTGGCATTTCTGCTTGCTTGCGATAAATCGGTCTCTTTAAAAAATGATCTTTTTTTGAAGCAACAACACGTTGCTTCTCAGTCATTTCAATTTAGTTTAGGTTCATTTAAGACTGATTGCTTTGATAACCTGTTGAGCAGCTATCTATCTATCTTTGTTTTTAGCACTGCGAATAGCAGTTTATAGTGACGGTTTTCTTACAATTCCTGCAAGGACCACTAAAACTATTGGGACGCGTAAATCAGATGGTTGTCCATGGCAAGGTAACTAACTAAGTAACTAACTAACTAACTAAATAACTAAATAACTAACTGACTGACGGAATAACTAACTGAATAATTAATTTACTTACTAAACTACTAACTAACTAGCTAACTAGCTAACCAAAAACTAACTAACCAACTAACTAACTAACAAACTAGCTAACTAACTAACCAAAAACTAACTAACTAACTAACTAACTAACTAACTAACTAACTAACTAACTAACTAACTAACTAACTAACTAGCTAACTAACTAACTAACTAACTAACTAACTAACAAACTAGCTAACTAACTAACTAACTAACTAACTAACTAACTAACTAACTAACTAACTAACTAACTAACTAACTAACTAACTAACTAACTAACTAACTAACTAACAAACTAACTAACTAACTAACTAACTAACTAACTAACTAACTAACTAACTAACTAACTAACTAACTAACTAACTAACTAACTAACTAACTAACTAGCTAACTAACTAACTAACTAACTAACTAACTAGCTAACTAACTAACTAACTAACTAACTAACTAGCTAACTAACTAACTAACTAACTAACTAACTAACTTGCTAACTAACTAACTAGCTAACTAACTAACTAACTAACTAACTAACTAACTAACTAACTAACTAACTAACTAGCTAACTAACTAACTAGCTAACTAACTAACTAACTGACTAACTAACTAACTAACTAACTAACTAACTAACTAACTAACTAACTAACTAACTAACTAACTAACTAACTAACTAACCAACCAACTAACTAACTAACCAACCAACTAACTAACTAACTAACTAACTAACTAACCAACCAACTAACTAACTAACCAACCAACTAACTAACTAACTAACTAACTAACCAACTAACTAACTAACTAACTAACCAACCAACTAACTAACTAACCAACCAACTAACTAACTAACTAACTAACTAACTAACTAACTAACTAACTAACTAACTAGCTAACTAACTAACTAACTAACTAACTAACTAGCTAACTAACTAACTAACTAACTAACTAGCTAACTAACTAACTAACTAACTAACTAACTAGCTAACTAACTAACTAACTAACTAACTAGCTAACTAACTAACTAACTAACTAACTAACTAACTAACTAACTAACTAACTAACTAACTAACTAACTAACTAACTAACTAACTAACTAACTAACTAACTAACTAACTAACTAACTAACTAACAAACTAGCTAACTATCTAGCTAACTAATTAATGATTTTAGCAATGGTGGCGTGGAAGGCTAAAAAGTATCAAATCGCCAGAGACAAAGTCAAAGTCTGCCTGAAGAGCAGTGCTCAAAGACAGTTTGCCTATTAAATGTTACATGAGGCGAGTCACACTGTCCTTCGTGTTTTACAGCACGCAAACTCAACGGATTTGACGTAAGCGCGTCAGTTATGAGATTTCCTATATACTAAATACGTAATAAAATTACCGCTTGCTTTTCATGAAGAATCAATTCCATTTATGGCAATAGTGGCTTGCGTTGCCATAGCAACAAGTCCACTAAACAAAAATGAGTCACCTATGTGATTGATTCCAGAAAAAAACGTCTCAACCGATTTTCATAAAACTTGCACTGTTCTATCAAAAATTTTTCTGTGACAGTACATGTATTGTCTCCAAGAATATAGTATCGATGCTAATTAGGGGATTGAATATTCGAGAAACATGCTCTTTTTGCAATGGTCAAGCAGAACTTTTCGACTATGAACTTGAGGTTAAACGACGTTGTTAACTTTTATGAAGACTGATACTGACTGACTGAGAAATTGATTACGTCATAACTGCTTCTTGTGACTTTTAATCTAACCGACTTAATATGAGATTTTGAACTGACTAATAGTAAAAAAATAATTGATTACACCTGCCCGAATTGGGCCAGATGTGCAACCGACAGCTCAGCCGCAGCTATTGCGCGGCGCATCTGAAGGCTGCGTACGGCTGTTCAGTCCAAGGACTGGGGGGGGGGGTCGCCACACACCCTCAATTACTACCAGCTAATGCTGGCACCCATTTTATCGCTAGGTGAACTGAAGCAATGCAGAGTTGAGTGTCTTGCTTAAGGACACAAATTGTTCCGAGTGGGATCGGGAATCGAACCCCTGACCTTTAAGTCGTGAGTCCGACGCTCTGACCACTAGGCTACAACCCACCCCACTAGGTTACAACCCCGCCACTAGGCTACAACCCCCCCCCACTAGGTTACAACCCCCCCACTAGGCTACAACCCGCCCACTAGGCTACAACCCACCCCACTAGGCTACAACCCGCCCACTAGGCTACAACCCCCCCCCACTAGGCTACAACCCCCCACTAGGTTACAACCCCCCACTAGGCTACAACCCCCCCCCACTAGGCTACAACCCCCTGAACAGACTGAAACTGCTAGTTTTATCAAGTTGAATTATTTTTATTAGAAGCTCTTTCTATCTGAAGCAGACCTAACAAAAGGATATACAAGAAATTAGAAACCAATCAAAAATAGTAAAATATTTCGATTTTGCCAATTTTCTGATCACATAGAGCTTTGCACCCGAAGAGCATTCTCTATCATAACCGCTATCAGTAAGCGTCGTTGTCAAGCAACCATTGCCATCGCAACGAGTCTGCATCTCTCAAGTCTCCACGAAACCGCAACGAGTTCAACAATACACTATTGATAAAAAACCATTGCCAAAGCAACCAAGTAAGAACCGGTTGTTGCTAAGCAACCATTGCCATAGCAACAAAGTTAAAACCGGTTGTTGCTAAGCTGCCATTATTGCCATAGCAACAAAGTAAGAAACGGTTGTTGCTAAGCAACAATTGCCATAGAAACAAAGTATAAACAGTTGTTTCAAAACAGTTGTTTCAACCAAGTAAGAACCGGTTGTTGCTAAGCAACCATTGCCCTAGCAACAACAAACAGGTGAACAGTTGCCACGGCAACGCAGAAGCCGCAGCCGTTGACTGTGCCACCTCCGCTCGCAGTTCCTCCCCGCTGCCCGAGTCTGCCCGAGTCAAAGCCTCCTCGGTCGAAGCGCGACGTCGACGGCGGCGGTGGCGGAGGCGGCGGCCGCTTAACGTAGGTGATGAGGGCGGACCGAAGCTTGGCCAGGCGGGGCTCCAGCCTCACCTCGGGCAGTTGCCTAGCAACCAGCAGAGCGACTAGGCGCAGCTGGCGCAAACAAAAGTGCAACAGCCTCAGCAACCCGCCGTTGTCGCCTCGCCCTTACTAAAACTGTTGCCTGCTTCTCATGAGATTTGATATTCGATGCGGAAAGTGATAGATGACAATTTTGCCTAATGGCGTTCCTTGGCACCCAAAAAATTGCACGGTTCCCTAGAATCAGAGACGATCAGTTCCTCGATGAAAAAGCGGTCCACCTCTGCGAATCAATTGAATTACGTTTGCAGCTTTTCCTGCTCCGGTGGGTGACAATGCGACTGCTCATGCCGTTTTGGTGAGGAAATTTTGTTTGGCAGAAATTCAATGCCAAATTTGGAAAAAGCAGTTTCCACGCGCTTGAATGTCTAATGGCTGATAAAACGAAAAATCATCAGAAATATCAATTCTGCCGCCTGTGATAACATTATAGCTAATAATGGCACTGCCATCGATGTTAATAATGGCACTAAAGATGCTAATAATGGCACTATCGATGCTGATAATGGCACTATCGATGCTGATAATGGCACTATCGATGCTGATAATGGCACTTTCGATGCTGATAATGGCACTATCGATGCTGATAATGGCACTATCGATGCTGATAATATCACTATCGATGTTCATAATGGCACTATCGATGCTGATAATGGCACTATCGATGCTGATAATGGCACTATCTAAATATACTAAATCTCTAAGGTTTGTATGTTTGTTTGAATGCTTGTCCATAACGCTCTAGTCTAAATATACTAAATCTGGTTTGTCTGTGACTGTGTGATCGATTAGAGAAAAAACGGCTCAACCGATTTTTTATTCAAACTTGTACCATTCGATCAGAAATTTTTCCGTGACGGTACATGTGTCTTGCCAATAATGACACTATCGATGCTGATAATGGCACTATCGATGCTGATAATGGCACTATCGATGCTGATAATGGCACTATCGATGCGATAATGGCACTGTGGATGCTAATAATGGCACTAATAACTGTAGTAAAGGCACTATGAACAGTTTTTTAGTATAAAACATGAATAATGGCACTAACTAGACCTCAGAAGAAAACAAACTAACACGGAACCTGGAACATACTAGTAGCTTTTTTCAGATTCATTAAAAAGAAAATAGAACAACTTTTTTTGACGTTTCCGTTTTTAAGCGATTAAAAAGATTTCGGTGGGCATCAAGTCACGGAGATAACTCCTGAAGTCTTATTAACTTTTAGTTGATTGACAGGTAAGGCAGGAAAGAAGGATGTAAAAATGCTTGCCAAGGGCAACTTCGGATTTTGTCTGACGGGACACGCAACCCCGTTTTCGGGAATTAATGAATTTCAACTTAAAAACTGGAATAAGAGAGCTTGTCATTTTGTTGGACAGTGTAACCTGTTAGACAGTGTGTGTCACCTGTTAGACAGTGTGTGTCACCTGTTAGACAGTGTGTGTAACCTGTTAGACAGTGTGTGTCACCTGTTAGACAGTGTGTGTCACCTGTTAGACAGTGTGTGTCACCTGTTAGATAGTGTCACCTGTTAGATAGTGTGTTTCACCTGTTAGATAGTGTCACCTGTTAGATAGTGTCACCTGTTAGACAGTGTGTTTCACCTGTTAGATAGTGAGTGTCACCTGTTCGTGAGTGTCACCTGTTCGACAGTGTCACCTGTTAGACAGTGTGTGTCACCTGTTAGACAGTGTGTGTCACCTGTTAGACAGTGTGTGTCACCTGTTAGACAGTGTCACCTGTTAGACAGTGTGTGTCACCTGTTAGACAGTGTCACCTGTTAGACAGTGTGTGTCACCTGTTAGACAGTGTGTGTCACCTGTTCGATAGTGTCACCTGTTAGACAGTGTCACCTGTTAGACCCTGACTGTCAAATTTTCTCCAATAAAAGAAGGATTCCATTAGCAAGCAAGTCAAGTAAGAAGCAGCAATTTAACAGTGAGCAGTAATCTCATCTAAACGCTAGCAATGCAGGCTGTAATACACTTTATTCAGCTGGGTTTTGATTGCTTCAATTTAAAATTTACACTCAAGTGACAGGATAATCTTGATTGCATAATGGGCGCATTTAAACAGCTAAAAATAAGACAGTTTGATTAGCCAAACAATGAGCAAATTAATAACAAAACTAATGATTGCACGCTTTCTTAGAAATGAAAAATTACAACATTCGAGTCAATGACAGGTTTCTTTTTAGAAAAAAATAGCGTAGAAACTCACGCGGTAAGCTGAAAGTAGTTGATGAGAATATTAGCAGCTATTGTTTTGCATTGTAGAGCAGTTTGCATTGGAAAGTGAAGGAGGCAAGTTTAACTGATTTCATAAGTGCAAAGCGATTGAAAGACTCGATCAAGCGGATGGAGACTGCGGCCGCCCCTCCCCTATGACTCATCATTGAAAAGCGACTGTACTTTTAGGAGCAGTGGAGACTACATTAAAAAATAGAATTTTGAAAAAAAATCGCTTAGCTCGGAATCAGAAGCGCTGAAATAATTGATTGCTAGAAGCAATCATATCGGAGAGCAGTATCATTAAAAAAAAGTCATTACTTTTTAACAAAACTTTTTCCGAACTAATTATCGTCTTATAATAATTAATTATGCATGAGATTAACGAGCTAAACATGCTGTAGCACCTTACACTAGTCATATTTGTTGTATAGAGATCACCGTTGCTATACCAACAAAAAAGTACTTGCTAGATACAAACTGCTGCCATAGAAACAGCTACTTGTAATTTACTGTTTTGTTTGAGCAACCGTTGGCATAGCAACGACGATTGTGTTCGTTGTTGCTTAGCTATTGTTGCCATAGCAACGAGTCTGTTTTTATAAAGTTTCCACGCAGCGGCAACAATTTCAACAATACGTGACGATAAAACAACTAGCTATTGACATATAAACAAAGTAAAGGCAGGTTGTTGCTAAGCAACAATTGCCATAGCAACCAAGTAAAAACCGGTTGTTACTAAGTTACCATTATCATAGCAACAAAGTAAGAAACGGTTGTTGTTAAGCAACCATTGCCATAGCAACAAAGTAAGAACCGGTTGTTGCTAAGCCACTATTGCCATAGCAACCAAGTAAGAACCGGTTGTTGCTAAGCCACTATTGCCTTAGCAACCAAGTAAGAACCGGTTGTTGCTAAGCAACCATTGCCCTAGCAACCACAAACAGGTGAACAGTTGCCACGGCAACGCAGAAGCCGCAGCCGTTGACTGTGCCACCTCCGCTCGCAGTTCCTCCCCGCTGCCCGAGTCTGCTCGAGTCGAAACCTCCTCGGTCGAAGCGCGACGTCGACGGCGGCGGTGGCGGAGGCGGCGGTGGCTTAACGTAGGTGATGAGGGCGGACCGAAGCTTGGCCAGGCGGGGCTCCAGCCTCACCTCGGGCAGTTGCCTAGCAACCAGCAGAGCGACTAGGCGCAGCTGGCGCAAACAAAAGTGCAACCGGCGCTCTCTGAGCTCGGAGTCGGTCGGTTCCGAGCTGTCTATGGCCGAGAGAGCCGGCAGCTCCAGCCTCAGCAGCACGCCGTCATCGCCGCTGGCCTTGGTAACCAGCGGGCAATCGCTAGCCGCCTCAGGTGTTGTGGTTCTCCCTAGCAACTGGCTGATAGCCCGAGCCCATTCGTAGTCGGAGCTGTCGCCGCTTGGCAACGGTTGCCATGGGGAGAAGCCGAGGCCCAGATAGAGGCCGGGCGGCGAGACAGAGGCTGACGGCTTGGGGGCTCTGACGGGTTGATCATCTTCTGTGTGGTCGTTGACGCGGGATTCCACTGTAGCTGGCAGGCAGACGGTGCCGCTGCTGTCGACGCATCGACATAGTCGATAGTAGCCTTTGACGAAGCCTATGTTAGCGCTGTTAGTCGCGTTCGATATTGGAAGGCGAAGGAAAGGCGACGATTTCGTTGAGAAGCCGTGACGGCGGGCGAGTCCGCAGGCGTCTGTGGCGGAGACGCCCGACACCTGATGGTGCAGCTCGGAGCCTGGGGAGTAGGCAGGGAAGGAGGGGATGATGATTACTCCCAGGTGATGATAGAGTGGTTCATGCATTCACAGGTGATGATGCAGTGATTCAGGCATTTACAGGTTATGATGCAGTGATTCATGCATTCACAAGTGATGCTGCAGTGATTCATGCATTCACAGGTGATGCTGCAGTGATTCATGCATTCACAGGTTATGATTCAGTGATTCATGCATTCACAGGTGATGATTCAGTGATTCATGCATTCACAGGTGATGATGCAGTGATTCATGCATTCACAGGTGATGCTGCAGTGATTCATGCATTCACAGGTGATGATGCAGTGATTCACACATTCACAGGTGATGATGCAGTGATTCATGCATTCACAGGTGATGATGCAGTGATTCACGCATTTACAGGTGATGATAGTGATTCACCTATTACGGGTACTGACAGTGACTAACTCACTTATTTATTAAACAGCTCATAAAGCCAATCACTCATTCTTACACAGCTCATAGAGCGACTCACCCATTCTCAGACAGCTTATAGAGTGACTCACTCATTCTCAGACAGCTTATAGAGTGACTCACTCATTACCAGACAGCTCATAGAGTGACTCACTCATTCTCAGACAGCTCATAGAGTGACTCACTCATTCTCAGACAGTTCATAGAGTGACTCACTCATTACCAGACAGCTCATAGAGTGACTCACTCATTACCAGACAGCTCATAGAGTGACTCACTCATTACCAGACAGCTCATAAAGTGACTCACTCATTCTCAGACAGTTCATAGAGTGACTCACTCATTACCAGACAGCTCATAGAGTGACTCACTCATTCTCAGACAGCTCATAGAGTGACTCACTCATTCTCAGACAGTTCATAGAGTGACTCACTCATTACCAGACAGCTCATAGAGTGACTCACTCATTACCAGACAGCTCATAGAGTGACTCACGCAAGCAAATCGGCTCAGTCAGGAGAGCCCGCAGCTCCAGGCAAAGCGGCCTACGCCACAGTCTGGAGCTCGCCAATTTCCTGCCATTGTCGCCGCCGCAGCTGCACCGCTGGGTGAGCTCGCTGCCTAGCAACAGTCGGCGCATTCGGTGACACCTGAGCGGCTGATCCGGCGTGCAGGCGGCCAACTCGCCGGCTCTGTTCCTGGCGTCGCAGGCGTGGCTGTAGTGAACCAGCTTGGCCTGACAGCTGCGACTGGCTCGGCAAGACTCCACCAGCTGGACGCAGTCGACAGGCGTTCCACTTGGCGGCTCGTAGGCGCAGCGCGGCCGGAAAATGTCGGACATCTGCTGACAATCGGAGTCGTCAGCCGGACAGCCGCAGGTGGCCGCGTCGTTGGCGAACCGATCCGCGTAGGCGTAGAAGGCTTCGAGCTGGCCGAGGCAGAGGGCGCGGTCGCGACAGGACCCGGCGCCGGACATCCACTCGCAGGCCTGGGCCAGGGCGATGAAGCGTTGGAGGCAGTCGAAATGTCGAACGCAGCTCTGGTAGACTTCGAAACAGTTGGCCGCTGCCGAGGGTGTTTTTAATTGGGGGAGGGGGGTGATTCACTCATTCACAGATAAACTTATAGGGGTTCACATATTCACTGATGCTGATGGAGTGATTCACTCATTCTCAGATGCTGATGAAGTGATTCACTCATTCACAGATGCTGATGAAGTGATTCACTCATTCACAGATGCTGATGAAGTGATTCACTCATTCACTGATGCTGATGGAGTGATTCACTCATTCACAGATGCTGATGGAGTGATTCACTCATTCACAGATGCTGATGAAGTGATTCACTCATTCACAGATGCTGATGAAGCGATTCACTCATTCACAGATGCTGATGGAGTGATTCACTCATTCACAGATGCTGATGGAGTGATTCACTCATTCTCAGATGCTGATGAAGTGATTCACTCATTCACAGATGCTGATGAAGTGATTCACTCATTCACAGATGCTGATGAAGTGATTCACTCATTCACAGATGCTGATGAAGTGATTCACTCATTCACTGATGCTGATGGAGTGATTCACTCGCTCACAGATTATAATAAAGTGATGCCTCAGCACTGGTGTTGTGGGACGATGTACGCGTTGCGCCAGGGTGCCTCAGAGAGTTTAATCAGAGCCCTTCTGTGATTATTTAATTACGTCTCCTGTAATGGGGTACTTCTGCCTATTGGTTTGAGACTTTAACTGATGTCCGTATTTCCCGCAGATATAAATTCTTCTGTAATTGATTCATTTGCTCTACTCATAGTGCATTATTTAGTGTTTAAAACTTCATTCTTACATTTAATCAACTGAAATGCTGAAGGATGAATAACCGATGCGCCTTCGCTAGACTTGACAACGGCTTCTGAATCTGGTGACTTTCTGTCATCGTCTGGACTGCTAGCACCGATTCGCTGCTGCGGATCCTTGGACGACTTCGGGTGCAACAGGCCGATATTGTAGGCGTCGTTGAAGAATCCTGGCGTCGGGTGGATGGTTCAGACTTCAGACAGCCCTCAGGTGTCTATATCAGCCATCAGGTGTCTATATAAGCTCTCAGGTGTGCCTATATTTGCCCTCAGATGTGTCTATATTTGCCCTCAGGTGTCTCTATATTTGCCCTCAGGTACTCTACTATATCAGCTCTCAGGTGTGTCTATATTTTTGCCCTTAGGTGTGTCTATATAAGCCCTCAGGTGTCTATATTTGCCCTCAGGTGTGTCTATATTAGCCCTCAGGTGTCTATATTAGCCCTCAGGTGCTCTACTATATCAGCCCTCAGGTGTGTCTATACTTGCCCTTAGGTGTGTCTATATAAGCCCTCATTGTCTATATTAGCCCTCAGGTGCTCTACTATATCAGCCCTCAGGTGTGTCTATATTCGCCATCAGGTGTGTCTATATAAGCCCTCAGGTGTCTATATCAGCCCTCAGGTGTCTATATCAGCCCTCAGGTGTTTATATCAGCCCTCAGTTGTCTATATCAGCCCTCAGGTGTGTCTATATTAGCCCTCAGTTGTGTCTATATTAGCCCTTAGGTGTGTCAATATCAGCTCTCAGGTGTGTCTATATTAGCCCTCAGTTGTGTCTATATTAGCCCTGGTTGTGTCTATATTAGCCCTCAGGTGTCTATATCAGCCATCAGGTGTCTATATCAGCTCTCAGGTGTGTCTATATTTGCCCTCAGGTGTGTCTATATTAGCCCTCAGGTGTCTATATTAGCCCTCAGGTGTCTATATTAGCCCTCAGGTGCTCTACTATATCAGCCCTCAGGTGTGTCTATATTCGCCATCAGGTGTGTCTATATAAGCCCTTAGGTGTCTATATCAGCCCTCAGGTGTCTATATTAGCCCTCAGTTGTCTATATCAGCCCTCAGGTGTGTCTATATTAGCCCTCAGGTGTCTATATCAGCCCTCAGGTGTTTATATAAGCTCTCAGGTGTCTCTATATCAGCCCTCAGGTGTGTCTATATCAGCCCTCAGGTGTATCTATATTAGCCCTCAGGTGTGTCTATATTAGCCCTCAGGTGTCTATATCAGCCCTCAGGTGTTTATATCAGCCCTCAGGTGTCTCTATATCAGCCCTCAGGTGTGTCTATATCAGCCCTCAGGTGTATCTATATTAGCCCTCAGGTGTCTCTATATCAGCCCTCAGGTGTCTATATTAGCCCTCAGGTGTGTCTATATTAGCCCTCAGGTGTGTCTATATCAGCCCTCAGGTGTGTCTATATTAGCCCTCAGGTGTCTCTATATCAGCCCTTAGGTGTCTATATTAGCCCTCAGGTGTGTCTATATCAGCCCTCAGGTGTGTCTATATTAGCCCTCAGGTGTCTCTATATCAGCCCTCAGGTGTCTATATTAGCCATCAGTAATATAGAATAGCCCTCGCTCACTTAAGCAAACATTTCCTGGATAAACGCGTCGAATCCTATCGCACTGCAATCTCTCAGCGCGAGTATAGTTCAGACAGGTGCAGGGTATCAAGCCGTGATTCCGCAGGGCCTCGTAAGACTGCAGGCAGGCTGCCCGTTGGCCCGGGCACTTGCTGATATCGTCGAAGCCGCACCTGTCCTGAAAGGCTCTGGCGTCCGCTGCGCAGGTCGGATTGTCGAAGCAGCGACTTCGCCTCTCCAAGCAGCTGCCGCCGCGGCCATCGTCTGGCAGAGGCTCCGACTCGAGCTGCCTGATTTTGGCCAGGTAAGCGGCAGCTGAGCTGGCTAAGCTGCTGTTGCTTTTTAGGTTGTTGCTGCTTTCGCTATTGCTGCTTTTACTTGTATCGGTAAGGACGTCCGTTGAAGGGGCAACTACAAAGAATTAGAGTAGTTCAAATCGAAATTTTACTGATAAAATAAAAAATTCTGTTCGATTGATCAACACTCTACTTATAGTAGCTTGAAGACGCTACTGTTTAGATAAAATGATCAGGCTTCGCTTCGGCCCATAGAGCTCACAAGCAGTTCGCGAACATAGATAAGTGGGGAATGATGTATTTACTACACTTGGACCGGTGCCATAAACTGCAGAAACGTATTTATTCCCAACTTGGGAATAAAGTAGTCGATGCCCGGGCATGGATGAATTCATTCATCCATGTGCCCGGGCCCAAGTAGAAAATAAAGAGACGGAAGAAGCAATTAAAGTTTTTCTGCAATTTCTCTTCTCATTCTAGCTGGTCATGCATGTTGAGTTAACGGACCCGAGCACAAAACGCAGAATGCATGATGTATAACAGTTTCTGCTGATCATAGCACCGCACACACAGCGAGACTGCAACCTCTCAAAAGGCCCTCGCTCCTTGACAAACGTTCGAAGCCGTGGATAGAAGAGAAATTGGGGAAAACTTCGGCCCCAGAAAAGAAGAGACGATTGCTAGATTCAATTAGGTGTCCCCGGGAGCTAGGCGGGGGTGAGAGAGTGGGGGCTTGAAGAGGGTGACGGAGGAATAGGAAAAAGGGGAAAAGTGGCGGCCCCTCTAACGACCCAAGATAACACTGGTGAGGGGGTTCGCTTCGTTCCTGTTTGGCTTTCACTAATGCGCCTCTGTTATTTCCTTATGCCAGCACGCTGCATAACAAATATACATGTTAACTATATATTCAGTTTAAAAGCATGTGCAAGAGTTGAATTGAAAACAAAATAGGACGGCAGGCAAAGTAAAGGACAATAAAGGACAATTTGGAAGAAGTGGGCTGACCTCTTTAGACGAAATACCGCCTGCTACGACATTTATTTGTGTCCGTCAGGACGCTAATACGCTCGTAATGAAAATTTCTGATTTGTGAATATTTTTACGCAACATATCGCCAAACTTGTTCTATTTAATTTAGTAGCCTCGGTTAAACATCTGTGTAAGATCAGAAGCTAATGTATGGCGCCAATATATTATTGACTAATTCAAATAGCCTAATAGCTAATATATGGTGCCAATGAATTATTGACTAATTCTAATAGCCTAATAGCTAATATATGGTGCCAATGAATTATTGACTAATTCTAATAGCCTAATAAGCTAATATTGCGCCAGTATAACATTGACCAATTCTAACTGCCTAAGAAGATAATATAAGAGCCTCTCAAACTACACATACGACTCAATTTGACACAATCTAGAATCTGTGCCTAAAGATCTTTAATGAGGCTTAAGGAGACCGTTGGCTGAATCATTGCGATAAAGCGTAAGCCATTTCGATCCCAGCAAGTCTTCAACTATCTGAGCCTATAAGCTCAGGCTCCAATGGCCAGCCGTAAGCCACATTGCATGCAGTTATTATCAATTTGATTCATCAGCAATGTCAAAACCGCGCGCTGGCTTCGAGCTGCAATTTGACAGGTGAATTTTCGCTTCTGTGGATTCATCTGCGCCACGACGCGTGGTTTGGCCACGGCTCAGCGATTGTTAGATATGATTTATTATTCTCGGTGAGACATATTCCTATTAAAACTCCAGTTATCTAAGAGAATATATCGATTTTACGAAACAGGCTGTCACGCGCACAGCTGCGAAAATTTTTAATTCTTGGAGAACAGAGAGGCGCCATGGAGAACAGAGAGGCGCCATGGAGAACAGAGAGAGGCGCCATGGGGAACAGAGAGAGGCGCCATGGGGAACAGAGAGAGGCGCCATGGGGAACACAGAGAAGCGCCATGGGGAACACAGAGAAGCGCCATGGGGAACAGAGAGAGGCGCCATGGGGAACAGAGAGAGGCGCCATGGGGAACAGAGAGAGGCGCCATGGGGAACAGAGAGAAGCGCCATGGGGAACAGAGAGAGGCGCCATGGGGAACAGAGAGAGGCGCCATGGGGAACAGAGAGAGGCGCCATGGGGAACAGAGAGAAGCGCCATGGGGAACAGAGAGAGGCGCCATGGGGAACAGAGAGAGGCGCCATGGGGAACAGAGAGAGGCGCCATGGGGAACAGAGAGAAGCGCCATGGGGAACAGAGAGAAGCGCCATGGGGAACAGAGAGAAGCGCCATGGGGAACAGAGAGAGGCGCCATGGGAAACAGAGAGAGGCGCCATGGGAAACAGAGAGAGGCGCCATGGGAAACAGAGAGAGGCGCCATGGGGAACAGAGAGAGGCGCCATGGGGAACAGAGAGAGGCGCCATGGGGAACAGAGAGAAGCGCCATGGGGAACAGAGAGAGGCGCCATGGGGAACAGAGAGAGGCGCCATGGGGAACAGAGAGGCGCCATGGGGAACAGGGGAATGGGATCTATTTGGGGAATGGGATCTATTTGGGATCTATTAGGGAAATATTTGGTAATGCGGCTGGCTGACATTCAGGAAGCATCTGGGCTCATATCTTTTGCTGTAAGGTGCGTGCCGTCCAGTCCAGTGGAGTGCTTGAATAATTATCTAATCCTACATTTTACCTCCTTGCTTTTCTTTGCATTCGTATCTCATTTCTTAATTTCTGTGTTTAGTTTTTTATTAGATTTTCAATAGTCTCTCAGATTCTCTTTTAGTCTATTCTAATGTGTCTAAAGATCTAATCTAGTCCAGCTTCTCAGAATCTACCCGAAGTCTCTCAGATTCTACATTCTACATTCTACAGTCTCAGAATCTACCCGAAGGCTATCCAAGTCTATTCTCTCCAAATCTGCTCTAGTCTCTCAGAATCTACTCTAGTCTCTCAGAATCTACTCTAGTCTCTCAGAATCTACTCTAGTCTCTCAGAATCTACTCTAGTCTCTCAGAATCTACTCTAGTCTCTCACAATCTACTCTAATATCTCAGAATGTACTCTAGTCTCTCAGAGTCTACTCTAGTGTCTCCGAATCTACTCTAATCTCTCAGAATCTACTCTAGTCTCTCAGAAATTACTCAAGAGTTTAGAATATATTCTAATCTCTTAGAATCTACCCGAAGTGTATCCAAGTCTATTCTCTCAAAATCTGCTTTAGTCTCTCGAAGTCTACTCTAATCTCTCAAAATCTACTGTAATCTCTCAGAATTTACTCTAGTCTCTCAGAATCTACTCTAGTGTCTCTCAGAATCTACTCTAATCTCTCAAAATCTACTCTAATCTCTCAGATTTACTCTAGTCTCTCAGAATCTACTCTAATGTCTCAGAATCTACACTAGTGTCTCAGAATCTACTCTAGTATCTCATAATCTACTTTAGTCTCTCGAAGTCTACTCTAATATCTCAGAATTTACTCTAGTCTCTCAGAATCTACTCTAGTGTCTCCGAATCCACTCTTATCTCTCAAAATCTACTCTAGTCTCTTAGAATCTACTCTAGTCTCTTAGAATCTACTTTAGTCTCTTAGAATCTTCTCTAGTCTCTCAGAATCTGCTCTACAGTGTAATCTCTCAAAATCTACTTTAATCTCTCAGAATTTACTCTAGTCGATCAGAATATACTCTAACGTCTCTCAGAATCTACTCTAATGTATCAGAATCTACTCTTAATGTCTCTCAGAATCTACTATGGTCTCTCAGAATCTACTCTCGAAATCTACACTCGTCTCTCACCTTTAAAACTCTCTACCTACATCCGTATCCGTGAAAATATAGAAGGTGCTCGGCACATTCAACAGCTTGACAAAACAGCCTAGGCGAATGTGGGCAAGTATGGGCTGAAAGCTTCAAGCATTCCAGCCTTGGCATTCCAAACTGACCGGGCAGTCAGACAAGGCGTTTTTGACAAACTCGCAGTTTTTTCGGAATTTTCTCTCGCAGCTTTAGGCTTCTTGTACAAAGAGCTTATAATTGGCGTTTCTTTTTCGTTTGACTCGCTTGTCCCCCGCTGTCTAAGATGGGTAATATTATATTTTGTCTGTTGCCATGCATAGCACTCACTAGGGGATTGGCTTCCCAAGGAAGAATGCAGTCCGAATAGCCTCGTTTCGGGTCTAACAGAGGCGCCAAAACCGCGCACACACACACACACAAGACAAGTCGTAGCTGCCTTGAATCCACTTAACTTTCGATTGAGGATCGCCGACAAAAGAGAATAAAGCATTCGGCTATCCACTTGACTTTGAGTTGGAGTTGGGTTAAAATTCTACTATTAATTGAAAAAAATAGACTGCAAAACTCTCGAGCTCTCAGAAGACAGCCAATGCAGAAATTTTAGTTCAGATAAAAAAGATAACTAATCCCTCGTAGTTCTTGATCTAGTCACAGAATCTACTCTAGTCTCACCGATTTTGCCTAATCTATTCTAGTGTATCTCAAGATCTAATCTATTCTGGTCTCTGACTATCTACTTTAGTTTTTCGGAACCTATTCTAGTCTCTTAGTGTCTACTCTAATCTCTCATTATCTACTCTAGTCTCTCATTTCTACTTTAGTCTCTCATTATCTACTCTAATCTCTCATTATCTACTCTAATCTCTCATTATCTACTCTAGTCTCTCATTATCTACTCTAGTCTCTCATTTCTACTTTAGTCTCTCATTATCTACTCTAGTCTCTCATTATCTACTCTAGTCTCTCATTTCTACTTTAGTCTCTCATTATCTACTCTAGTCTCTCATTATCTACTCTAGTCTCTCATTTCTACTTTAGTCTCTCATTATCTACTCTAGTCTCTCATTATCTACTCTAGTCTCTCATTTCTACTTTAGTCTCTCATTATCTACTCTAGTCTCTCATTATCTACTCTAGTCTCTCATTATCTACTCTAGTCTCTCATTTCTACTTTAGTCTCTCATTATCTACTCTAGTCTCTCATTATCTACTCTAGTCTCTCATTTCTACTTTAGTCTCTCATTATCTACTCTAGTCTCTCATTATCTACTCTAGTCTCTCATTTCTACTTTAGTCTCTCATTATCTACTCTAGTCTCTCATTATCTACTCTAGTCTCTCATTTCTACTTTAGTCTCTCATTATCTACTCTAGTCTCTCATTATCTACTCTAGTCTCTCATTTCTACTTTAGTCTCTCATTATCTACTCTAGTCTCTCATTATCTACTCTAGTCTCTCATTTCTACTTTAGTCTCTCATTATCTACTCTAGTCTCTCATTATCTACTCTAGTCTCTCATTATCTACTCTAGTCTCTCATTATCTACTCTAGTCTCTCATTATCTACTCTAGTCTCTCATTATCTACTCTAGTCTCTGATTATCTACTCTAGTCTCCCAGACTCTAATCTGGTGTCTCAGAATCTACTCTGGTCTCTCAGTGCCTAATCTAGTCGCTTAGAGTTGAATCTAGTCTCTCAGAATCATCATAATTTTTACTGCTCATAATTTTGAGACGAGAGCCTCACACTTATTTTCTATAAAGATTCGTTAGAAAGACAAAATTTATGAATACTTTAATTATGAGAAAAATTACAATATTATAAATATGCTAGTTTGTGCACACTGAGAATTTTTTTAGAGCTGTATACTAACTTCACGTGGTCGAGTTTCTATTCCAAATCTTCGTTTAAAGGTGTCCACGGCAGGAGGAGCCGATAGGAGAATAGCAAATTGTGGACGGAGTGCAAGCTGGAGTTTCTGCTTTTTTATTTCGTTTCAAATTTGACTCTTGGCCAGGGTTGAACACTTTATAGCATAACATAGTTATTAATAGCTGCTGTAGCTATTGGGCTGGCACATTTTCACTTTCCTAATTAATCAATATAGTAGAATAGTCTGATCTGATCTAATCTAATCTAATCTCTATGAATCTATACATTTTTCATTTTATTAAATGATTTATTCATTATCTAGCTCTATCTACCAGCTCGTAGTATGACCTCATCCAATCTAGTGTGATCTTATCTCATCTCATCTAATCTAGTGTGATCTTATCTCATCTCATCTAATCTAGAATGATCTTATCTCATCTCATCCAATCTAGTGTGACCTTATCTCATCTCATCTAATCTAGTGTGACTTTATCTCATCTCATCCAATTTAGTGTGACCTTATCTCATCTCATCTAATCTAGTGTGACCTTATCTCATCTCATCTAATCTAGCGTGACCTTATCTCATCTCATCTAATCTAGTGTGACCTTATCTCATCTCATCCGATCTAGTGTGACCTTATCTCATCTCATCCGATCTAGTGTGACTTTATCTCATCTCATCCAATCTAGTGTGACCTTATCTCATCTCATCTAATCTAGTGTGACCTTATCTCATCTCATCCAATCTAGTGTGACCTTATCTCATCTCATCCGATCTATTGTGACCTTATCTCATCTCATCTAATCTAGAATGATCTTATCTCATCTCATCTAATCTAGTGTGACTTTATCTCATCTCATCTAATCTAGTGTGACTTTATCCCACCTCATCCACCTAATGAATGTAATCTTGTAATCTAATTTCATCCAATCTATTGTGATCTTATCTCATCTTATTTATCTAGTGTGATCTTATCTCATCTTATTTATCTTATCTAGTATGATCTTATCTCATCTTATCTAATATAGTGTGATCTCATATAATCTAATCTAGTGTGGTCTCATATCATCCAATCTAGTGTGACTTTATATAATCTCATCCCATCTAATCTAGTGTTTATTGACCTTATCTCAATTAGTATGCTCGTATCATCTTATCTACTCTAGTATGGTCTTATCTCATTTCATCTCATTTAATCTAATCTGTGACTTAATCTCATCTAATCTTATCTTATCAACTTTTTTCATCCGATTACATATGATCTAATCTTATTATCTATTCCTTCAGAACACGCAGAGATCCGATGACATATAACTTTATAAGCCATTCCAGTAGCAGAGTTTCATATTTAACAAGATAGATCAGTCAGTTGCGACATTCACAAGCTGCATAATTATCGAGGCCAAGCAATACCAACCAACTCTACCAGCCCCCGCTGATCGGGCAGATCATTAAGGTACGGCGGCGTCTGCGACGATCCAGCCCCTCGCTATTACCGGTAGTAGCTATGCATCGATTTGCAATACCTCGCAGACATACGGCAGAAGCGAAGAGGCAAAGGTTGTATGGAGATTATTCTAATAAAACTGAATATGGCGGGCTGCCACAAAGGACCCCTCTCATCCCAGGGAGGGATCTTGATCTATCAATCTATAGAGGCCCATCTGTTTGATCTGTCACTCTCTTTGATAAATGTATGCTTTGCTGTTAGAGAGGCTGCAGCGGTGTCATTAACCAATGTATATGATAGCTTGCCAGAGTTGTTAGCGATTGAGATGTGCTAGACTAGGCTGGACTAAATAGATGTCAGGTACATTTAGGCGGATAGGTAGGTAGACAGGTAGGCAGGCAGTTAGGTGGGAAGTCAGGTAGGTAGGTATAGGTAGGCAGGTAGAGAGGTAGGTAGGCAGGTAGGTAGTTAGGCAGCCAGGCATGTAGATAGTCAGGTAGGTAGGTACATGTAGGTAGATAGGTAGATAGGCAAGTAGATAGGCAGGTAGGCAGGTAGGCAGGTAGATAGGTAGGTAGGCAGGTAGGTAGCTAGGCAGGTAGGCAGGTAGGCAGGTAGGCAGGTAGATAGGCAAGTAGGCAGGTAGGCAGGTAGGCAAGGTAGGTAGGCAGGTAGATAGGCAGGTAGGCAGGTAGGCAGGTAGGCAAGGTAGTAGGCAGGTAGATAGGCAAGTAGGCAGGTAGGCAGGTAGGCAAGGTAGGTAGGCAGGTAGATAGGCAGGTAGGCAGGTAGGCAGGTAGATAGGCAAGTAGGCAGGTAGGCAAGGTAGGTAGGCAGGTAGATAGGCAAGTAGGCAGGTAGGCAGGTAGGCAAGGTAGGTAGGCAGGTAGATAGGCATGTAGGCAGGTAGGTAGGCAGGTAGGCAGGTAGATAGGTAGGTAGGCAGGTAGGTAGGTAGGCAAGGTAGGTAGGCAGGTAGATAGGCAAGTAGGCAGGTAGGCAGGTAGGCAAGGTAGGTAGGTAGGCAGGTAGATAGGCAGGTAGGCAGGTAGGCAGGTTGGCAGGTAGATAGGTAGGTAGGCAGGTAGGTAGGTAGGTAGGTAGGTAGACAAGTAGGCAGGTAGGTAGGTAGGTAGGTAGGTAGACAATTAGGCAGGTAAGCAGGTAGGCAGGTAGGCAGGTAGGCAGGTAGGCAGGTAGGTAGGTAGGTAGGTAGACAAGTAGGCAGGTAGGCAGGTAGGCAGGTAGGTAGGTAGGTAGGTAGACAAGTAGGCAGACAGGCAGGTAGGCAGGTAGGCAGGTAGGCAGGTAGGCAGGTAGGCAGGTAGGCAGGTAGGTAGGTAGGTAGGTAGACAAGTAGGCAGACAGGCAGGTAGGCAGGTAGGCAGGTAGGCAGGTAGGCAGGTAGGCAGGTAGGCAGGTAGGCAGGTAGGTAGGTAGGTAGGTAGGTAGACAAGTAGGCAGACAGGCAGGTAGGCAGGTAGGCAGGTAGGCAGGTAGGCAGGTAGGTAATAACAAGAGCAAACCTGGCAGTCGCACGCCGCCAGGAGCAGACCTGCCGGCCGCCAGCTTGCAGGGATGGTTGAACAGGTATTCCCAGACATTCATGCAGCGCGTTAGTTCGCTTGGCGGTTCGATGGACTTGGGGCAGAAGCACTCCAGGCCCGGTTCCATCTTGTGCAAGTTGTTCAGGTGTTCCAAACAGATTTCCAACTCGTTCGGCAGCTCCAGCTGGCATTTTCCGACTGCGAATGGTATAAAAAAAACCTCATCGTTTATTACAGGTTTCGGATTAGCCATCTTTATTGCCTGTATTTTTGCACTTTAGCAGCAGCACATCAAATCCCAGCCAAACTAACAGCTGATCTTCTCTCCCATGGGTTGAGAACTGCAAGAGGCCAGTGAGGCCACTGAGCTCCATAATCCATAGGCTGGCTAAAAAGAAGCTGACACTTCGAGCTGCTGAATAATAATCTCCTGAGATAGGAACTGCTGGTACTAACGTTCCTCTAGACATAACAGACAGACAGGATGTTAATTTGTTCTATTACTACATTCCATGATGTTGGCTAGATTAGCAATCCATTCTATTCATTTTTCTGTAATGCTGGCTAGATTAGCTATCCATTATATTCCTTCATCTGTGATGTTGGCTATAGATTAGCAATCCATTTTATTCATTTATCTGTGATGTTGGCTATAGATTAGCAATCCATTCTATTCATTTATCTGTGATGTTGGCTATAGATTAGCAATCCATTCTATTCATTTATCTGTGATGTTGGCTATAGATTAGCAATCCATTCTATTCATTTATCTGTGATGTTGGCTATAGATTAGCAATCCATTCTATTCATTTATCTGTGATGTTGGCTATAGATTAGCAATCCATTCTATTCCTTCATCTGTGATGTTGGCTATAGATTAGCAATCCATTCTATTCCTTCATCTGTGATGTTGGCTATAGATTAGCAATCCATTCTATTCCTTCATCTGTGATGTTGGATAAACTAGTTTCTAGCAATCCACCCAGCTAAGCATGCCACGGAGGCCGAAGAGGCTAGCGGGAGCAGAACCGATAGATAATAAAGTTTCACAGCTGGCTAAAAAAGATCCTAAACAAAAATTTTGCTATCACGCTTGACCGATTGGTCACCTCGGCAGTGATTCCAATTTCCATGAGCCACTTTATCATTCCTCCCTCCCTCTCACCCTATTGCCTAATTTCTCACACCCCGCTCCCCGCTCCCCTTCCGTTCCGCTGATCTCTCTCCGCAGCAGCACTCTCGATTTCAATCCGTGTGGAATTGAGTTTCTCGTCGGGCCAATGAAATGATGAATGCGCCTGCCTGGTCTCAGGCCGCTCTGCAGCCAATTTCTTGAAGGAAAATCAAAGCCAATCAAATTTCTGCCGCTGTCCACCAATGTTGTTTTTTAGCTAGACTAGCTCAAGCGTCTGCGCATGTGTCCGACAGAAGCATTTAATCTTGGAATTCCTAGGAAAACAAATTCCTTTTCTGAGAAGGATTTTCTGTACAAGGGGCGAGGGAAGTTCTGAAGGCTTAACGCCAGGGCGACCCTGCCAATAGGTCTATAGCTAAATCCATCGGCTAGAAGGACTCAAACTAGGGACACTAAGGACAAAAAACTGTTTATGCACTTCCAGGAAAGCCTTGGAAAATCCGAAAGCCCGGGTCTGAGCTTCGAGTCCAGGCACAAGTTTCCAGGATTCAATGATCTTCTAAGTGCTTTCGCAATCTTTATGAGTAAATTTCTAGAGCCTAGATTCTATATCCATGGATATCTAGATTCTGAGATCTCTAGACTCTCAAATGTTTAGATCCTTCTATCTCTACATACTTAAACCTCTAGATTCTCAGATCTTTAATACGCTCGTAGATCCTTAGATCTCTGCATACATAGATATCTAGATCCTGAGATCTCTATACCCATAGATATCTAGATCCTGAGATCTCTACATCCATAGATATTTAGATCCTTAGATCTCTGCATCCATAGATATCTAGATCTTTAGATCTCTACGGAGATCTCTCTATGGAGATATTAAATCCATAGACCTCTGGATTCTGAGATGTCTAGTTCCTTAAAACTCTTCATCCATAAGCTTCTAGATTCTCAGATTTCTATTAGATCCTTAGATCTCTACATCCATATACCTCTAGATTCTCAGATGTCTAGATCCTTAGATCTCTACTAGATCCTTAAATGTCTAAATCCCTAATTCCTTAGTTTGTAGATAAACATTAATCTGTCAATAATACTATAGAATGCGCAAATGCATTAAGTATTATATTTTTCAGTTCAGAATTTCCATATACAATAATTTTTCTTGGCCAAAGAAACTGTGTGTTTCTTTTGACAGATCCAGCAACTAAAAACAGCCACAAGCTTCGCAAGTTTCTTCTGCCAACTGTCAGTTGTAAATTTGAAGTGACCCTTTGCGCTTTTGTCGCGCTGTCATATTCTACAGGCTAGTGTAAAAAAGTTGAAAACTATAAAAAACCGAAAGTCTGATTGCAATCGAGAGGTCACACACACACAGGCCCGCGGTCACTGCAAGATTTGAAAAGAATGTTTAGTGAAATTGAACTCGAAGAAAATGGTGCTTGGCTATACCACACAAACCCAGCTTAACTTTTACTTCAAAGCTACACGGACTTAGGTTTAATGAGAATTTAGCTGTATTTAAATTTCTTTCCCATAATAATATTTGATTACACCTGCCCTAATGAGCAGATGTGCAACCGACAGCTCAGCCGCAGCTATTGCGCGGCGCATCTGAAGGCTGCGTACGGCTGTTCAGTCCAAGGACTGGGGGTCGCCACACAAGTGTCTTGGTCAAGAACACAAATTGTTCTCAGTGGGTCGAGAATCGAACCCCGACCGACTCAGTCGTGAGTCGCTAGACTAGACTACACTAGACTACAACCTTTTTCACATATTTACAATAAATCCTATATATTTTAACTAAATAATACATCTTCGAATTTTATGTCTATAGTTAGACTTCAGCTGTCAAAGTCGCAACGAACCCGATGTTTAAGGAAAGGAGTTTTTAAGTGAGCAAATACATGATATTCGAGTCATACGTGGCCATAGAGTTTTGTCACAGACTGAGAGCCAGCATAATTCAAAAAAGCGATTTGACTTTGCACGGATACAGTGAACCTTTAGCTGACTGCAGCAGCAGACCTTGGAATTACCGGTAGTAACAGAAGTCGGTGTTTAGTTATCACTTTTCAGACTGATGTTAAACAACTACGAGTAGTTTTGTATATTGCAAGTCTGGATGTCCAATTCTAGGCTTGCTTGAATTTCAAGGCGAATTTTTTTCAGCCAGGAGTTTGCGTGTTGTCTATGGCCCAACCTGTAGGGGGGAGGGAGGGACGTAGCCTAGTGGTAGGGGTGTTCGGGGTTCGGGGTCGGGTCGGGTTTCGGGTCGGGTTTTGGTACCGGGTTCGGGGTTCGGGGTAGGTGTTCCGGGTCGGGTTCGGGGTTCGGGGTAGGGGTACCGGGTTCGGGGTTTGGCCACCGGGTTTTCGGGGTTTTCGGGGTTTTGAACAATTATCATTCTCAAGAGTATTTTCAAGCACTTTTTACTCCTTATGAAAAATCCACAATGCGAAAGATATGCATTGAGTTTCAGGTACAACTTAAGTTATATTTTACATACAATTTGAAACGGAAATAGCAGATAGAACCATGGATTCATTTACACTTTCTGGTAAAAAAAGATTGTAGTTTTTCGACCCATTTAGTCTTGCAGTTGATGATTTAAAAAATTACGTTCAGTAATAAATTTACATGTGCTACGTGTGTAACATGGTCTGAACTTCAGGATTGGATGAGGAAGCTTAAAATTTATAAATACACTATTATTCTCCACGCATCAGTCGCCAATAATCAATTATCACAATGATTACCTACTCATATCAGCATACAATTTTATGTAAAGACGTCACTTTAGTTTTTACATAGCAATTCTGTTATACCACTACTGACTTACTGTTAACTGTAGTCAAAAGTAAAAATAAATATATATTTGTGATTAACTCTCCTGTTTCATTGTATCATTGTTTTATCTGTGCTATCTGATCTTTATCGCTCTAGTTCTATCTCTACTGATATCTACACTACAGGGTATAATCTAATTTTATTGTACTCTATTTTTGCAGCTTAAATAAACTCATAGATGTAATATTACTATGAAAGCAATTTCGTTGTAAGTATAGGTACGAAATGGTCCTGATTTTAGTTGTGAACTTTCATGTATCTTACTATTAGATCTTGGGTCTTGGTATTCCTTCCATCTCAATCCCAATACCATTGCAAGAAGTGTTTCATATTTCTTTTCCTAGTTGTAGAGTAGCTAAGGGAAATAAAACCACAAGGCTAAGTGGTTGAAGCTGTTAAGACACATCTCAATATATAAAACTGAATTTAAAACTGAAATTCAAAACTGAAAACTGAAAAATTGAAAACTGAAAACTGAATTTATTAAAATGATTGACCAAAATAAGCGTGAAAATGTTCGGGGTTACGTTCGGGGTCGGGTCGGGTTTTGGTACCGGGTTCGGGGTTCGGGGTTGGAAGAAATGTTCGGGACGGGGTTCGGGGTTCGGGGTAGGGGTACCGGGTTCGGGGTAAACCCCGAACCCCGAAAAAATGGCCGACCCGAACACCCCTACCTAGTGGTCTGGCGCGGCGCTCTTAAATTTATGTTCCAGAGGTCCAGGCTCGATTCCAAGTGCAGTCACATTAGTCCTCTCGGCAGTAGTAATCTCGGCATGGGTCTGCTTGTACAATTAACTGCCTTGAAGTTGAAGGCCAACCCCCAAGGCACAGTGAAGTGTACATGCCTAACGATAAATAAAGCCAAGGCCGCTATACACTCCTGTGTGAGTGTGTGCCTGTGCGTATGACTGCGTAAGTATCTGCGCGCTTGTGTGCCTGCTCGGGGGAGTCGGTGGAATGGGCAGTAATGCCTCTCGTCGGTTGTGCGACAATGTCGCTTAAAGTGCGCCAGGGTGCACAAGAACCCTGCCTCTAGTAAAAAATGGTCTAATTCGTACACTTTCAACTTTAAATGACCGTTTAAGCTTAAATTCTGGCTAATGTTTTTCTAGTCTCGACCAAGTGCTAAATATTTCTCTTTTCTAGAATATTTTTGTTGAAAGTTCAAATCGTATTGTAATATCAGAGTGTAGGATCTATTTTTGCGCGAATGCATAGGCAAGGAACATGGGTAGGCATATATAGACTCTTCGCCAGGTAGGGGCACTCGCTACATGCTTGAAGTTTTCGAAATCCTTGCGGCTAGCTACCCGACCAGCAACCGAAGTGTCCGATTTCAAGAGCTCGGGCCCTCATTAAGGGCTAAGCGGAGCAAACCAGAATGAGAGTGAAAGTTCGAGTATTTACCTGCGCAGTTAGTTGCTGGGGCAAACAATTTAGCAACAAAAATAAGCGCTTGATTCTTCTCCTGATGCTTTTTGTGTACATTCTGGATACGTGATCTGAGTAGATATTGTGAGAGTAATGAAGTATGCTTGTAAAATTTAGTTTAGATTTAGATTTAGAAATTTTGATTCTGTATTCTAATTAGTATCCGTAATCTATTCTGCCTGTGTAATTTAAGTACATGCAATTCGTGTAATCAAGTCAGTTCGTATAATCGACAAGTACTCTATGTGTGTAATCTGATCCAATTTGTGTAATCTAATAAGCTTGTGTAATTTGATCAGTTTGTGTAATCCAAATGGTTTGTGTAATCTAGTCAGTTTGTGTAATTTGATCAGTTTGTGTAATCCAATCGGTTTGTGTAATCTATTTAGTTTATGTAATCCAATTAGTTTGTGTAATCCAATTAGTTTGTGTAATCTGGTCAGTTTGTGTAATCCAATTAGTTTGTGTAATCTGGTCAGTTTGTGTAATCCAATTAGTTTGTGTAATCTGGTCAGTTTGTGTAATCCAATTAGTTTGTGTAATCTAGTCAGTTTGTGTAATCTAGTCAGTTTGTGTAATCTAGTCAGTTTGTGTAATCTAGTCAGTTTGTGTAATCTAGTCAGTTTGTGTAATCTAGTCAGTTTGTGTAATCTAGTCAGTTTGTGTAATCTAGTCAGTTTATGTAATCCAATTAGTTTGTGTAATCTATTCAGTTTGTGTAATCCAACTGGTTTGTGTAATCTAGTCAAGTTGTGTAATCTAGTCAAGTTGTGTAATCCAATTAGTTTGTGTAATCTGGTTAGTTTGTGTAATCTAGTCAGTTTGTGTAATCTAGTCAGTTTGTGTAATCTAGTCAGTTTGTGTAATCTAGTCAGTTTGTGTAATCTAGTCAGTTTGTGTAATCTAGTCAGTTTGTGTAATCTAGTCAGTTTGTGTAATCTAGTCAGTTTGTGTAATCTAGTCAGTTTGTGTAATCTAGTCAGTTTGTGTAATCTAGTCAGTTTGTGTAATCTAGTCAGTTTGTGTAATCTAGTCAGTTTGTGTAATCTAGTCAGTTGGTGTAATCTAGTCAGTTTGTGTAATCTAGTCAGTTTGTGTAATCTAGTCAGTTTATGTAATCCAATTAGTTTGTGTAATCTATTCAGTTTGTGTAATCCAACTGGTTTGTGTAATCTAGTCAAGTTGTGTAATCTAGTCAAGTTGTGCAATCCAATTAGTTTGTAATCTGGTTAGTTTGTGTAATCTAGTCAGTTTGTGTAATCTAGTCAGTTTGTGTAATCTAGTCAGTTTATGTAATCTAGTCAGTTTGTGTAATCTAGTCAGTTTATGTAATCCAATTAGTTTGTGTAATCTAGTCAATTTGTGTAATCCAATTAGTTTGTGTAATCTGGTTAGTTTGTGTAATCCAAATAGTTTGTGTAATCCAGTCTTTGTGTTAACTGAAAACTTTCTAGCAGCAGTGAAAAACCGGCTTCTAGTACAGAGACTCATTTTTTTTTCTGTGGCTTCCAATGAAATTTGTGCAATTCTACAATACTTAGATTTTCCATGCGCGTTGTGTGTAACGAACTGACAGATACGAGCTTCGTCTGTAGCAATACTCGAGCGCATCAGAAATAGCATCTACTAGCCAATTGACCAACGCGTGAGAAATGAAACTAAATTCGCGGCGCGCAGATGCGTGCGTGCTCTGTGCTAGATTAATTATGTGCCAGGCACAATAGAGTCCATCAAACTGTATTAAAATAATTTACGAATTCAACAACAATATCGGCTGCGAAATGCATGCTATTAAACTTGAGTATGGCTATCTATAATAAATGGATTCTCTGCGGGGTGCTGTTACTAAAAATAAACTCATCACTAATGTGAGTGCAAGAAAATATTCTCTTTTAAAAATATAGATGCCTTAATATGTACGTGTCATTTTGACAAGTCTCGCGGTGCCAATAAAGTGCCCTTTTTAAGGGTCTCGAGTGTCATCAAAGTGCCATTTAGACAGGTCTCGCTGTGCCATCAAAGCGTCATTTTTAAAGGTCTCGCGGTGCCATCAAAGTGCCATTTTTAACGGTCTCGTGGTGCCATCAAAATGTCATTTTAACAAGTTTCGCGTTGCCATCAAAGTGCCATTTAGACAGGTCTCGCTGTGCCATCAAAGCGTCATTTTTAAAGGTCTTGAGTGTCATAAAGTGCCCTTTTTAACGGTCTCGTGGTGCCATCAAAATGTCATTTTAACAAGTTTCGCGTTGCCATCAAAGTGCCATTTAGACAGGTCTCGCTGTGCCATCAAAGCGTCATTTTTAAAGGTCTTGAGTGTCATAAAGTGCCCTTTTTAACGGTCTCGTGGTGCCATCAAAATGTCATTTTAACAAGTTTCGCGTTGCCATCAAAGTGCCATTTTGAAAATATAAGTGTCAGAAAAAGAACGTTTTTTAATATTTGTCTCCAAAACATAATTTCGATGCCGAAATGTTAATTTACAATTGGAATATTTTTAATTAATTAAGTCAGCCATAGTTGCCTGGTTCAGGTAGTTTTCATTTTAAGTTATACTAGAACATGGATTCTACCTTCTTTGCATGAACAGTTCACAGATAAATGCAGAAATAAAACTGTCAGATCCGCAAGAAGCTGACACCAATACCAAATTTGATGGATTGTATTTTTCCATGAGTCATGGAGCCATGTCTCCCAGACTTTCTCACTCGGGAGGAACAAAAAATAACCGTTTTTTTAATTAAACTTTCTCATCAATCACAAGAGCTCTCACTCTCTCTCTCTCCTCAGCCCCCCCCCCTCCCGATCGAGCAACTCGAGCAGCTCTCCATATCCGTTTCGTTTAGTCTTCCGCCTCGCTGAGCACCGACTGTGAGGTGTCGCTTTTTAGAACAAAAAACGGAGTGGGAGTTGAGAAATCAGCGTAGCATGAGACTGAGTCTGACCAGACTCCGAACTTGCTTCATCCTCGTCGTTTTGACCATTGAAGCTTGTCGAGCTAAGTTTAACAAAATCCCATTAAAATCTTGCACCGTATTAAATTTGTTTAAGTCACAGACAGACTGGCTGATTAAAAAAATCCTTTCATGCTTACAATAAAAACCCAGGAACATAATTCGCTCGCCTCACTGAATTGTAAAGGAGTAAGAAAATTGGACTCACTTATTTTACAGAAGGAGATGGAGACTTCAGTTTACAAATTCAAGGTGCCACTTTTGATCTGTATGTGCCACTTTCAATCCGGAGATGCCACTTTCAATCCGGAGGTGCCACTTTCAATCCGGAGGTGCCACTTTCAATCCAGAGATGCCACTTTCAATCCGGAGATGCCACTTTCAATCCGGAGGTGCCACTTTCAATCCGGAGATGCCACTTTCAATCTGGATGTGCCACGTTCAATCCGGAGATGCCACTTTCAATCTGGATGTGCCACTTTCAATCCGGAGATGCCACTTTCAATCTGGATGTGCCACTTTCAATCCGGAGGTGCCACTTTCAATCCGGAGGTGCCACTTTCAATCCGGAGGTGCCACTTTCAATCCAGAGATGCCACTTTCAACCCGGGGATGTCACTTTCAATCCGGAGGTGCCACTTTCAATCCGGAGATGCCACTTTCAATCCGGAGGTGCCACTTTCAATCCAGAGATGCCACTTTCAATCCGGAGGTGCCACTTTCAAAATTAGAGGCGCCATTATCAGAATCTGTTAGGATGCCAAACTCAATTCAGATGTTTAAATCAGTGGACTCATTGCTTAGTTTGAGAAGTTAAATCTAAAGGCCTGTTTAATTTAGGAATAATTACTCAGTTGATTAAATATATCCCTATATCGTATCAAAAATGTCACTTACAAAGCGGAACTCCACCAAAACTGCGCATAGATACAAAAAAACGTTTTTGGCGTATTTGACATTTGCATAGGTTAATACAGTTGCTAAGGCGAAGCCGGTTTAGCAAGTAGCTATAATAGAGCTTTGTGCATTCAATTCAGAAAATTGCTGAGTGTATAGGAACTATAGGAAGCCATCTAAAGCCGGTAACCGGATGAGGGGCAAATATAGACTCCCAATTTGAAATTCTGCCTGATGAAACCTTACCAGTTGCATTTTCAGTGGTGGCAAGCTGTTTATATTGACAGCCTTACAATATAGTATAAGGCAATTTTTTATAACGCGCGAATGACGCAATATGCGAGACGCATCGCCGACAAAGCTTTTCAGAGCCCGCATACGAACTGATTAGTTGATAGGTATTAGAAAAGCTTTTATCAGATTGCTATCCATTGCAAACCCTGTTCAATGTGAGGGCTACCATGATAGTGTCATTCACAAAAGCACCCCACGTGTGCGAGGTTTCAACGACCAACTGATATTTGTCTGCCACGTGCGTCTATCTATGAGACTTTTGAGAAGCATATAGATATAAGAGAAGCGGCCTGGAAAGTAGAAAGTGTTTCCAAGAATATGAGCTCAGGGGTTTTTCTGGGTCCTGGTATCACTTCTTTACATGTATAAACCAACTTATCCTCACTTCAATAGAATGGATTGCTAATCTAGCCAATATCACGGATGAAGGAATAGAATGGATTGCTAATCTAGCCAATATCACGGATGAAGGAATAGAATGGATTGCTAATCTAGCCAATATCACGGGTGAAGGAATAGAATGGATTGCTAATCTAGCCAACGCCACGAAGATGAAGGAATAGAACGGATTGCTAATCTAGCCAACGCCACGAAGATGAAGGAATAGAATGGATTGCTAATCTAGCCAATATCACGGATGAAGGAATAGAACGGATTGCTAATCTCGCCAATATCACGGATGAAGGAATAGAACGGATTGCTAATCTAGCCAATATCACGGATGAAGGAATAGAACGGATTGCTAATCTAGCCAAACTAAATGAAGTCAGAAAATTCAAGTATCAGCACCCCAAGCCAAGGTCAGAAAATTTAGCGAATCGCGAGCTCACAGCATGCGGACCGAATGTCGGTCTTAGCCGAGCCAGTTTAAAGAAATCGGGGACAATTTCCCTCCCCGCTATTTAGCTTTAATGGAATGATGTCGTTATAAAGCGCCCAGGAAGCCCCTCAGAGTCAAGGAGAATATTTTTGAGTAGCTTAGGGATGCTCCTCGAGAAAGGAAATTACTCTAAACTAATGCTTCCCTCGCTTTTAACAGATGGGATTTCAAATTTAAGCCGCTACTTCGCGTGTACTTACTAATGCTGCTAGGAGGGAGGAGTGGGCAATACAGGACTTGAAGAAGTGCGCCATCTTAGCAAATCACTCTCGACTCAAACTGAGGCCTCTAGTCTCAGGCATGCTTTACGTATTAAACAAGTATCCAGGCAAAAGAGCAAGTAATACTCGAGAGTAGCTCTTAGTTGTTGGATATATGCCTGGATTGGATCATAACGCAGCCTCCCTATACGACTCTAACAAGGACTCTTCCTAAGCTGCAGTATTGATTTGTACAGCTTCAAAGCGAGACTAAATTTATAACCAATGAATTACCTGTGGATTAGGTTGACCAAACTGATAACTGCCCCCACTCCCCCCTATAGAGTGACCCCTACCCCCCTGCAGCTAGACGAATAACGAAGGAACTCAACTTTTGTCACTTCATGGATGTGCCATCCACTGGCCTAGAAGACGGGGGTAGGAGCGACAACCAATGAGACAGGGGCGCCCACCTAGGAGACAGGGGCGCCTACCTAGGAGACAGGGACGCCCACCCAAGAGACAGGGGCGCCCACCAAAGAGACAGGGGCGCCCACCCAAGAGACAGGGACGCCCACCAAAGAGAGAGGGGCGCCCACCCAAGAGACAGGGGCGCCCACTCAAGAGACAGGGGCACCTAGCTAGGAGACAGGGGCGCCCACCTAGGAGACAGGGGCGCCCACCTAGGAGACAGGGACGCCCACCCAAGAGACAGGGCGCCCACTAAGAGACAGGGACGCCCGCCCAAGAGACAGGGGCGCCCACCCAAGAGACAGGGACGCCCACCAAAGAGAGAGGGGCGCCCACCCAAGAGACAGGGGCGCCCACTCAAGAGACAGGGGCACCTAGCTAGGAGACAGGGGCGCCCACCTAGGAGACAGGGGCGCCCACCTAGGAGACAGGGACGCCCACCCAAGAGACAGGGCGCCCACTAAGAGACAGGGACGCCCGCCCAAGAGACAGGGACGCCCGCCCAAGAGACAGGGGCGCCCACCCAAGAGACAGGGACGCCCGCCCAAGAGACAGGGGCGCCCACCCAAGAGACAGGGGTGCCCACTCAAGAGACAGGGGCGCCCACCCAGGAGACAGGGACGCCCACCCAAGAGACAGGGGCGCCCACCCAAGCGACAGGGGCTCCCACCAAGACAGCAAACATTGGCGCCCCACAGGGCTGCGGCCCCTTAAATTAAAACTCCTGCTTGCAGCTGTGCTCCTTAGAGGAGAGCAGTGATCAGAGTAGTGAGCCTACAGTTGTCTGAAAGTGGCTGGCGGCTGCTGGAAGTGAGTTCTTACTGACTCCAGGATCTATTTCTATAAGGTCTCCTTGGAGTTGGGATCAAACCCGAGGAGGGGAGCAGAAATGATAAAAAGTGAGGAAAATTCCAGGAGATATCGTCCTGGGAAATCAGTTGGCTAAGCAGGGTCCCAATAAGGAAAGCTATCCACTTTTTTATATACATGTATTGTAAACTATAGGCACAGATGCGCCCGCCATTGTGCAGTTGCAGGAAGTTCCTCAGCCTTACTCAAATCACCCCCTCAAGGGGGGGGGTGGTTCACAGTCGGGGTGAGAAGGAGTCTCGACACATACTCGTACTAGTTATAGTTTTATCGCGCTTTGGGGAAAAATCCTAAACTGAAAAAAGTGCGTCCCGGACTGCACAAAAGAAAACGCAGACCACGAAGGATACGAATAGAAACAGAAAAAGGGTGCCTGTTACTGAGGAAGCAGACAACGCGTTCAGCATCAATTCTCCCCAAATGTCCAGTGAGTAATATGAGAAAAGGAAGGAAGATCAAGATTTTTTTCAATCAAGTCAGTAAAACTGAAACTATTTTTTCCTACCTCACACCACAATTGACAAAGGGATGGTAAAGACAGGCAAATCATTGATGATAATAAAATACATGGAAGATGTTATGCATCAATAACAATAGCTCTGTGATGGCATCCACTATAACTCATAGATTAGATTTTGAAACTCACGGTCCCTGCAGAGGGTGCGAACCAGGCTGAGCTTCGAGCCGCATTCCGAGCGCTGGTAGCAACTGTCGTTAACCATGTGACAGAACTTGACCTGTCTGGCGGAGACTTCGGCTGAGCACAGTGGCAAGATAAGCAGCAGGATACCTGCAGCTGGAGAGGGGGTTGGGATGGATTGCTAGTCTAGCCAGCATTGATGAAGGAATAGAATGGATTGTAGCCTATAGACGGGGGTTGTGGCCTAGTGGTCAGAGCGTCGGACTCACGACTGAGTCGGTCGGGGGTTCGATTCTCGATTCACTCGGAACAATTTGTGTCCTTGAGCGAGACACTTAACTCTGCATTGCTTCAGTTCACCCAGCTGTAAAATGGATGCCAACACTAGCTGAGGTAATTGAGGGTGTGTGTGGCGACCCCCCCAGTCCTTGGACTGAACAGCCGTACGCAGCCTTCAGATGCGCCGCGCAATAGCTGCGGCAGAGCTGTCGGCTGCACATCTGCCCATTGGGGCAGGTGTAAGTCAATTATTTTTATTTTTAGAATGGATTGCTAATCTAGCCAATCATCCAACCTAGACAGCGTCTCCAAAAGACGAGATTTTCGTAGATTCGAAATTGGACAAACGCGGTAGGAATGAGACACAGGATTGCAGAGTCAGAATGCTTGGTTGGCGCTTGTAGCCGAGAGAACTCATCATCATCATCAGTCAAATTATCGCGGCACCCTAGAGAGAGAGACGGATCGAGAGAAAGCGGCGCTGAGATGAACGAGGCGGCCTCGCCCCAACTGTGTCAAAAATAGAGCCGACACTGATAAGATAATCACTAAGCCGCGACGAGAGTTGCTGACTGACTGATTATCAAATTTGCGCTTCGGATATCATTCTAGTTATCTCCAAAATAGTCGCTCTCGGACTCAAAAAATTAATAATAACGCGAGTTTGGGAAAAGCCAGGATAACACAGCGGACTGGCTGACAGTTAATCCGCTTGCGTCATTGGACAGAAGAATCTCTCCCTATGCGGGTGAGTTGATGAGGCAACGTAAGTTGCCATCCAACGGAAGCTGGGACGATGACGCGCTGATGCGCTCAAGTCTCTGGGGACTCAACAGTCGTGACCCTCACTCCCAGCCCCGAGGGTCGAAGTTATCAAGGAACTGCCCGGATATACAATTTGACTCTTGGAAGAAGCAAACTAATCAACAGTAAAAACTTTTGATGAGGCAATCTTGATGAATCTAATAGAGATTTCTGGATCCTTAAGTCCCAATCGCTACACTGGGTTTTTGGAGACATGGGAGATAGCGACAAGAGACACATCGGGCATGGGAGATAGCGACAAGAGACACATCGGGCATGGGAGATAGCGACCAGAGACACATCGGGCATGGGAGATAGCAACAAGAGACACATCGGGCATGGGAGATAGCGACAAGAGACACATCGGGCATGGGAGATAGCGACAAGAGACACATCGGGCATGGGAGATAGCGACAAGAGACACATCGGGCATGGGAGATAGCGACAAGAGACACATCGGGCATGGGAGATGACGACAAGAGACACATCGGGCATGGGAGATAGCGACAAGAGACACATCGGGCATGGGAGATAGCGACAAGAGACACATCGGGCATGGGAGATAGCAACCAGAGACACATCGGGCATGGGAGATAGCGACAAGAGACACATCGGGCATGGGAGATAGCGACCAGAGACACATCGGGCATGGGAGATAGCAACCAGAGACACATCGGGCATGGGAGATAGCGACAAGAGACACATCGGGCATGGGAGATAGCGACCAGAGACACATCGGGCATGGGAGATAGCGACCAGAGACACATCGGGCATGGGAGATAGCGACCAGAGACACATCGGGCATGGGAGATAGCGACAAGAGACATTGTAAAAGTATTCTTCAAAGCATTGATGTATAGGGTTTTTAACGGCAACAGAAGTCAGCTTTTTGTCAAAAAGAGGACTTGATGTCTTCTTAAAGCTTTTTTTACCTCGCTTCCCCAACCTACCTGCGAAAGGGGGGGAGGGTAAGTAAAAAATTGCAAGCTAACGTTTTCATTTTCGTTCGCTTTCTCGGGCGATTTTTTCCCGGTAATAAAAATGATAATATATATTAACTAACATAGCTATAGACAAATGATACATACTGAGCGCAACTGCGCAAGGTATCTGCAGATGCTTGTACTAGTAATTAGATAACGATAGCTCGATCCTTTATCTATCTAGCCTAACGTTGCTCATAATGCTATATCTCTGTTTAGGCATCTCAGCCGGCATATATGTTTTGATGCTTCTTCTGAAACGAGAATCTAAGCAATGATTTGATTTAGTTTAGATCCAAATACACGAAATGCAGTGCATTTAATGACGGTTTTTTATTTCGATGTTCGAACAGCAAACTGTTCAACTGTTTTTCTGCTTAGTCTATAATACTCCCATTGAATACCAGTTTGCAGCTGCCATCTAGTCTATGGAATTGTATATCTAGTATATAGGATTCCCCATCTAGTCTATAGGTTTCCCCCATCTAGTCTATAGGATTCACCATATAGTCTATAGGATTCCCCATCCAGTCTATAGGATTCACCATCTAGTCTATAGGATTCACCATATAGTCTATAGGATTCACCATCTAGTCTATAGGATTCCCCATCTAGTCTATAGGATTCACCATCTAGTCTATAGAGTTCCCCATCTATAGTCTATAGGGTTCCTCATCTAGTCTATAGGATTCCTCATCTAGTCTATAAGATTCCCCATCTAGTCTATAGGATTCCCCATCTAGTCTATAGGATTCACCATCTAGTCTATAGAGTTCCCCATCTATAGTATATAGGGTTCCTCATCTAGTCTATAGGATTCCTCATCTAGTCTATAAGATTCCCCATCTAGTCTATAGGATTCCTCATCTAGTCTATAGGATTCCTCATCTAGTCTATAGGATTTTATATCTAGCATATAGGATTCACCATCTAGTCTATAGGATTCCCCATCTAGTCTATAGGATTCACCATCTAGTCTATAGAGTTCCCCATCTATAGTCTATAGGGTTCCTCAGCTAGTCTATAGGATTCCTCATCTAGTCTATAAGATTCCCCATCTAGTCTATAGGATTCCTCATCTAGTCTATAGGATTCCCCATCTTGACTTCCCATCCAATTTGACAATTCCCCGATCTATTTTATAGGATTCCCCATCTAGTTTATAGGATTCCCCGATTTAGTCTATAGGATTCTCCGATCTAGTTTATAGGATTCCCCATCTAGTCTATAGGACTCCCCGATCTAGTCTATAGGATTCCTATGACTTGTAGTAGTTCCTACATCTTTTTTACTTCTCTCAGCTCAGCAATACGATCCCCAATTCTCATCTTCTACCTTGGACAGAAATTTTTCCTTTCCTAATTGAAGAAATTGATTATAACTAGGAATTATGATGTTGCGGAAGAGAAAGGTGACATCGACTTGACAAAAGCAGCGGCGCTAAAAAATATTGTTAAGACAAAAGACTTAACAAACCTATTGTCAATTGTCACCAATTCTGCAACAAAGAAGGAAGAGGAAGAAGAGGTAAAGCTGAAAAAGCATTTCTTGGCAATTCTTTTGTTCCACAAATGCATTGCGGTACGATGGGCCGCCATTTCTGTTTGATTTTGTTGCTATAGCCATAAACAAGTCGCTTTTAAACACTTCTTCCACCACTTGATTTAGTTTTGCAATTCTAACTTTTATAATTGTAATATGATATATAATTTAACAAAAAGAATCTTGTGAAAGAAATTAGTTCGTTTTTTAAACGCGACTATTTCTTATTTAGATAGGCTGATAGACGGATAGAAACGCACAATGGACATGGCACTCTCGCTCATCACGCCCGCCCCTTTGCCTCCGTCTCTCTCTCTCTCTCTCCTGCCTCATCCCAACCAAGGCATTGACAGCCCGTCAAAACGAGAATGAGAGAGAGAGAGAGAGAGAGAGAAGGATGCAACAACAAAACAATTCTTTATTCCTTTTGAGCCGCGGTCGGCAAATGTGTATAGCTATATAGCCATTGAGTTTGAGTGTGCGGCGCCGCGGAGAGGTGGGAAGTGTGTGTGTCTTGAGGAGAAGGGATTTAGCGCTCTCCGTAGGATTTCAAGCGATTAGCTATGGTTGTATTATTAGGGGAAGATTTTGTCACCCCCCTCTTTCCTTTGGCTCCTCCTGTGCATATTGACTACTTTAGCTTCGTTAGGGCTCAAGCGACGGATGCTTGCAGCCAGGCCTGAGTCTGAGAGTCAGAAGCGCGGCCAAGCATTACTCATCATCTGCACTGATGTGGCCTTCAGTTTCAGAGACTGCATGCGGTTTGTCTCGGCAATGCAGCGTGGCGAATAAGCCGGCTCGCTCTTTGAATACTAAATGCGCTGATGATGTGATGGAAGCGGCGGTGGACTGCATGATGAGTGAAGACTGTGTACGAGAGAGTGAGAGTGAGAGTAAAAACAGAGGAGACGGATTGGATAGAGGAGAGATGGTGAGAGAGAGAGGAGATACAGGTGAGGGTAGGAGACAGTGGGGGCTGAGATAGAGGTGAGAGTGGGAGACACAGTGGGGGCTGAGATAGAGGTGAGAGTGGGAGACACAGTGGGGGCTGGGATAGAGGTGAGAGTGAGAGACACAGTGGGGGCTGAGATAGAGGTGAGAGTGGGAGACAGTGGGGGCTGAGATAGAGGTGAGAGTAGGAGACAGCGGGGGATGAGATAGAGGTGAGAGTAGGAAAGAGACAGAGCGAGGGGGGAGGATGGAGACAGGTGAGAGAAATATAAAAGGTGGAAGCAGAGTGAAATAAGTATCTGAAGGTAAAGGATGCGATGCGAAGAAAACGAGCATTACGAATCTATGCTGTTGGGACAAAAGTGGTTACAGGATCCAGACACAGAATTAGCAGATGATGACTATGACCGTAAGACTGATTTAAATTCAAATAAACAGCACCTTGTACACTCCTGTACACTCGAAGGAATTTATGCATAGAATATACCGATACGTATCAATATAAAATACATTCATTAAGTAGCTAGATCGCGCTGAAAAAAACTCTATCTTCAGCTAAGCAGCTACATACCAAGGACGACTCAAGTAGGACGGGAAACCTCGTTTCTTAGAAAATTTTAGAAGGCAGGCTTTCCCGAAAAAATACACTACGGAGATAGGAACTTTTCATTTTTTCAGCACAAAAATTGCTATTGCTTTTGATAGGAGGCAGATCCAGTGCTCATCTTTTGATATGCTGTGCCTTTCTTATTGCTCTATCAATATTAATAAAGCTTTTCGTTCAGAAAATTAGAATTCTATGTTAATTTTTTATTCTACCTAAATTCCCTGTACCTAAAAATCATTAAAATGCATGACACAGCTCGAATATTTGGTTTTATGAATCTATTTTATCATCTCTGCTACAAGTATTTGTTACACAGTCAGCTAAGAATGATAAAATAGACTCATAAAGCCAAAGAACCGAGCTGTGCCATTTCAATGGTTTTTAGGCACAAGACACGTGCACAAATGTAGGTAGAATAAAAAATTAACATAGAATCCTAATTTTCTGAACGAAAAGCTTCATGAATATCGATAGAGCAATAAGAAAGGCTTCTAAAATTTTCTAAGAAACGAGCTTTCCCGGCCTTCTACTTAAGTCGTCCTTGCTACATACATGTAAAAACTGATTAAACATTTGCAGGGCTGCTGGCACTCTGGCGCGATACACCTGCGGCGACATCGTCCCACAACCAGTGCTGACGCAACTCTGCCCGCAGGGTACTGAACACAATGTGTGCAGCGGCCCTGACTTTCTAGTCGTCACGCACGTGCACTCTCTGAGAGCCCTCGTCAATTTTCGAGCACAACAAGCCCCAAATGAATGTGGCCCGCATATACGGAATCGAACCAGGGGTCGTTTGGCGCGACAGTCTGACGATTTTACCTCTGAGTTGCTCTGCTTCACTGCTCCTGTTATGCACTTGTACTATACTAATGTTCATGCCTAAATCAGCATAATGGGACTCATGTATACGTATGGGGTCTTCACAAAAGCGACTCATTGCGCAGTTGAAAAAAAAGGTTTTGAACCAACTCGTCAGTGAGGCAGCACTGCACATGCCCGTCCGTAAACGGGTACTTATTGCATTCATCTGCCTGCCAGTCTGCAAAAAAGTACCATCTCTGCAGCATGTGCATATGGCGTGCAGCTCATTCTACTTTTTGCAATGTAAATATAAACCAGAATGCTTTGCTGCTATGTGGTTTGTTGTTGCACTAAAAAAATGGAACAGAACAAGTCAACTGCAAAATTCATGCAGTGAATTTGAAAAGTCGCAGGCATATTCAGAGAGGAATCAAGGAATCTTGACAGACTGCAGACGAACTGGGGAGGCGATCCACAGTAGAAAAAACTGGGGAGGGGAACCACAGAAGAAGAAACTGCCCGGAGGCGATCCACAGAGGAACTGGGGAGGCGATCCACAGAGGAACTGGGGAGGCGATCCACAGAGGAACTGGGGAGGCGATCCACAGAGGAACTGGGGAGGCGATCCACAGAGGAACTGGGGAGGCGATCCACAGAGGAACTGGGGAGGCGATCCACAGAGGAACTGGGGAGGCGATCCACAGAGGAACTGGGGAGGCGATCTACAGAAGAAACTGTGGAGGCGATCCACAAAGAAACTGGGGAGACGATCCACAGAGGAACTGGGGAGGCGATCCACAGAGGAACTGGGGAGGCGATCCACAGAGGAACTGGGGAGGCGATCCACAGAGGAACTGGGGAGGCGATCTACAGAAGAAACTGTGGAGGCGATCCACAAAGGAACTGGGGAGACGATCCACAGAGGAACTGGGGAGGCGATCCACAGAGGAACTGGGGAGGCGATCCACAAAGGAACTGGGGAGGCGATCCACAAAGGAACTGGGGAGGCGATCCACAGAGGAACTGGGGAGGCGATCTACAGAGGAACTGGGGAGGCGATCCACAGAGGAACTGGGGAGGCGATCCACAGAGGAACTGGGGAGGCGATCTACAGAAGAAACTGGGGAGACGATCCACAGAGGAACTGGGGAGGCGATCCACAGAGGAACTGGGGAGGCGATCTACAGAAGAAACTGGGGAGACGATCCACAGAGGAACTGGGGAGGCGATCCACAGAGGAACTGGGGAGGTGATCTACAGAAGAAACTGTGGAGGCGATCCACAAAGGAACTGGGGAGACGATCCACAGAGGAACTGGGGAGGCGATCCACAGAGGAACTGGGGAGGCGATCCACAGAGGAACTGGGGAGGCGATCCACAAAGGAACTGGGGAGGCGATCCACAGAGGAACTGGGGAGGTGATCTACAGAAGAAACTGTGGAGGCGATCCACAGAGGAACTGGGGAGGCGATCCACAGAGGAACTGGGGAGGCGATCTACAGAAGAAACTGGGGAGACGATCCACAGAGGAACTGGGGAGGCGATCCACAGAGGAACTGGGGAGGCGATCCACAGAGGAACTGGGGAGGCGATCCACAGAGGAAGAATAGCTGGACACAACAGGTGTATGACTGGAGGTTAATGAAAATCGCAATGATTAATGAATTTTTAGTACACAGGTAACACAGCAGGTGCAAATGATCCTTCGCTATCATCATTACCATGTAAGCATAGTTGAAATTGTAAGCCATTTTAATACATATAATCGGGGAAGGTGCGCAATCAGTCAATCTTGCTCATTTTCCTTCTAAGCCTTCTAAACTATTTTGAGTCTATATTGTGTGGCTTGTATAGTGAGCCTCATGCTATTGCACCCAACATAGATCACGCGATTTGTGCGACGTGTGCGAGTCGTGAAAAAAATTGTGTAAGTACATGGGCAGGGGCGGATCCAGGATTAGGATTTTTCCCGTGGAAAAAAGGTCAGTTGACCCCCCCCCCTTGACCTTCCTAAAAATACCGGACGCTTCGGTGTCAGACAGACACTTCGCGGTGACTGATGGCGATGCTTTTTGTTTTGAGTGGCATTGATGATGTGGATTAAAAATTATGAAATATCCTGCTTTCAAATTCAAGTTTAGCAAATGCTTTTATCTATGAAACAATTGTTTCTATAAACCTTCATTAAATACAAAATCGCACACACTTCTAGTTTGAAGTGCTTTCTTAGTTGCTCATATAAAAGCACGTGGAAATCATCAATATCAATTTCAGTACAACACGCCTCATAAACTATAATTATTTAACATTAAAAGGAAAAACACTTTTATGCAACTCTCCCTTCTCCGCAAAGCTTCCACGTGCTCTGGCACTGAAATGTCAGGCACCAAAGTGTCCGGCACCGAAATGTCTTGGCATCAAACTGTCTTGGCACCGAACTGTCTTGGCACCGTAGTGTCCGGCACCAAAGTGCCCGGCACCGAAATGTCTTGGCATCAAACTGTCTTGGCACCGAACTGTCTTGGCACCGTAGTGTCCGGCACCAAAGTGTCCGGCACCAAAGTGTCCGGCACCAAAGTGTCCGGCACCGTAGTGTCCGGCACCAAAGTGCCCGGCACCAAAGTGCCCGGCACCGAAATGTCTTGGCATCAAACTGTCTTGGCACCGAACTGTCTTGGCACCGTAGTGTCCGGCACCAAAGTTTCCGGCACTGTAGTGTCCGGCACCAAAGTGTACGGCACCGTAGTGTCCGGCACCAAAGTGTCCGGCACCAAAGTGTCCAGCACCGAAGTGTCCGGCACCGAAGTGTCCGGCACCGAAGACGTGTACAGCACTGAAATGTCCGGCAGCGAAGAGTCAGCACTAAAGTGCCTGACACCGAAGTGTCCGACTCCGGCACCAGTGTCCGGCTCTGACACCGAAGTGTCCGGCTCTGACACCGAAGTGTCCGGCACCGAAGATACCGCAGTATTTGATGAAAAAATACAGCCTCGTGTGGGTCACTATTACGCGATGATTCGACACTATGAAACTATGTATGGAGTTTTTCGGTTTCCTAGGAGGGGGCTCGAGGGAGGGTCAGGTGACCCCCTTGACCTCTCGATCCGCCACTGTATATGGGTAATATATATTAGCCAGAGGCCAACATGCAAACTGGCTGAGCAGATTAAGTTTTTGGTAATGCGCAATTTATTCAACTTGCTTGCATAAATTGGTTGGTTGATAAATTTTATGCGAATAAAAAAGTTTATATTTGAACAAAAATTCTCACCAAGCAACAAGCAACCAAGGTTCCCTCTGCATTGTATCGCTAGCGGCTGCTGCGTGCCGACCATGCTCGATTTGTTGTCAGCGGATGAGGGCATTATTTCGCGTTTATTTCCTTATTGACTGACTCTCCGTTGAAGACGAATATTGGAACTTATTGCGAATTGGAACGATCAATCTAGCTTTAAATTATGTTGGTGCAGCTGTTCTTACAAGAAAACATTTCCTCTTATTTTTAGTTAGCAGAAGAAGTCTTCTCTCGGGGCAATGTTGACGGTAGCTGACAAGTTGGCGAAATTATAATTATGTTTTGCCTCGAATAAGTCCAACCAGTGCTGGTCAGCGCTTCGGAAAGTTTTCCGGGTTACGGGATGAAAGGACAAATAATTGATATGCAAATAAGACCTCTTAGGGCCAGAATGCTCAGACTGGACTTGAGGAGAAAAGTCAACTACTACTTCTTTGATATTGAACGAGAAAGAAACGGCCCAGGCTGTATGTAGTTGGTTCTGGCCTTTCTGGAGGGAGTTTGATTTGAACTCACGGGACAAGTTGTTGTCGGAAGGGCGGTTGAGGTTGTGGCTGGACTCGTGGACCAAATCACTCTTTAGCTTTCTCTGTGGGGCCCGCGAAGAGCGCAATTCCTTCTTATTATATTCTGGAGTGAGTGGTGGACAGCCAAGTTCTTAAACCCCCACGCTGTGGAGGTCGAGGAGGGGTTGTGGCCTCCCGACTGTTCATTAGTTGAGGTCCCTTGTAGCCAATGAGAGGAGGTGGAACAAGCCAGGGCAGGGCGTACGAAACCCTCCTAATTTCAAAAGGAAGCGCGAAGCGTGGGGGGCTCTAATTCCAGCGCTAAAGAGAGGTGATAATCTATTTTTAAATCGCTGCTTTAATTACCAGAGTGGCTCCCAGTTCTCTAGACCACTTATTTAATTTTAAGGTTTAAGCGACAAGCGAGATAAGATAAGATTAACTTGGGTGTCATTATGCAGTACTCAGTACATGCATAATAAAACTTTCATATTGTTTATCGTTTGAATATCTAAAAGGTACGAATACCATAGTAGCATTCTTAATAGATAATTGGTCTAATTTAACATGTGTACGACAATTAAATGCAGCGATTCGACACGGCCACGATTCCCACGAATCGACTTATGTAGGAACTCTACGAACGATATATCTGAATCCCGTTGCACTCAATGCTGGGATGGATCTTTTAACACTGTAGTTTAAATCGATTTGTTCGGGTTTCAAACCCAAACCCTGCTGGCGCAAGCCTAAACCAATACGAGCTAAATACAAAACCCAGACCTACTAGAGGGGGTGAACATAAGGCGGCACCACAGGCTAAGCCGCGTAAAACTGCACAACAGCAAGCCAATCAAAACTAAGCAATGAGCGGGGCAACGCAAGTGCGGCAGTTCCTGGGCCTCTCGCCTCTGCAATCAGTGCAGGAAGTACAGTACGTGCCGAACTTCTACGACATGGCCTGGTGCAGCTGTTCGTTTCTTTTTGGGCTACCGTTTCACTTATAATTGATGTCATTACATGTCGCTTTTAATGTGTGAATGTACATCGTGTAGCTCGTGTTTTATTAACACATATTAGGACGTGTTACACTTTGCAGGCTCGAAAGGGCATAAAATTTATCCCGGAAGTAGGAAAATACTCTTGGATGCTGAGTCACGTGAGTCGACTAGGTATACTTAAGATCTAAATGTTCGCTAAAAAACAACTTGAATTCGCGCGCAAACTCCTTTGAACGCCTAAAAAAGCAAAAGTCTACGCGAAAGTGTTTAAAACTTTGCTTAACACAGCTTACCGATTGTTGAAAAACGTCCTTTTTGGCGCTAATTTGAATTGTGTTTCATTTAATCAAGGAGGTCTACTTATTGCCGTAGTATTTCATGAATTTAACAAGATACGAGTAATTATAAAGTGAGTAAAAGCAAAGACAGCAAATATATGTACATGTACTTGTACAGGTGAGACAGAAGCAGTTAATCCAGCAGCAAAATGTTCTGAACTAATCTAATATTTTTAGGATTTAATAATTGTAACAATCGTCGGCTTTACGACACTTTCCGCGAGTGGAAGTATTCGATTTAATGATGTAAAACGAGCCAATCCTATATACGTTTCAAGTTATTTTCTTTGCTTCTGGTTCTGTTCTGGCGCGTAATCACCGGAACGGAACTGGGTGGATGAACATGGCGTGAGGGAAACGCTGCAGTTGTATGAAAAGCTAAACAAAAAACCAACTGTGTGGATTGGGGGCTTTAGATGTCTTGACTGTAAGAAACTAAAATAGAGAAGTCCCCGTGAGCTGTGTTCTTTGTGCAGTCATGTGCAGTCAAACAAAATCATTTTCATATCCTTTTACAATAAATGCGTGATTCATAGAAGCGATTTTGTGCATATTTTGGGCAAAGCGTCTTCTAATATAACTATCCTTATAACCTTGATTTCTCAAGCATATTATAGTAGAAGTGCTTTTCGCTCAATTACCGGTAAGTCTAAAAGTGCATCGGTTAGTTAATATGTACATGAGCTCATGCAACGTACGTGCTATTCCTGACTCTACGTGCAATACGTGCAATTCCTGACTCTTATTGCTGGCAACTTCATAAAAAATCGCCCCTATGTATCGTGCGTCATTCCTATTGCCGAAATCGCCCTCAGAATATCGCCAATATCAAGTCAATATTATTGGTGAAATCGCCTTCGGAAAATCGCCAATGCTTAATGAATATTATTAATTCAAAGAGCTTTTTTACAAGTTTTCTTTCTCTTTCTGCTGGCGCACTTTTTCAGGCGCTGGCCTGCGGTTTAGGGACGGCATGTTATTGCTGCGATGTATAGTGTACAGATAGATGTACGCCATTGGTGCAGCTTAAGTCAATAAACTTGCCCTGGAAACCTACCGGGTACACGAAAGGAGGCATGTCCTGCTAATCTTTAAAAGACTAAATCCACCCACTTCACTTAATATTCGCATTTCAGTAGTTCTAGATTTGTCCTAAGCTTTGTCCTAAATTCGCTTAAAAAAGCAAACATGCACGAGCGTAATGTGTGTGCATATCGTTTACGTGAAACACTTGACTTTGCATTGCTGTTTTGCATTAGCTTAGCGAGCGATATGACTTTAGAATCCTATTACAGGAATTATTCGAATTATTACTTATTCAGCTACATAGCTCGTAAACTTTGGTACGCATGAACGATAGTGCATGGTCAAGCTTTTTAAGCTCGAACTTCATATCGTTGAAAAGTTTTGGACAATATGAAGTTTACTATAGAAAAAGAAAAGGTAGAAAAGGGCAGTAAATGAAGACGATTCATTCACTCTCAGTCAAGGCAGCAAGAAAGCATAGAAGAGATTCCGGTGTCAGTAATAGTCCATGAGGTGAGAGACGTCATCGTCCTTCAAGACATTAACTGGAGTTTTATGGAAAAATCTGGAGCAACCCTGGTGCCGTTCCTGCAGGCTAGTGACCTCTTTCTACCACAGGCAACGAATGCGGACTTCTAGTTGCGGCATCTTAACAAACTGAATGTCTGATTGCTCAACAAGTGAAAAATGCTACTTCTGTCTAGTGCTAGGTGAAGACATCAATGATCAATAATTTAGGCGATGTTGAGACTGTCATGATTGATGCTGTTTCAAGATGGGCGACGACTGAGTCACGGAACCTAATCGCCGCGTCGGTACGACAGGTCCAAGTGATTCTTAATCTTTACACAAAATGCCTTGAACTCGATGGCTTGTGGCTGACACCGCTTCGTTGTTGTTCTTGTTCCTGTTCCAGTTGGTGGTTGAGACCTTATAACGCCAAGACTTAAGACGCTGTCGAAATCGCTCGAACAGCAGATTGACGCGGGCGCATGCTGGATCAGCGACGAGCGAGTCACCAATGCAGCATTTCACTCTATCGTCTAGCTATACTGTTGCCAGGCCAAATCATCCGCGCAGAGTTGCACTCTCTGCGACTCTATCGATTGACGCGGTCGCAGGCACCCTACCACCGCTGAGTGTTCAAAACATAGCAAGCAACAAAGACTAATCTAAATTGTATACAGAGAAATAACACTGTCTGATTCACGCGATCCTTGATAACGTACAGTTCAGTTGCTCTTAATAGCCCACTGATATTCGGTACTGCATGCATCAGTGGTTTTCGCTACGTTTCTAAGTTTATTTATAGTAGCAACAAAGGCAAAGAACAATTAGCACCGAAACTGCAACTTACTCGTGTGTATATCGTATCGGCTCGATTCAATACTCGTAGCTTGAAAACGAATAGTCTGCCTTAGTCGCAAAGGTGCAGCAAGAAGTGTACCAAAAATAAAGAAAGGAACATCATGATATGGACAGCTATACTATTGGCATTTAGTAAAGGGCAGCAACAGGGGTTGAGGCTTACACAAATAAAGAGAAGACTGGAAAGACGCATCACTGCGATCTGCAAGAGTGAGAAACAGAGAGGGGTATAGTGCAGTATTGATACAATAAAGAGGCTACAAGGAGGCAAATAAGTGCTTCATTTACAATGGCCTCTATGGCTAGGGAAATTAGAGGCAGAAGAGATTTATTCTGTTGCTTTCGCAGCTATTTACATTCGTAGACTCCTTGCTGCATGCAGAAAATGCAGTGCCGCAAGTCCAGCATTGAAGGTACTTCTGACCAAGTCTGAAGAATAAATTTGATTGATGGCTTTCGTCAACACGCGTCCACGAAGACGCCTTCAACTATGCAGTCAGTCATGCTGTATGTACTGCAAAATAGACATGCACTGTGGCATCCACTGTCTGCCCTGTTTACCTGCCGGGTGAAGAAGTAGAACGGATGACATTAAGATCAGCAGGAAGGATTCAGTTCCAATCTGGTACAAGTAGGATAAATAGAAGCATCAATGGGAAATCGAGATGCAATCTACCTGCTGGATAGGAACCTTTCAAGTATCAGCAGTGCAAATCGGACATCAAATCTTCAGGACTCGGATTGTCAGTTGACCTATTGGTTCCCTCAGCAAATCGCTGTCATCTTCGACTGCGGTTTCTTCTCTGGGTCATCGCAATGCCCTACAGGTTCCCTCAATCCTTATTTCCTCACAGATATTGAAGTGATCTGTCGTTGCCACCCTAAAGATTCTTCAGGAGTCCTTCGCTTACCATCTCAAAGATCATTCAGTTCAGTAGTTCGGCGGTACCACTCAGCAGACCTTTCAGTGATCAGTTGCTGCCACCTTAGCAGACTCTTTAGTGATCAGTTGCTACCACCTTAGACTCTTCAGTGATCAGTTGCTACCACCTTAGACTCTTCAGTGATCAGTTGCTACCACCTTATCAGACTCTTCAGTGATCAGTTGCTACCACCTTAGCAGACTCTTTAGTGATCAGTTGCTACCACCTTAACAGACTCTTCAGTGATCAGTTGCTACCACCTAAGCGGATCCTTCAGTGGTCCGTGATTGGTCCTGGATTCTATCCTCTGCAGTCTGCAGTGCATGGCACACCGTATAACAGTGACTTGACAGTTAGCAGTGAAAAAACGTCACTAGCAACTGTAGTGAATTAGGGTGTCTGCCAACGGTCGGGGAATTAGCGGCAACACTCTTTTCCCCTTTATATTTTCTATTTTGCTGGCTTGTTACTTCGGGCGTGAAAAATCCCATATACTAGCCCCACAGCTCTGACTAACAGCCCATCAACTGTTTGTGGAAAAATTTGGCCAGCGACTAAAGCAGAGAAGGGAATAAACAAACTATAAAGAGGAGCCAACTATTTTACCGGAACGAACGCTGCTGGCGCTAATCGCTTGAAGAAGAAATGAATTAGCTTGCCAATGCCACGTCAGAAGCGGAATCAGTGGGACAAACTTTGTTTTACTTTTGGTGTCGCTAAAATGGAAACCTCCTGTATAGTTGCTTGAGTTTCTGAAAAAATTGCACAGACAACTTTTCAAAAGATCGAAGACAGATATTTCGACCACACGTATCTACGAGCGTACAAGCTTGAAGTGAAAATCATTCAAGATTGTTGAGATGAGATGGAACACAATTCCGAGGGGATCTAAGATTCTTTCATATTATTAAAAGAGAACTTCATACTCTAGGTGTTTGGTCCTCAATTAAAACAAGCGATTTCCAGATGTTTTCCTGAGACAAATACGTGCAAGTCAAGTAAAATTAGTTCAAAACCAGTACGCTCATACCTCCCTGGGATGAATCAAACAAAACAGGAACTTGGGCTCTTGAATGGTGTCTGATGTCTTCACAGGATCGAACAGGATCGAACAAGATCGAACAGGATCGAACAGAATCGCACAGGGTCGAACAGAATCGCACAGGGTCGAACAGATAAGACCACTGAAGGACCCCAAGAGAGGGACAATATTCATTAGGATGGTCGGTCTGGTTGTGCATGACGTCGCGGCTCCAATCCAGTGCTCAATTTGACACAGCATTTATTTCAAACGAGAGTACAGCATTATTACGAGCGCATCTCAAACGGTTTTAAAATAATGGATGATCAAGACTCGATAGATGACAAACCAATAGATAAATTCAGTTAAACACGCGAGAATTAAGTTACTGCAGTAGTTAGAAACTGAAAGCCGAGACTCGAACTCGGGGTTGGGGCAGCTCCAAATGAAATCGTTCGGAATCCAAGAGGCACTCACTGGCAAATAAATGTAGGCGATGATTATTTCTATCCTTAGCAGCGCGATGCCACAAATTGCTTTTCGTTTTCTCAAGCACGAACTGAGACGGACTGGAGCTTGAAGCGGAGGAGACGAGGAGAAAAGAATCCCAAATGAAGAAGAATCGAGGAAACCAGCGATGGATTTGTGTAGGTGGGTGTCGAATTATTTACGCTAAACTGGGCAGGCTTGTGTGTCAGGTGGGCTCCGATCTATATATACTTGCTTGCCTAAGCCAAAGCAAAAAGTTGTTTGCCGCGGCAAAAGCAGAAGAAGTGAGACAATTCCAATAGCTCAGGAAGAAGACAAAAAATCTCCCCCCTCCCCAATTCCATTCTTCCTCATCGCTCAGCCGATGGGAGAAATTAATGCTCAGCGGATTCATGCCGGCTGAGAGAAATCAAACGGAAGAAAATCGTTGGAAAAGAAAGACGGAGATGGACGCGAAGCACGAAGGCCAGGAGGATGAACTGCTTGGTCCGTGCAGCCAGCCAGGTCTGCTTCTTTAGGAAGATGCTCAGAAACTGAGCACTGCTGGCTGTATGCTCTAAGCCAATTTAATCTGTCGTTTTCGTTTACACTTTCCAGGTCGCTTTTTTAATTTCTAAAAAAAACACGCCTGTCTGTATGCGTCTGCATCAATGTATACAGACATTGAAGATCTATGTGTGAATACTAATCGGTACCTAATCTAGTGACGTGATACTAATCAGTACCTAATCTAGTGACATGATACTAATCGGTACCTAATCTAGTGACATGATACTTATCAATACCTAATCTAGTGACGTGATACTAATCGATACCTAATCTAGTGACACGATACTAATCGGTACCTAATCTAGTGACATGATACTAATCGGTACCTAATCTAGTGACATGATACTTATCAATACCTAATCTAGTGACGTGATACTAATCAGTACCTAATCTAGTGACATGATGCTAATCGGTACCTAATCTAGTGACATGATGCTAATCGGTACCTAATCTAGTGACATGATGCTAATCGGTACCTAATCTAGTGACGTGATACTTATCGATACCTAATCTAGTGACACGATACTAATCGGTACCTAATCTAGTGACATGATACTAATCGGTACCTAATCTAGTGACATGATACTTATCAATACCTAATCTAGTGACGTGATACTAATCAGTACCTAATCTAGTGACATGATGCTAATCGGTACCTAATCTAGTGACGTGATACTTATCGATACCTAATCTAGTGACACGATACTAATCGGTACCTAATCTAGTAACATGATACTAATCGGTACCTAATCTAGTGACGTGATACTAATCGGTACCTAATCTAGTGACGTGATACTAATCAGTACCTAATCTAGTGACATGATACTAATCGATACTTAATCTAGTGACATGATTCTAATCGATAACTAATCTATCGGCATGATTACTAATCGATACCTAATCTAGTGACATGATACTAGTCGATACTTAATCTAGTGACATGATTCTAATCGATAACTAATCTATCAGCATGATTACTAATCGATACCTAATCTAGTGACATGATACTAATCGATACCTAATCTAGTGACATGATACTAATCGATACCTAATCTAGTGACATGATACTAATCGATAACTAATCTATCGGCATGATACTAATTGATACCTAATCTAGTGACAATGAAATTCTAATCGATACCTAATTTAGCGACAAATCGATAACTAAGCGCAGGATTGATATATTGGTAGCAGTCAGTGGCAGTCATTGATCTAATACTAACACGAAGAACTACTTACAAGTAGTACAGAAGTGATTTTCAGCCCATATTTTCATGATAAAACAAATTAAGCCAAACGGGAGTACTGCAGCTTCCATTTTCAGATTTGAATGCAGTTTTAAGTAAATTCCAACTGACCTTTGCTGCCAGAAAAGCCAGAACAAGAGTGAATGTAAATTATATATATATATATATATATATATATAAATAGTAATATATATGTATGCATATATATTCAAAATGACTCAGCAATATATTATATTAGTGAAACACGATTCCAGCTTATACTCCAGATAAAATAACATAATTAGTAGTAATTGCGCAAAAAAAACGAACAGGGGAAAAACTAATAAACAACAGACAGAACGAGAGAAACAAACAAACTGCCGAACAAACTCAAATATTGCCTGCTTGCAAAAGCAAAAACAAGAACTTGCGACGCAGTGGATGACGCCAAAAATATTTAACATATATTTATATGTATATATACGTATTTGAAAAACACAGAATTGAAAAGCAGACGCATGCAACCATTTTTGCAGCACGTACACCAAGATCCATTGTGCAAAAAAGCATTTGCATCCGAATTGAATTGCATCAAAATTATTGACAAAGAATTCATTTGAAATTTTAACAACAATATATATATTATAATAGTAGAAAAAAATTAGTGCGTTTATAATTTATTACAAAATTTTATGATTCGTTACTACACACGATTGCAAAGGAATATAAACAGCATTAACTAATCTAAGACTAAAGTTGGACAGAGGAAACGTTAATAATAATAATAATATATTAAGATTAATGATCACGATAAACTTCAGGTGGATTATAGCCTACAAAGCGGATTGAATTAGTTTCAAGTTTGAATATAAGCACGAGCTAAAATGTTGCTAAAATCCACCTGAGCTTGTTATATTATTCTATAAGCATCCACGGCGGCTACTCGCAGTAGAAACAAAGGCAAATGTTCGAAAAAGTTGTTTAAATTGCAAATTTCACCCCAGAAATGTCATTTTATGTACAAATCACAAAGTTAAACTGCGGGAGGCCTAAGCGTAAGCAAACAAACAAAACACAAATACTGCCATTAGAAGAAAATAAAAACAGACCGAACAAAAGGAAAGGCAACAACACGAAATGACGTAGGGAGGGTACGTGAACATGAAAATAATTTAAAATATTTTACCTCAAAAAATTTAAAATATTACATTTCTTAAGCATATAGAAGCGCATTCTGTAATATTCAATTCCAATAACAAAGTAGGTGATTGCATCATCAATTTTTACCATAGCAACAAGCGACAAAATTTTATGTAACAAAAATTGTAATATTTTCAAGTTAGCATTATTTATAGGCACTTTCATTACAGTCAGTTCCGCAGGCAGACCGAGGTGGGGTTGCAGAGCGAGAAGCGGCATCAAGTTTAGGATTGTGCAGAATTTAGCTATTTTCCAGCATTTATGATCAATAATGTAATAAGTACGCATTAATTTGCACAATTGAAGTCTTTGCACTTAAAAAAACACAGAGTGAATAATTTATAATAATAATATGTAAGGCGTTTAAAAAGAAAATAATAATAAATAGTGCAAAACAAGCGCAATTGCACAATATGAGCAGCATTATGTAGGCAGATGAGAAATATTATAATATTCAGGGAATCAGGGAATTTGTTGGACAGGGGATCGCCGAAGTCTAAAATGCAGTCTCTATTCCATTCTCAGGGATTTCGGAGGCCACTTCAGTAACAACTGTGAACATCCAATCAGGGCGCCGACTTCACAGACACAGCAGAAGAAAAAATAACTTTTTAAATAACATAATAAAATCATGAACTGCCATTTGTAATTATCCACTCAAGATACAACTTTGAGGTATTTATTGAGCATTTGCTAAGGTATAAACTTCAATATATATCTATAGTAACGAATTGCAAATCTTAATAAAAAACAGATAAATTAATTACACAAATCGGTTAGCTAAGCACACACGGCAGCAATGTCCCGGAATGACCTACACAATGGCTATCAATTTAACTTCAGACTCAGTCAGTCTTTAAATGTGTAATAAGTAGCTTAGCCATTTTCTATAGGAAAACCATTTTCTTAGAATTAGAAGTACATGCGCATGCGCGCTTTCTACTACTGACGAGTACAAGTAGTGGAATTCTAATTTTATATCAAAATCGTTTGAAAATCTACTAGAAATATTGACGATATGTAACGTAAATTATTTTATAAAGTGTGAGATTTCTAATTGAATCCCAATGATTTTCTATTATCTCTAATATTAGAAATCAATAATAATATGTATCATATGAGTAATAAGACCGCCAAAAACAGACCTTCAGATCACAGCAATAAGAAAAGAATTGCAGAGAGAATAAAATTCGGCAAAACAATGTTGGAGCCACCTGATCTCGAAAAACAATGTCTCTGTCTTGAATCTATCATCTATGCTCATCTTCAAGCAGACAAAAGGCAAAAGCAACAGAAGAGAAAGGAAAACATTTTGCCAAAATATAAATTATCAGCAAGTTAAGACGTGTGTCTGTATGTAGGCGGTGACTGCGTCTACCTAACAGGCTACAAAATTGTCAAACTTTCAAGTATCTCTACGAAAGTCTTGTTGTCAAGACGCGCACACAGTTAGCAACCAGTGGTGGCTGCTCGGTTGGGGAAAGCTCGAAAATATGTATTCTCATATGTATATATGATGTATATGTATATATTTATATGAGAAGTATTGCCAGCAAAAATCCAGCTAAACTGAAAATCAACCAAGCAGAGCCAGTCAACGGCTGCTGGGCCCATTGAATGCTACAGAGTCCTAGGATATTTTTCTCCATTGTGAATTCCAATTCCAGAGCTGCTCTCAGTCTCTCTCGCCTTATTCTACCGTGACTAACCTGCCTGACTACTAACCGCTCTCCACTATCTCCTCTCTCCACTCCTCCCTTCACTTGAGTTCCAATTTTTCTACAAAAAACCCAAATGCGGGTTCAACGGCACTTGACTATTATATATACGCAGAGAGGCGCGCCAACAAGTGAGGGGTGTTGATGCCTTTTCTATTCCTAGCTACTCCAGAATTTCATATAATTGGAAATGATGAAAATTTAATAGAAATATAAGAAATCTATACATACATTACGCATATCTATATCTATATTGTTTAAAACTGATGATGGTACATTGGCTGCTGATGCTGCAGATGCTGCAGATGCTGATGATGTTGCTGCTGCTGCTGATGCTGATGATGCTGTTGGCCCATCATTAAACCGTAGGGATTCCCAATTTGGGATGGATGCCTGCCGGGATAATTCTGCTGCTGCTGCTGCTGGCCATAGACAGATTGTGGCAGGTGATGAGGCGGAGGCGGCGGCTGAGCAAAGTAGGACGGAGATGCATAGTGCTGCCGCTGCTGCTGCTGGGGCGGCTGCTGCGGCTGCTTACCGTACGGATGCAGCTGCTGAGCGAACTGTGCTGATTGGTAGAGCGGCTGGTCTCTTGGTGGCAGGCCGCAGTTGTAAGCCGGGTGATAATTGCCCACCAAGCCGTGGGGGAACTGCTGCTGCTGCTGCTGCTGCTGCTGCTGCCAGTAGGTGCTGGCTGGTTCTGCCGATCCGGCCTTCATACCTGCCGGAACAAAAAAGAGCTTACTGAGAATCTGGGAAGCAACTGATGATCTGGGAGGCTGGGCCAGCAACTGACGATCTGAGAGGCTGGCCCAGCAACTGAGCATCTTGGAGGCTGGCCCAGCAAATATAAGCCTAGCCCGATGTGATAAACATAGTTTAGATTCTTTATACAGTAATATATCAATAGAAAAAAGATCGATTTCAAGGCAGTTATTCCGCAAATGCTCTTCCGATGCTCCTAGACTGACCCAGACAAAAAAGTATAAATGGCGTGCTAATAATTTGCTTAAAGCTGCTGATTGACAACAATAAAACAATGCATTTGACAAGACGGAGGATACAAAGGAAAAAATAGACATATACAAAGAGGACATTGCCGCAAGATCGCGTGTGCAAGGTATTAACGGAGTTGGCAAATTCCCCCCCCCCCTGCAAAGCCACAGCCGCCGCCGTCCCGAGATCCGATCAACGCGACGGAAAGAAGAAGACAGCAGCCAACCCAGCACAGTCTGCACAGAAAGCTTGGAAAAGGCCCCCTATATATACATATACACACATATATATAGGAGATTAGTACTGTATATATGCGCGCGTGTGATTGGGAGCGTGAGTGTGCAAGAATGAATGGCACTGCCAGTAGCAGTAAGTCTACAGTACAGAGGCACTGTGAGAGAAAGAGAGGGGAGAGAGAGGAGAGGACACGCCACGGTAAGGGACCATGAGGGGTTGGCGGCCGGTTGCCAGCATAAAGGAGGAAGAGTGTGGGCGAAGCTAGAGTGAGCGAGTGAGAGAGAAATTAAGGGAGAGAGAGTGGGAGGATAGAAAGGAATTATATATATATACGTATGCATACTATACATACATGCATATGCTAGGAGAATATGGTGCCACCGCCACCCAGCGGGGCAGAAGTAACGGGAACCGTTTCTCTCCCTCCCCCCCCCTACCTCGTCAACCGCGGCGTCAGCGACAGCGGCGGCGGCGGAAGGGGCGGGGGTACCGCCGCCAATAGCTTCTTCCTTTTGCCGCACGGTCTCCCAACCAAATTAGTTAGCTCATTTTGGACCGGCCGACCGACCCACCCGCCGCCCCCTTCTTCAAAGCGCAAAAGCCCAATCCGCAGGCTAAAGCGCCGCAACCCCCCACCCACACCAACCCACTCTCCACACCCCTCGATGCCGCTGCCCAACGGAGCCGAGGTCGAGAACGGAGCAAAATAAAAAATTAACGGCCGGGTGGCGGGAGAGGAAAGGAGGCTTATAGGCCAAGCTTCCCTTATAAGCTAGCTCCAAGCGAAAGCGTCGGCAACCCCCACCCCCCAAATGCCCTTCACTGCACACCCCACATGAGTCCCAATAGACTGCTGACTGGCAGGGGCTTAGGGGACTTTCAACCAACTACTCTCTCTCTCTTTCGCCACACACACCCCCCCGCTGTGCGCCGCAGAGACCACCCAACCAACTGGCACCGCACACACACACACACAGTTAAAACCCTCGAAGTCCATTCCACACAGTGTGCGCGCACTTAACACTCGGTGCCTGTCTGCCCCTACCCGCCGCAGCCGCCTCAGATCCCTACCGGCAAAATTCTCCGCTCCTCCCCTTTCCTGCCAACCTCCATCCCTTTCCTCCCATTGCTCGCCCCCTCCCGAAAAAAAATCGCCAATTCTCGCTTCCTCGCCCAGCCCCCCCAGCCCTGGGCCCAAATCCTCATTCTAATAACCTCCGCATCCTCATTCCCAAATTCCCAGTCCCCAATCCCAAATCCCACGCGGCCGCGGCGCCGCCCCCGCTCCCCACGCCTCCCTTCCAAGGCCCTGGGGAAGCGCAGGCAGGCAGAAATCTCTCTCTCTCTCTCTCTCTCTCTCTCTCTCTCTCTCTCTCTCTCTCTCTCAGTAAGCGAAAGGAAGGGGAAGTAAAAAAAGCAGCAACCGAGGCGGCAGCGGCGGCGGCTAAGCAAGGAAGTAAAGGGAAGCAGAAGGACCCAGTAGGGCCTGGGGGCAGTCAACGACCCCGCCTTGCCCCCCCCCCTATCCCGCCCACCTCAGCCCTCTTGGTTCGCCTCGCCTCGTTCGTGTGTCCCCCCGCCCCATCTCCTGACCCCTCTCGCTCCCCTGCCCTCCCTCAACTCTTGTCCTCGCGGTCCAGCCAGCCAGCCAGTCGGGGCTCAAAGGCTCACAGGGAGAACAGAGGATAAAACTGGTAAAAGCGAGAGAAGCTGGGGACTTTGGGAGGCAAGGCAGGGCAGGCAAGAGGCACAGCAGGCGCTGCTGGGTCCTCTCGTGTGTTTTTTCTCTCTACCTACCTACCGAAATCCTTTCCCAAGCCTTCCAAAACTCCGCTTTTCGGCCCTCGCCCCAGTGTCGGACACCAAACACGCGCACACATACTGTGTATATATATAAGGAGAAGGCAAGGGAGGAGCAGTGGCTTGGCTTTTCTTCCCACTCCACTCCCCTCCCCTTCTCCCATCGCCCAATTCCTCTCTTTCTAACGCCTAAAGCTAGCCAACCCACAGCATATGACGACTGACTTCACTTAATATATACTTCTATATACTCGTACATATGCATGTTTGAGGGCCGGTATGGTTAACGAATATTAACGAACTAAGCTTAATGTTTAAGAATATATATTAGCAAGCGAAGTATTATATAAGCTGATAGATATTGTTGCTAAAAAAGGTGGCTGTCGTTGCTAAGGCTATTTATAAGAAACTGAAATCTCTGGCTTCTAAAACTGGTTGCTAAGGCATTTCTAAGAAGCTTAAATCTCCAGCTTCCAAAAGTGGTTACTAAGGCATTTCTAAGAAACTAAAATCCCTAGCTTCCGAAACTGGTTGCCAAGGCAATTTCTAGGAAACTGAAATCCCTAGCTTCCGAAACTGGTTGCCAAGGCAATTTCTAGGAAACTGAAATCCCTAGCTTCTGAAACTGGTTGCCAAGGCAATTTCTAGCAAACTGAAATCCCTGGCTTCCGAAACTGGTTGCCAAGGCAATTTCTAGGAAACTGAAATCCCTAGCTTCCAAAACTGGTTGCCAAGACAATTTCTAGGAAACTGAAATCCCTAGCTTCTGAAACTGGTTGCCAAGGCAATTTCTAGGAAACTGAAATCCCTAGCTTCTGAAACTGGTTGTCAAGGCAATTTCTAGGAAACTGAAATCCCTAGCTTCTGAAACTGGTTGCCAAGGCAATTTCTAGGAAACTGAAATCCCTAGCTTCTGAAACTGGTTGCCAAGGCAATTTCTAGGAAACTGAAATCCCTAGCTTCCGAAACTGGTTGCCAAGGCAATTTCTAGGAAACTGAAATCCCTAGCTTCTGAAACTGGTTGCCAAGGCAATTTCTAGCAAACTGAAATCCCTGGCTTCCGAAACTGGTTGCCAAGGCAATTTCTAGGAAACTGAAATTCCTAGCTTCCAAAACTGGTTGCCAAGACAATTTCTAGGAAACTGAAATCCCTAGCTTCTGAAACTGGTTGCCAAGGCAATTTCTAGGAAACTGAAATCCCTAGCTTCTGAAACTGGTTGTCAAGGCAATTTCTAGGAAACTGAAATCCCTAGCTTCTGAAACTGGTTGTCAAGGCAATTTCTAGCAAACTGAAATCCCTGGCTTCCGAAACTGGTTGTCAAGGCAATTTCTAGGAAACTGAAATCCCTAGCTTCCGAAACTGGTTGCCAAGGCAATTTCTAGGAAACTAAAATCCCTAGCTTCCGAAACTGGTTGCCAAGGCAATTTCTAGGAAACTGAAATCCCTAGCTTCCGAAACTGGTTGCCAAGGCAATTTCTAGGAAACTGAAATCCCTAGCTTCTGAAACTGGTTGTCAAGGCAATTTCTAGGAAACTGAAATCCCTAGCTTCCAAAACTGGTTGTCAAGGCAATTTCTAGGAAACTGAAATCCCTAGCTTCTGAAACTGGTTGCCAAGGCAATTTCTAGCAAACTGAAATCCCTAGCTTCTGAAACTGGTTGCCAAGGCAATTTTTAGGAAACTGAAATCCCTAGCTTCTGAAACTGGTTGCCAAGGCAATTTCTAGGAAACTGAAATCCCTAGCTTCTGAAACTGGTTGCCAAGGCAATTTCTAGCAAACTGAAATCCCTGGCTTCCGAAACTGGTTGCAAAGGCAATTTCTAGGAAACTGAAATCCCTAGCTTCCGAAACTGGTTGTCAAGGCAATTTCTAGGAAACTGAAATCCCTAGCTTCTGAAACTGGTTGTCAAGGCAATTTCTAGGAAACTGAAATCCCTAGCTTCCGAAACTGGTTGCCAAGGCAATTTCTAGGAAACTAAAATCCCTAGCTTCCGAAACTGGTTGCCAAGGCAATTTCTAGGAAACTGAAATCCCTAGCTTCCGAAACTGGTTGCCAAGGCAATTTCTAGGAAACTGAAATCCCTAGCTTCCGAAACTGGTTGTCAAGGCAATTTCTAGGAAACTGAAATCCCTAGCTTCTGAAACTGGTTGCCAAGGCAATTTCTAGCAAACTGAAATCCCTGGCTTCCGAAACTGGTTGCCAAGGCAATTTCTAGGAAACTGAAATCCCTAGCTTCCAAAACTGGTTGCCAAGGCAATTTCTAGGAAACTGAAATCCCTAGCTTCCGAAACTGGTTGTCAAGGCAATTTCTAGGAAACTGAAATCCCTAGCTTCTGAAACTGGTTGCCAAGGCAATTTCTAGCAAACTGAAATCCCTGGCTTCCGAAACTGGTTGCCAAGGCAATTTCTAGGAAACTGAAATCCCTAGCTTCCAAAACTGGTTGCCAAGGCAATTTCTAGGAAACTGAAATCCCTAGCTTCCGAAACTGGTTGTCAAGGCAATTTCTAGGAAACTGAAATCCCTAGCTTCTGAAACTGGTTGCCAAGGCAATTTCTAGGAAACTGAAATCTCTAGCTTCCGAAACTGGTTGCCAAGGCAATTTCTAGGAAACTGAAATCCCTAGCTTCCGAAACTGGTTGTCAAGGCAATTTCTAGGAAACTGAAATCCCTAGCTTCTGAAACTGGTTGCCAAGGCAATTTCTAGGAAACTGAAATCTCTAGCTTCCGAAACTGGTTGCCAAGGCAATTTCTAGGAAACTGAAATCCCTAGCTTCCAAAACTGGTTGTCAAGGCAATTTCTAGGAAACTGAAATCCCTAGCTTCTGAAACTGGTTGCCAAGGCAATTTCTAGGAAACTGAAATCTGTGGCTCGCGCAAGTCGTTGCTAAGTACTTAAATACACGCATGTTATACACATGTATACACAAACAAAGATTTGACAAAGATTTGACAAACAAAGATTTGAAAAATACAAATCTAAGGGTGGTTTAGTACTTGAAGAGGCCTAGACTAAGCTGGTGTATAATAATTATTAAATAATAAAATTATACAAAAGTGCGTAGTTGCCCAACTCGGTTGGTGGTCTGGCAGCAGTAGAAGGAAGCAAAACATCGGCCTTGAAGAAGAAGAAAAGTCAAGCAAGCTAAGTAGAATCCATGACGCGATAGACTCGGGCTATTCGCAGTATAATATGCATTGGCAATTTTTTTTGATGCTGCCGGAGTTGCGTTGCCGGAGAGGAGGGGCCAAGGGAGCAGCGAAATCTAATTAAAAATTTGCCTTATTTTGCGCGTCGGTCGAGCCCCCCCCCCCCTAGCCACCAAAACTGGCGCTCAAGTATGCGTGGACTCGGGCGGAGAGGTTGAATGTAGCAAATTTATACATGCCTATATATACACATATACTCGCATACATGCAGTATCATGCATGCAAGGTGAGAGTATTGTACTTGTAAAACGGGAGGTCATTGCGCTATGGAAGGGAAGAGAATAGAAGGGATTGCCAATCTAGCCAACTCAGCCAATTCACTCAGCCAATTAGTCATTTTCACTCAGCCAATCTAGCCAACATCACCAATAAAGGAATAGAATGGATTGCCAATCTAGCCAACATCACCAATAAAGGAATAGAATGGATTGCCAATCTAGCCAACATCACCAATAAAGGAATAGAATGGATTGCCAATCTAGCCAACATCACCAATAAAGGAATAGAATGGATTGCTAATCTAGCCAACATCACCTATGAAGGAATAGAATGGATTGCCAATCTAGCCAACATCACCAATAAAGGAATAGAATGGATTGCTAATCTAGCCAACATCACCAATAAAGGAATAGAATGGATTGCTAATCTAGCCAACATCACCAATAAAGGAATAGAATGGATTGCTAATCTAGCCAACATCACCAATAAAGGAATAGAATGGATTGCTAATCTAGCCAACATCACCAATAAAGGAATAGAATGGATTGCTAATCTAGCCAACATCACCAATAAAGGAATAGAATGGATTGCTAATCTAGCCAACATCACCAATAAAGGAATAGAATGGATTGCTAATCTAGCCAACATCACCAATAAAGGAACAGAATGGATTGCTAATCTAGCCAACATCACCAATAAAGGAATAGAATGGATTGCTAATCTAGCCAGCATCACCAATAAAGGAATAGAATGGATTGCTAATCTAGCCAACATCTCAGAATGAAGGAACAGAGTGGATTGCTAATCCAGCCAACATCTCAGATTGAAGGAACAGAATGGATTGCTAATCTAGCCAACATCACCAATAAAGGAATAGAATGGATTGCTAATCCAGCCAACATCACCAATGAAGGAATGGAATGGATTGTTAATCTAGCCAACATCACCAATGAAGGAATGGAATGGATTGTTAATCTAGCCAGCATCACCAATGAAGGAATGGAATGGATTGCTAATCTAGCCAACATCACCAATGAAGGAATAGAATGGATTGTTAATCTAGCCAACATCACCAATGAAGGAATGGAATGGATTGTTAATCTAGCCAGCATCACCAATGAAGGAATGGAATGGATTGCTAATCTAGCCAACATCACCAATGAAGGAATAGAATGGATTGCTAATCTAGCCAACATCACCAATGAAGGAATAGAATGGATAGCTAATCTAGCCAACTTAGACTCGCACAGCTCACTAAAACAGCTTTAAATTTGAACTCAGCTTACCAGCATAAGAATCGTAAGCCGGCGCGTTGCTAGGCGAGGCAAACGAATCGTTGCCGCCTCCGCACCACATGCCGCCAGACGGCCTATAGGGTGAGTAGCCCTGCTGCTGCTGTTGCTGAGGCTGCTGAGGCCCGTAGGCGTAGCCGCCAGCGGTATTAGCGCCGGAATCCTTGCCAACCTGAGCCTGCTGTGGTGGGCCGCTGTCGTGACCGCTTGAATAGCCGGACGAATCGCTCCACACAGATGCGTCCAGATGCGATCGACCGCCAGGTGTCAGTTGACGCTGCTGTTGTTGCTGCTGTTGCTGCTGAACCGGCTGCTGCTGCTGCTGATTCACACCCTGGCCAAGCTGAACTCCGGCTGATTCTATACTCCGAATATCTTCCAGCACTTCGTCAAGAAAGTCTTTACTACTACCACAGCCAGCGTCTGGAGTGGAGGCTTGACGCAACGGCAACTGCTGCTGAGTTACGCTGCTAATTAAGTCGGGTACGTCAGGCGAACGCTGTTTCACCTCTAATTTGACGCAGTCGGACTGCGGCTGTAGAAAATCGATTAGATTCGATTCGCGCTCTAAATTGCTGATTATACCATCGATTTGAGTGTCCAGCTTCGGTTCAACCTCTGATTCGGTCGCGGTCGCGGCGGCTGCTGCTGCTGCCGCGGCGGCAGCCACTGCGGCAGCTTCTGCTCCGTCCAGCATCCCGGAGTCCTCTTCATCCTCCTCTTCCTCGTCTTCCATATCCTCCTCGGCGAAGTCTTCGTCGCCGTTAACTGGGAAACCAGACGCTGTGGACATTGTTCTACGCCTGTTGGAATCGACACTGGCTTCCTCCATCACTGAGGCTGCAGCGGCCGCAGCTTCCAATTCTTCGCTATCTGGCAATCTTTTCGACTTCAATCTTAGGCTATTATTATCGCAGTCGTCAAACCCGATGCCCATACCGTTGGCCAGTTGTTGCACTCGCTGCTGCATATGATGCAGCGGATGCTGAGATATTGGCAGCGGCAATGGCGGCTGCGGCTGCAACTGATGATGAAGTCCAATTGCCGGGGAAGGTTGCTGCTGCTGCTGCGCTGGCTGCTGCTGCTGCTGAGCAGGATTGATGCAGCTAGCGGAGGCTGGACCGGGATAGCGCCCGCGCTTTCGTCTACCGTTCAGCATCGACGGCTGCTCCTGGCCAGGATGCAGCCTGGCGTGATGCTTCATCAGGCACACCTTCTGCCTGCACCTGTAGTTGCACAGGTCGCAGGCAAGCGGCTTTTCACCGGTGTGCTTGTACCGGTGAGTCTGCAGAGCGCCCTGACTCCGGAAAGCTTTCTCGCAGCCTGGCCACTGACAATGGAAAGTTGGCGGTTGCTGCTGCTGTTGTTGCTGTTGCGGCGACATCTGCACCGGACCCTGGCCGCTAACGCTGGCATCGCTGGTTCCAGCGCCCATGCCGTAAGCGTCGGAAAAGCTTGCGCCAGAATAGCCAACGTGCGACTCCATGTGACGCTTCAAATGCGTTCGTTTGTGAAAGATATTGCCGCAGTCTGGCACTGGACAGTCGTATTTGCGCGGCTGCAATTTGTGAAATTCGTCTTTGTGATTTTTCAAATATTTCGCCGTCCGAAAAGCTCGTTCGCAGTTGGGCATGTCACAAATGTACGGCTTGTTAGGATTGTGCGTGTCCAGGTGCTGCCGCATGCGGAGCTTCGTATTGAATCGTTTGCCGCAGTGCTCGCAACGGTGGTTGCCCTCAGATGAGCGGGTGTACTCGCGCACGTGATGATGCTGAGTTGCCGGCTGCTGCTGCTGCTGAAAGAGACGCCCGCCACTGCCGCCTCCGTGCAATGAAGTCACGTGACGCTCCAAGTTAGATTTGAACGGGCTGGCAAAGTCGCAGTGAGGACAACGGTGCATCACGGGTCCTGGCAGTACTGAGCCAGATTGATGATTCTGCAACTGTTGCTGCATCAGATGATGCTGTCGTTGCCGGGGTGTTTCGATGCCGTGCGCCGTTTTAGCGTGGGTTCGAAGCGAACTTTTATTAGCGTAAGTTTTTCCGCATATTTGACACAGAAACTTCATGGGCGGCTGCGGCGGCTGCTGCTGTTGTGGATGGTGCTGATGCGGAGGCTGCTGATGATGATGCTGCTGCATCTGCATCTGATGAGGCTGGGAAGCTGCAGGATGATGCGCATAGCCGAACATATGCTGCTGATGATGCGGATGCTGCTGCATTTGGCTAAAAGTGACGTTCGGTGGCGGAGTGGGCCGGTAGCCCTGAGCAGGATGGTGCAGATGGTGCTGATGATGCTGCTGCTGAGGGAGTGGAACTCCGTGAGGCAAATGTCCAAGCTGCTGTTGATGCTGGGAATCAGCTAACAGCAGGTGCCGACGCTGAAAGTACCTGGACGGATACTGTGGCTGGTATTGTTCAAGGTTGATGCTGTCAGTATTGGCCAGAATCGTGTCAAGGCCGCTCATCCCGTCATCGTCATCCAATTCATCTTCTTCGACTTCTTCAGCGTCAAGCCGACCAGCAGCTGCATCTCCCTCATCATCTTCTTCGTCATTTTCGGCATCTTCTGCGTCATCGTCTTCTTCTTCATCGGCGTCTTCCTCATCGCTTGCTTGACGAATCGCTTCAGAGCCCAATGAAGTCTGCTCAGCAATTTTGCCAGCTTCATCATCGTCATCATCGGCGGCTTGCTCATCTTCATCATCTTGTTCAGCTTCATCAGCTTCTTTATTAGCATCATAATCAAGTTTAAGTCGCTCCTGTTTTACTGGCAACTCGATTGGTTGGACAGCTGCACTGTCTGCATTATTGTTAGGCTTGCTACTAACATCATCAAGCTGCTGGCTTCGTAATGCTTCATCTTCGATTTCGAAATCGTTAGCAGTTTTAACTAATTCAGTAGACGATTCCAATTTAACTACAACTTGATCGACGTCATTTGCTGCCGGAGCTCCATCGGATTCCTCCTTAACTACAGGCGGCGGCGCTGCCGCAGACTCCGTTGAGTCTTTCGGCGGTTGAGCTTGAGCCGCTAGCCTGGGACTAGCCGCTAGGGCAACAGTTTCCACGACAACGGCTAATGCAGTAGCTGCTTGCTTAGTAACGGAGGCTTTTGTTGAATCATCATCGGCCGACTGAGCTGGCTCGACATCCGAATCCAATTCGCCATCCTCTTTGTCGTCTTGATAATCATCTTCTACCGCTTCGAACTCAGGCTCAGACAGGGGTGCATCATCATAGTCGTCTGTTTTGAGCACTTTAGCCTCACTAGGCGAGCAAGTTCGGTCGTTAAAATTGTTTAACTCGGTTGCTTTAGCAAGAATTTCTTCGCAATTAGTTGGGGGCGAATCGCTGGTAAGCTTAGCGGGTTGTTTCATTGTAGTTTCAAGGCGTCGCCCAAGGGCCTCCAAGGGCTGCTTGCTCGACATAAGCCGGTCATGAATATTGTAACCGGCCTATTATTAAACAAAACGACTCTGAGTGCGGCGCACACTGGATCGGGGGATTAAAAATCGATACAAGCCTAGAGCTGAGCATGCCTACCGACTCCGAGTTCGAGCTTCGAACCAGAAACGGGTAAAAAGAAATAGCAAGGAAAAGAAATAAGCGAAACTCTAAATAGAAATTTGTTTGAATTCTTTTAGCGTCAGGAAGACCAATTAAAAGCATTCTTAAATGGCGCCCGCCATTGAGGGAAAAATAACCTTTTCGAAACACCTCGAAACTCCTATTCATTCTGAATAGAAATTAAATTATTGATTGATTTTTAACACAAGATATCGCGCCACAAACAGTTTCTAATTGGTTCATATTCTAGTCTTTAAATGGTCTTGTCCTCTACTAATATACATTATATACATACATTACTAATGCTATTATAAATGCTCTTTGACCAACACATCGAGTTACTGGCAGACAAAACAAAAATGATTAAAAATCAAAAATAACCACAATATCAGGTTTTTTAGCTTTGAGACTTTGCTTTAAATGAGCTATTAATAAAACAGTTGTTTGGATAGTTTCTGGCTAATTAGTTATACCACATAGTATGGGGTCAAGGGGTTTGGAGTACCCACTCCAAGAAATATTAGATATTAAACTATATATAGATCATTCATATCACTCATACAGATTAGATTGGTATAAAAACTTTTAAATTTTTACTTTTAATTAGAGAATGAAAACTATATATATATTTCAAAACAAACATTTTAAATGTTTTAGATCAAAACATTATATATATATATATATATATATATATATATATATAATAGTAATTCAATTGAATGATATTATTTCTTAATTATTCAATTTATTATATTTCTGAATTTGAATTGTTTCATAGTTAGAGTTATAAGATTTATAGATAGTATATCAATTTCCATAGCCTATTTGAACCTAGAAGTGTATTTATAACTGTTATATTTATAAATTCCAACAAAAAATATACCTTTGATTTACCAAATGGCCAATTTTTAGGATTCTAATGTTGCTTTGCATAGATTTTATTGAGTTGATATTGTATTTTAGCAATTCTTGCAATATCCTTTGGACTTATTTTAGCCAGTTTTATACCTGGTATTACATGAGGAGTGTTGCAAAATTTTCAAGACTGTGTTTGCTATAGTAAATTTTTACTTACCTTTTCTGTCATGTTACATTTTATTCTGTCAGTTTTATCAAAAGTTACAACTACATATGTAGTAAAAGAGTCACTTGTAGACTTATAAGAAATCTATAAAAATCTGTAAACTGGGAAAACAGAGATGCGTGGTTATTAGCAGCAATTTTTTTCTTGGTCACTCATCCTTAGATGGTGCAAAAACCTTCAAATAATTTCCACTCAATTTGACACACAAAACATCTGTTGGGGATGCTGTTGATGGCATCTGCATACAGCTGTTGAGGGATACATAGAGCAGAATTTGCCTATGGACTTAAGCAGATCAGCAACATTGGTCTTTCCTGCCTCAAACTGCTCAACCCAGTTGTAAACTGTCAGGTTGCAACCATTAGTCGCTTACTGTGCTAGCTCCATGAATGTTGCATAAATTGGAAAAGATCTCAAAGCACTTCTTTCAAAGCTTCCAAAGTGTGAAAATTGCAGCACATTTTCCTTCTTTTGAGTTTAAATCCATGGTGATGCAGCCAAGATGGGCAATGTGCTCTTCAAACAGCAAGAAAAAGCAGTGAAATTTTCTTAAGAAGTCAAATATTGACATTAATAGTTGAACTTTTCAGCTAAGCTAAAGCCAGAGTTTTCCATAGACATATAATGGGATATTGTTTTATTTTATAAAAGATTAAATAAATTGCCTGCAAGAAGTAATATAAATAATTATGGTATGACATACAATATAGGAATTATAAGTTCCTATAGTATGCTATGCTAGTACTAATATGCCATGAAATATTATTATGCCATTTCAAATCATTATGCTATGTCATGCTAACTGCTTCGCTAAATGCATAACAAAGGGACATAGTTTATTTTGGAAAAAGACCATTATTGGCAAAGACTATTTTAGAAAAGTCATTATAGCTCAAATTATTTTTAATGGCTAATATATACATCTTTATTGGAGCATTTGGAGCACTATATCCAGTTTAGTTTATATAGTTTTATTAATCAAAGTGATATTTTATAGCATTTTATTTTATAGCAAGGTCAAGTTTTGTCTTACGATCTCCAATAAAGAGTCAAAAAACACTCTAATATATCAAAAAATTATGTTTAACAATTATTGTACATTGTAATCACTTTTCAAATTATTTCAAATCATCATTGCAATTTTTATTGAAATGTAGCATAGTCATAGAAAGTTACGGAAGTATAGCTTATATTCACTTTTGTTCTATGATCATTTAAATGGTAAAATTAGGGGCCTATATTATATGTAGTTGATTATAAGACAAAATTAAAAGAGCTTGTAGGTTTTGAATTACAACCAATAGAAAAATTGTATTAAAAGGATCATATCACAAAATTGAATAGATGGTTCCAATTATTTTTATTTTACTAACATGAAGTCTAGTCTATATAAAATAGTCAAACGAGATATTTCTATCAATTATTGACGTGCAGTTAAGAACAAAATTATGTGTTTTGATAGTAATTGCTTCTGCACCCCCTTAAGGCCTACTTTTGTCTTACAATCCTGCTCAATATAAAACATACATCTATTTTACTATAGGATTGTAAAACAAAAGTGAAAGGGGGCCGAAAGCAAGTGCATTAGTTAGGCCTATAAATGTCCAATTCTTGCTTCTATGGAATGTCCAAGATTTAGCCAAGACAAAATAGCAGGATTTCTATCAATTGATTAATAGGCCTATACTGATAATTTTCTAAAATTTTGAAATAGAACCTACAATCCCTCTAATATAATTTTGTTGTTTGTGATTGTAATTCAAATCCAATAAGCTCTTTTGGTTCTGTCTTATCATCACCTATATATAAATTGACCATTTAAATGATTTTATGAGAAAAGTGAATATAAGCTATATTCCTAACAAAACACAAGAGACAAGTTGAGTTGATGCTACAATGTCAATGACAATAGGCCTACTAAGCTTAGAAGTGGTCCTATTTTGAAGTTAGATTTTAAGAGTAATTTTAACTTATAATTTTGCTGTCTTCTAAGGGGGAATGTATATTGAAAGTCCTGACTCCCAAATGGATAGTGCTACGTAATTGCAAAATGAAAGAATGCTGTGGCATCTGCAATGTTGTGACATCTAGTTCATGGAACAGACTTTTGAGAGTGCAAGCTCAATCATGTATTTGTTTAGCGTGGTATTCCAAGCAAACAAGAATAAAAAGAGAGTCCATTCCCTGAAATAGCTGTCACAATCCCAACTCATATATTCAGCGTGCAGCGAATAATTAGGCCTAACTTTTGCCACTGCTTTGTCTGGCGCAATTTGATAATGATGATATAGTGATTATGATAATTATTAGGGTGAGCCAAAAGTTTCCGGAATTTTTTAGAATCAAACTTTTAGTTAATTTTTGTCTATGGAAAAGCTTAAAAGCAGCAACCATCTACTATGCTGTTGGCCAGCCTTATCATCACTCTTTAGCTTAACATCTCTCAGTTCCCAGACCCTGCCTACTTAAGCCAGCAAACGCATCCAATGGAACTGCCAAGACTGAATGGCGAGCAATTCTGCTCAATCACTTTCATGCGGGACGCAATACAGCAGAGGCACATCGCGAGTTGTTGCAGCTGATGGGCCCACATGCACCCTCCAAGTCGTCAGTGTACGACTAGTTCTCTCGCTTTGCTGAGGAGAACTATGAGCTGAAGGACAAGCTGAGTTCAGGCCAACCCCCTGCTGCTGATGGCAATGCCGTTCTCCAAGCCCTTGGGGACAATCCGGACTACAGCGTGTGCAAGCTGCCAGCTGCTACTGGGGTGTCCTATGGCACAGTCCAGTGGAGCCTGCATGCTGCGGACAAGGTGCCGAAGAAGCCAACTCTGGTGCCCCATGAGCTGACACCTCAGCAGCTAAGAGCCAGGGGGATGTGGCGACTTCAAATCTTCACTAGGCCGGTTCGCCAAACTTTCTCAAGTTGATAATCACTCAAGATAAGAAGTGGGTCTACTGTGAGAACCCAAGCACATCAGCCATCTGGGTTGATGCTTCTGAAGAACCACCCAGCTGCCATAGTCAGGAAGGTGTCCTATATGCTGGAAAATTCCAGCGTGCATTTACATTAGATAAATTTTGGCGTACATTATTGGCGTGCAAATTTTGGTACGCCAAAATGATTGGCATACCTATTGGATAGCATCCTTGTACGCCGTACAAAGGGTTATTGTTCAAATTGCTTTGTTGTGTCGTGATAATACAATACTGAAATATGTGAAGTCAAAAAAATTGATATTAAAAATCTTTTTTAGTTATCTTACTTTTTTAAAATTTTATGCTCAAGGGGAAATTTATTTATAAAGTAAATTTGCAAATATAATCTAAAATCCCCGCGCTTTTAATTAGTACAATTTTTACTTTGTTTATTAACACTCATTATCCGCTACAGTTTAAAAAAAAATTAATCGTAATTTTTTGGCATACAATTTGGCGTACCTGTAGAGTTTGGAAAATTGAGTTCTGAAAGATCGGCATACATCAGCCTACACATGAAACCTTTCCTCGGCGTACATTCCAGGGTATATGGGACACCTTCCTAACTATGGCCCAGCTGCCCAATGCGGAACCCCCACTGCAGCAAGGAGCTGCTCTCTTTCTGGTTTTGCTCGTCTGGCCCTGTTTTTTGGGAGGTCATCCCGCATGGCATGGCTGTGAACGCAGAGGTGATCTGCAGCAAACTGGAGCAGGTCGCCCATTTGCTGCAATTCGTGTGCCCGGGGCACCGCAACAAGATGCTCCTCTTCGACAATGTGCGGCCTCACAAAGCAAGACTCACCCAGGCCAAGCTGGCAAGCCTGGGCTTCAGTGTTTTGCCCCACCCACCATACTTGCTAGACCTCTTGCCATGCGACTACCATGTGTTCAGGTCTCTCCAGAGCTTTTGTGATGGACAGCGGTTTGCCAACAAGCAACATGTGGAGCAGGCAGTGCAGAAATGGATTGATTCAAAGACTGCGAGCTTCTGGAGGGAGGGGATTGAGGCATTGCCAGCAAGATGGGAGAGGGTCAGGGCTTTGAATGGCAACTACATCACATCGCTGTAAACTGTTTGTTCTTGACACTATTTGTTATAGTTTTAAATTGTTCAAATTCTGGAAACTTTTGGCTCACCCTAATACATCATATCATGCCAAAATCTAATAGCATTATTGTAACCTGAAGATTAAATCTAAAATGCAACTTGATTAGGCATAGTCATAAACTAAAATTTAACCTCATCTAGTAGATTCTAGCCTACTACTAAATCCAAGCCCAAGGCGATAGACATATCTAATAATAATTATTGTAATAATTTAAATCAAAGGCTCGAATTAAGTTTAAAATTAAAAATAACTAAGGCTAAAATCAAAGCGAGAACATATGGCAAGGACAAATATTTAAAATGTCAAGTAGTAGTACTAGTAGAGCCAGAGGCACACATCCACGGCTGATGGCCCGGGCCAAAGAGACTCGCGCAGGCGCGAAATTTTTGTTTAATTATCGCTTTGAAGGAAGTTAAAAAAATATTCATTTTCATGACGAATGCTATAGCTAAACTTTAAAATGTAATAAAAACTATACTGTTACAGATTTTGTGTGTGTAAGTTATGTGTCAATTCTTAAAATTAACAAAATGTTGTGACTTTTGTTTTACCAATTCAAACGAATAAATTTACTGTTTCGAGGGGAATCGGTAATTCACGGCCCGGCCCGTCCTGGGCGATCCCCCTAATAGTATTTAGCCAATGTAAATCTATTTTAGTAAATAAGTAAAACAAAAAATACTGACCAGAATGCCGCATATTTTTAGAGTCAATTGTGAGTTTACTGCGTTGTAAAATATTGATTGTCAATTTAATGAACTTCTGATGCTCTATTTTTTAAATTAAGTTAAAAACTAAAGTAACAACGCCGCGGCCCTGGGCCGGGCCAGGCCGCGAAACACCAACACCCGTTCTGAGGCTGCTTCTACGTTAATCTGAAGAAATCACCCTTTAAAATACTGAAATCAAATTTAATCTTTTGGTTTGTAGAGTAAAGAGCCATTGAAGTAGTAGAAACTGCTCCGTAGTCTGGTAGCTTTCTCGTATCTCACACTGAATTTTAAAAAGATAAGGCAAGTAGCCATTATTGCAAAGTGCGCTCTTGTTTTGATGCGCACAAAATCGAGTTGTTTCGGTTGAAGACATGGCTTAACTTATTGTGAAATTTGAGAACATTTATTGTAAAAGCAACAGACAAAAAATCCAATTTTCCGTGCGCCAATGCTGTAGACTATAAATCGGTCTACGTTGAGAAAGAGAACTTAATGTACAATTGCAAAAACTTAATAGAATAGTAATGTACTTTTTAGCCATTACTGACTTTTGTGGAGCTCTGTCTTTGTGTAATTATTATTTCGTACTATTGATTGTATTGATCGTTTTTAGAATATATTGTTGCTTGCAGTGAAATACATGTATATGAAGCTAGCTGTAACGGTCGTACTTATGCATGGAGAACAAATCTGGCCCTGTGAGTAAAATGTTACAGTTGTGTGTAATTTTTTAGCTGTAAGCGTGTATTGTTGCAACTAAATCTATCAATGTTGGCAAGCTAGCTGATCATCATGATAGGTTTTATGAACTTCTATAGCAGCGACTGCTCCAAAAACTGTGTTTGAACTGCATGTTTAGCGACTATAAAGCCATCATATAATTTACTGCACATGTATGATGCACTAGCGTCAATAATAACGATATATATTTTTAAGCTTCTCTATATAGCTACATGAAGCTTATTTTGTTAAGATTTCCAGAAAGTAATTTTTTTATGAATGCTTTTATAACTGTAATGAATTTACAGTAAAATATTTTAATGTCGCGGTAGGTGTATATTTCTCAAATTGAGTCGGAATTTCTTCGAACTCTGTTCCCTTACACTCTCTACCGGATAACCTCCTCTTCCTAAATGTACATGTACCTTCTCCCCAAGTGCTGCACATCCTTCCTCAATTCGCTCCCAATCCGCTCTCCACCTCCCTCCGCTTCCTACCTCCCTCCGCTCCCTACCTCCCTCCGCTCCCTACCTCCCTCCGCTCCCTACCTCCCTCCGCTCCCTATCTCCCTACCTCCCTCCGCTCCCTACCTCCCTCCGCTCCCTACCTCCCTCCGCTCTCTACCTCCCTCCGCTCCCTACCTCCCTACCTCCCTCCGCTCCCTACCTCCCTCCGCTCCCTACCTCCCTCCGCTCCCTACCTCCCTCCGCTCCCTACCTCCCTACCTCCCTCCGCTCCCTACCTCCCTACCTCCCTCCGCTCCCTACCTCCCTCCGCTCCCTACCTCCCTCCGCTCCCTACCTTCCTCCGCTCCCTACCTCCCTCCGCTCCCTACCTCCCTCCGCTCCCTACCTCCCTCCGCTCCCTACCTTCCTCCGCTCCCTACCTCCCTCCGCTCCCTACCTCCCTCCGCTCCCTACCTCCCTCCGCTCCCTACCTCCCTCCGCTCCCTACCTCCCTCCGCTCCCTACCTCCCTCCGCTCCCTACCTCCCTCCGCTCCCTACCTCCCTCCGCTCCCTACCTCCCTCCGCTCCCTACCTCCCTCCGCTCCCTACCTCCCTCCATTCCCTACCTCCCTCAGCTCCCTACCACTCCGCTCCCTACCACCCTTTGTTCCCTACCTCCCTCAGCTCCCTACCACTCCGCTCCCTACCACTCCGCTCCCTACCTCCCTTTGTTCCCTACCTCCCTCCGCTCCCTCCATTCCCTACCTCCCTCAGCTCCCTACCACTCCGCTCCCTACCTCCCTTTGTTCCCTACCTCCCTCCGCTCCCTACCTCCCTCCGCTCCCTACCTCCCTCCGCTCCCTACCTCCCTCCGCTCCCTACCACTCCGCTCCCTACCTCCCTCCGCTCCCTACCTCCCTCCGCTCCCTACCTCCCTCCGCTCCCTACCACTCCGCTCCCTACCTCCCTCCGCTCCCTACCTCCCTCCGCTCCCTACCTCCCTCCGCTCCCAACCTCTCTCAGCTCCCAAACCTCCCTCCGCTCCCTACCTCCCTCCGCTCCCTCCATTCCCTACCTCCCTCTGCTCCCTACCTCTCTCAGCTCCCAAACCTCCCTCAGCTCTCATACCTCCCTCAAGATCCCATACCTTCCTCACCTCCCATACCTCCCTCCAGTTCCATTATTCCCGATAACAGAATGCGCAGATTGATACTAAGACGTCAGACTTTGTTTTGAATAGTTTTAAATCGCAATTTCCCTCCTATTGGTCATCCAGCCCGTTAGCCAATGGATTTGCAAGCGCTTGACTATATGACAGTTTCTGGGAAGTCTGCCCGTGGTTTGTTGAAGCTCTTCCAGAGGTAGAATGGCATAGCCAATAGTTGATGGGACTGATTGTGATAAACGTTTGAAATTGTAGTCCTATATAGAAACAGTTAAAACTTGAATCCCCAGGCTTACTGTACTGTATTGAAGTTAAACGAACTGACTTTCCAAACGATTTAACAACAGTTCTTTTTCGCATGAATTCATTTGACACATAAAAAGCCATGGACGGGCCGGATTCTTACGATGGATGCACTTTCTGCGGCGACTTTGAAGATGGCATCAACTGGGTGAGTGTGCCGGCGCATGGCACCCAGCGACTCTTCTGCCGACTTTTCGCTACCGACTCTTTTCTACCGACTCTTATCTACCGACTCTTATCTACTGCCTCTTATCTACTGCTTCTTATCTACTGACTCTTATCTACCGACTCTTTTCTACTGCCTCTTATCTACTGCCTCTTATCTACTGCCTCTTATCTACCGACTCTTATCTACTGCCTCTTATCTACCGACTCTTTTCTACCGACTCTTATCTACTGCCTCTTATCTACCGATTCTTATCTACCGACTCTTATCTACTGCCTCTTATCTACCGATTCTTATCTACCGACTCTTATCTACTGCCTCTTATCTACCGAATCTTATCTACCGACTCTTATCTACTGCCTCTTATCTGCCGACTCTTATCTACCGAACTTATCTACTGCCTCTTATCTACTGCCTCTTTTCTACCGACTCTTATCTACCGACTCTTATCTACTGCCTCTTATCTACCGACTCTTATCTACTGATTATTTTCTATCGACCCTTATCTACCGCCTCTTATCTACCGCCTCTTATCTACCGCCTCTTATCTACCGATTCTTATCTACCGGCTCTTATCTACCGCCTCTTATCTACCGGCTCTTATCTACTGCCTCTTATCTACCGCCTCTTATCTACCGCCTCTTATCTACCGCCTCTTATCTACCGGCTCTTATCTACCGCCTCTTATCTACCGGCTCTTATCTACCGACTCCATTGAGCCGCCTCTTATCTATCGGCTCTTATCTACCGACTCCATTGAGCCGACTTTTCTACTAATTGGTGGTAGAAAAACAGCTCCACTAAAATTAATTTTAGAGCAGAAACAGAGCAGATGTTTCAAGCTTCTCAGGCCAAATAAATAATGGAGTGTCTTCCCTTGTGCTGCAATGGCTTGTACATAGCTATAATATCATAAATCACACCGGATTAGCTAGTTCATATCGATGGTTATTTTTTCATCATAAATATTCTATCACACGAAAAATGAGAACTCGCAGCTGCAATGTATGACGATATTTGCGCAAAAAATGGCAAACGAACTATAAAAAACTAAATTCCTGCAATTTCCCAAATTCTCCAAATTCACAAAATTTCCCAATCTCCCCAAATTCTACAAATACCCAAAAATTCCATACAGTCTCCCCCAAATTGTCCGAATTCTCCAAATTTGCAGAATTCTCCACCTTCCCCAAGCTTCCTAAATTCCCCAAGTTTATCTACCGTCTTGGCCATCAAATTCCCCGAATTCCCCAAATTTTTCTAGTTCCCTAAGTTTCCTAAAATCCACAATTACCCACAAGTTCCCTAAATTTGCCAAGTTACTTATCTTTTCCCAAGCTCCCAAAGTTCCCGTTCGCTAGCTTGGCTGCGGTGGGTTAATTGAAGAATGCCCCCCCCCCCAACTGCCCCAGAATTGGTTAGGTTAGCTCCACTTCCTAGAAAAGCTAATTAATTGAATTCATTTCAGTTATTGCGACCAAACAAATGCAAGACTTCCCACTCTTTCGCTGCTTCCCAATTCTACAATTATCCTGTATATTAAAAATTCCCAATCAAGATGATTGGTTGGATTATATAGTGCATGTTGGCCATAAATATTATTGTAAGGAGTTTTTGCACTAATATTATAGTTAGCATAGAAATACTGCATTAATTTTATTGTTAAGGCGAACTCAGTTTTAGGAAAAGCTTCAATCAAAGACTGACAGGAGGGATTGATGCGCCTCAATCAAATATCAAATCAAATGATTGAGTCGCCTCAATCAAGTATCAAATCAAAGGGGTTGAGTGCATCAATCATGATTCAAAGCGATTAAGTCGCCTCAATCAAGTATCAATTCAAAGGGATTGAGTCGCCTCAATCAAGCATCAATTCAAAGGGATTAAGTCGCCTCAATCAAGTATCAATTCAAAGGGATTAAGTCGCCTCAATCAAGTATCAATTCAAAATGATTAAGTCGCCTCAATCAAGTATCAATTCAAAGGGATTAAGTCGCCTCAATCAAGTATCAATTCAAAGGGATTAAGTCGCCTCAATCAAGTATCAATTCAAAATGATTAAGTCGCCTCAATCAAGTATCAAATCAAAGGGATTAAGTCGCCTCAATCAAGTATCAATTCAAAGGGATTGAGTCGCCTCAATCAAGCATCAATTCAAAGGGATTAAGTCGCCTCAATCAAGTATCAAATCAATGGGATTGAGGCGGTTGAAACGATCTGCATGTACATTAAAATCTGTGCAGGTATCACGGCGAGGTCAGCAAACATGACACTGATTCATTTCATAAACTGGTCCCAGCAGCTAAGAGACTCAGCAACTCAGATTAGAAACTCCCTGCCACCGCTTTGGTAGAAAATCTCCCAAGAGGTTAGGGAGTCTTGGCAGACACGGCTTGGAAATTGAATTGCTGTACGGCACCGGTGGTATCTGTGACAGTCATTATGCATGGCAGGGCTTTAGCTAGGGACATTGCTGATTGATCTAGCAGTTTTATCAATAGTCACTGCGTATAAGCAACTTCTTGGGCTCCGAACTTTTACTTCTGCCGATGCGTCTGGCGGCTACTGGTAACTGCATACAGACAGACAGACAGACAGACAGACAGACAGACAGACAGACAGACAGACACTAAGACAGACAGACACTAAGACAGACAGACAGACAGACAGACAGACAGACAGACAGACAGACAGACAGACAGACACTAAGACAGACAGACACTAAGACAGACAGACAGACAGACAGACAGACAGACAGACAGACAGACAGACAGAGAATCTACAGGAAAAATCGGAATCTTGTATTCCTAAGCGTGGGTTTAACCAGGCAATAGTAATGAAAAAATATAAAAGAAACGAATCAGCAACGAGAAGTATAGTTATATATGTATGTATATGTATATGAATATTAATATATGATTTGACGCCTATAGGGATTGGCGTCGGCTTAAAATGGACGAATTTTTATGACTTCTCAAGTTAGAGAGTGAGAAGAGGGTGAGAAGGCGGCACCATCGGCACAGCTGAGATAATGATGAGGAAGGTTTCCCCGGCCGCATATAAGACACGGAGAGCTTAAGAGATCGCTTGGCTAGATAAAAGTCTTCAGGCCAGCACTGTGCATTGTTGACACTGGCGGATCGCAGCTATTTGAACTGCTCTAGCCATGCAGCCTCGCGCTCCGCTGGGAGCACGCGTTTCTCGAGTCCATGCAATACCGCACCAAGTTGCTTCGTTGGGACTCGGGAGTCTGAGAGGAAATTAGAGGAACGACGAGATGGGGCGAGAGTGGACCGGACCTGTTTTGCATCGGGTTGTCCAGGCAGTTCATGGCGATCCAAGCCCTAGAATACTGGAATGGAAACTATGCGCAGTGTTTTATATAATATGAAGAATCGTGGAGTTCGTTTCGGACGACTTTCATCCATCCAATAAGTGTTCTTAATTTATCCTTAACTCAATTTCCCACCCAACGAATTTTCCAAGTCAAGAATCTGAGTAGGGTTAGGAAATTTCTAGGATTTCAATTTTAGACTCCTTCGAAACCATAGAAATGACCGGCGCAACGTCCGCTGCCAGTCCAGATAAAAAATCTAGAAGTCCTTGGTATATCAGCTCAGAGCAATAAATATAAAAGTGAATTGTAGACCCTACCTAACACTTGGATTGGAAACTGTCGCCATTACAAACTTCATGGACGTGAAAGACGTGAAAGAAACCATGGATGACTGAATTAGAAGTAGTTCAAGTGTAGGTTTGAAGCATTAAAACTGGCTAGTTAAAATTAGCTAATATGGTGTTTTGAAATTATAAAGTTTCGTGTTTATCAAGCTTCGAATTTATGAAGTTTCGAGCATGTGAAGTCTTGAAATCATGAAGCTTCCAACTTGTGAGACAGACAGACAGAAGTTTCGAATTTATGAATTTTCGAACTTGTGAATTTTCGTGTTTATGAAAATTCGAATTTATGAAGTTTCGAGCATGTGAAGTCTTGAAATCATGAAGCTTCAAACTTGTGAAGTTTCGAATTTATGAAGTTTCGAGCTTGTAAAATTTTGCAAGACTTCCACTGTAGTCGACTAAACTATATCGAGTTCATAACCTCTTTAGCCAATTAAAATTGCTTCTGAAAAGTTCCGTCAGCTTCTATCCAGATCCGCGAGCTCTTAGTGCTCCACTAAACAGTCTGGCTCAGCTTCTCTCTTCATCACTGTCGCTCTCTCTCTCTCTCTCTCTTGTTCTCTCCGCCCTTTCCAAGGCAATTTCTCCTCAAAAGCGTCCCGCCCCTTCCCTGTTGTGTGTGTGTGGGGCCCTGCTCTCGCTCATCTCTTTTGCTCAGCCACGCGGTAAAAAAACTGTGCAGCAGAATCATCATCATCTTCATCATTCGCAGGCAGGCGGGCGGGCAGGGTGCGCGCGCATGCCGTTGCGTGCCTGTGCGCCACCTCCTTTAACCACCCCCTCTCTCCCCTCATCCATCCTCAACTATAGCTAGGCGACTAAGGAGGGGTGGTAGGGTATTAGGGCAAGATGAAGTGCTTTAGCAAATTCGCGCGAATCATATACTGCAGATTGAGACGAGAAGAGAGAGGCATAGTCTGAAGTTCGAAGCTAGAGATAGGAGAAGGCACAGACTAGCAGGCCCAGGTATGTGTAATGTAGCCTTTGGCTCGTCCTTAGTATACACTCCGCAGTATGCATTGCACGGCATATATTTATTTATTTGACCGTCGCCTTTGCCCCTCCCCAATCTTTGTCGAGCACAAAGGAATCTTGAAGCAGACGTTTTTGCGTGTGTGCGTGTGGATCGGGGGTTTCCTTTTAGCAGCAAGTCATTGATGAAGCGGACAGGCAGTCGCCTGGTCTGTGTAACAAAGGAAAACTTGCTACCACACAATGTTAGTTAGAAAAAAGGTCGTCAATCAGAGGGGATTAATTAAGCGAGCAGTTTTCCTTTGTCCCGAGGTCATTATTTTATTCAACCGTTAACCGATAGACCTGCAATTCCCATGGCCAGTTCCTCCACTGTTTCGCCTTCAATTACTGATTAACAGACAATTTATTAGTACAACTAAAACTGTAACTTTTACATTTAGAAGGTATACAGCGGACCCTTGTAGCAATTACCGACTTGACTATAAACGCAATCAATGATTGATGCTTAGTTAAAAGTATATAAAATAATAGAAATTGAGCTAATGGTATAGAAAGCACATTGGTAGATTGACTCATTGTAGTTAAACTGTGGAAAATAAAAGTACAAATCAACTTCAAGTAGAAAAAATCGAAAATAAGAAACGAAATCGAACCATATAGTATAAGTAACATAGTATAGTTAAATATTATGTTAGTTAATATTTATATAAAGCAGATAACTTAGTTAAAGAGAATAATCAATAAGTCAGTGTACTTAAACAAATAAATCATTACAATTCCCAGCTCTATTCTGGTGATCATAGAGTTATTCCTAATAGCTTATTTATTTGGAAAAAAATATGACACAGAACTTTGGCTGTTCAACAATAAGTTCTTCATATATTTTAAAAGTTTTAAAAGTTAAATTTTTCCAATTTTCTTACAATTACTGCGCAGAACAATAAGCATATCGAAAAAATTCCAGAATTCTATTTACAAATAACCGATTAATTACGACAGAAAAGAAATTCATTTAAATTAATTCGTTTGCCAAATCGAAATCAACCGTGATATTTAGTTATTAATTCATTGGAGCAAAATTATGATGCTGTTTTTTGTTATAATATTCATTAATTTTTCCGCTAGCTACATCCGAATTTCCGAATATAGGTTTAGTAATCAATTTCTGCGAAGCGAAAAAACAAAAAAGATGTCTGTGTAGCTGAGATGACGGAGAATTCTCTCACCCGAATGAAGCGATATTCATTCTTAGCTAAGCAGCCATCCAGCGTGTGGGAAATTTATTAGGACAAGATAATTCGCAAAGCAACGTCACCTGCCTGTTAGATGTTCGATAATTACATTGGCTTAGCGCCCTTCTCTAATCCTGATCTAAAGGTAGGTGGCGAGGTGAGAAATGCAAGACTAGCCACAGGTACCTGATTAGAGACAAATAACACCGAGCTGATTAGCAGTCGGATTTGGACAGGAGAATCCTCGCGGCCTCTGGAATAGCGCCGATGATTAGTGCACGAGTTTCCAAGAATTCCAGTTCCAATTTAACGAAATTGTCCGCTCAAGTTAGATGAAAACTTGATGATCATCACCTTAATGTGAACAATTAGTTAATTCAGTTTCTTTGTAGATTTAATTGCGTAGATTAGCAATCCATTCTATTCCTTCATTGGTGATATGTTGGCTAGATTAGCAATCCATTCTATTCCTTCATTGGTGATGTTGGCTAGATTAGCAATCCATTCTATTCCTTCATTGGTGATGTTGGCTAGATTAGCAATCCATTCTATTCCTTCATTGGTGATGTTGGCTAGATTAGCAATCCATTATATTCCTTCATTGGTGATGTTGGCTAGATTAGCAATCCATCAGCATTATGGTCCTCTGTCTCCCTCACCAATCATCGCCAAAGCATTTGTCACTCGCAGCATCCTGAGCGGCTTGAGTTTAATTCATTTTAAAAGAGAATAAAATCGAACGACAAAAGTGACGGCTCTGAGTGCCTGAGTAGGCAGGAGGGCTGCTTAGTGGCAGGGCAGCATCAGCAGCAGTTCAGGTGAAAGTGAACACCTTTCTAGCTACTTAATCCACTAGCGCCTGCGAGACCCCTCGGGCTCAATGCCTCGCATTGAAATCCCCCCCCCCCCACGAAGCTGAAACCTCACGCTTTGCTTTTTCCCTCCTCAACCCCTTGCCAAGCCAGCTTGACAAGCCTCCCACACACACGTTTCCAATCCAGCCGCAAAAAGTCTCAACCCCCCACCCTCCACCCCAGATCCCTTCTCCGCCCAGCCGGGCTTCCGGTTCAGAGAGGCGAGAAGAGCCACTCTGAGAATTTGCTTCTTCTCTCTGCTCTGCTCTCCCTCTAATGCCACTCGTCACCATTCAGCCACAGCCAGCCAGCCGTGAAGAAGACAATTTAGAAAGTGCGAACCTATTTTTCAGAACTCGTCTGGATTTACGAGCCCACGGGGGGCTGTCATGAGGGTCCAAACTCAATAAGGCACCGAGTGTGTGCATGCCTGACGATTAGAAAGTCAGGGTCGTTGTACACCCGGTGTGAGTTCGTGCCTGCGTACAGTATTGCGGAATGGGCAGACAGAATTTGCTTCAGCGCTTGGTTGTGGAACAGTGTCACCGAAAGCTTTTCTCCAGGGTGTACACGCTCATACAGGGTGTACACGCTCATACAGGGTGTACACGCTCACACAGAGTGTACACGCTCATACAGGGTGTACACGCTCATACAGGGTGTACACGCTCACACAGAGTGTACACGCTCATACAGGGTGTACACGCTCATACAGGGTGTACACGCTGATACAGAGTGTACACGCTCATACAGGGTGTGCACGCTCATACAGGGTTTACACGCTCCTACAGGGTGTACACGCTCATACATTGTGTAAACACGCTCATACAGGGTGTACACGCTCATACATTGTGTAAACACGCTGATACAGGGTGTGCACGCTCATACAGGGTGTACACGCTCAAACAGGGTGTGCACGCTCATACAGGGTGTACACGCTCAAACAGGGTGTACACGCTCATACAGGGTGTGCACGC
>NIVC01000892.1:0-45000 GCA_002269645.1 Macrostomum lignano | reverse complement strand
TCATCTAAAGCACCGGAGCTCAAAGAGAACGACTTGCAGGAGAGCAATGCAGCGAGGCGGACTTTGGTTGGAATACAAGAGAAAAAAGCTGGACCAATTTCGGTGAGGCAAAGGTTTCGCTATATAAGGTGACACTCTCAGAGGTGTCTCTCTCAGAGGTGTCTCTCTCAGATGTATCTCTCTCAGATGTGTCTCTCTCAGAGGTGTCTCTCTCAGAGGTCTCTCTCTCAGAGGCGTCTCTCTCTCTGAGGTGTCTCTCTCTCTGAGGTGTCTCTCTCAAAGGTGTCTCTCTCAGATGTGTCTCTTTTAGGGGTGTCTCTCTCAGAGGTGTCTCGCTGAGATGTGTCTCTTTAGAGTTGTCTCTTTTAGAGGTGTCTCTCTCAGAGGTGTCTCTCTCAAAGGTGTCTCTCTGAGATGTGTCTCTTTAGAGGTGTCTCTTTTAGAGGTGTCTCTCTCAGAGGTGTCTCTCGACTCAGAGGTGTCTCTCTCAGCGGTGTCTCTCAGGGGTCTCTCTGTCTCTCTGAGGGGTATCTCTCTCAGAGAGTCTCTCTGAGGGGTGTCTCTGTCAGGGGTGTCTCTCTCAGGGGAGTCTTTCAGAGAGGTGTCTCTCTCAAAAGTATCTTTTTGAGAGGTGTCTCTCTCTCAATGTTGGTTTGCTGAGAGGTGTCTCTCTCAGAGCTGTCTCATAAAAGTGTGTCAAAGGGTGCTTTTTCAAAAGTGACGCTTCTTAAGGTGTCGCCTTCAAAATCTTCAGGAAATGCCTTCCCAGAAAGCCACTCATGTTCATCACGGCGCATCTGTTTGCTCCTTAAACCCAGGCGCAGGTGCCAGTCAAGCCAGCGTCACCTGTCAAGACGTCGGTAGCGAGCAGAAGCGGCGGCGTCTGCGTCGCTAGTCGTCGTCGAAGCAGCAATTCGGCCACGTCTTCTGGAACAGCGACAGACGTTGCAGTGTCGGCAGCGTCGCTAGCCGAACGGTCGCCAAGCCACAAAGTTGTCTTTAGCGACTTGGTGACGGCGAGCGACGGTACAACGACATCGTCAGGCGCTTCAACGCCAATGTCCTGCGCTGTACCTGGAGTTTACGGCTCTGCAGCAGCCGCTTGTGGCAGGCGGCAGCATCAGCATCAAAAGCAGCAACAGCAGCCAGAAGAAATTGTCTGGGAGCGCCAGAATGCTTTCAACACGCCAGCACTGGCTGCCGCCATTATTAACGAGTACCGGCAGAAGCGATCCACCCAAGCGGTTGGCGGCAAGTTATCCGACGCTTGAGGCAACATGTCTGACGTCTCTCGAGCATTTTTAACTGTGGGTTCGAGTTCAAGCACAAAGGCGCAGAGAGTGGGAGTGCTCAGTGAAGAGTGGGAGGTGCTCTCGATTATCGCTTTGATTAGCGGCGCTAACTATAACTAACTATTAAAAACTGTATTTTAACACTTCTAATAGTTTTTTCACCTGGAAAAGCGCCATATTGTAGCACTGTTTGCGTCGAAATATTTTTCTAAAACAATTGCGCATAGAAATATCGGCTTTGTTGTTCTTCTGCAAATTCACCAAATTTGTATTGTACAAAAGCATTCACGACTTTTTAATAAGCGCGTTTATCGTTCGTTTAGTACAAGCTATAATGCTTTCAATCTCGCCTGGAAATTTTTCGCCTTTGAATGTTTAATAATCACGGAATAATAAAAATGATTATATGAATAGCAATGGGTCTCACTCTGACTCAATCTCACTCTCCCAGTCTCACTCTCTCAGTCTCATTCTCCTAGTCTCACTCTTCCGGTCTCACTCTCCTAGTCTCACTCTCTCAGTCTCATTCTCCCAGTCTCACTCTCCTAGTCTCACTCTCCCAGTCTCACTCTCTCAGTCTCATTCTCCCAGTCTCACTCTCCTAGTCTCACTCTCCCAGTCTCACTATCTCAGTCTCATTCTCCCAGTCTCACTCTCCTAGTCTCACTCTCCCAGTCTCACTCTCTCAGTCTCATTCTCCCAGTCTCACTCTCCTAGTCTCACTCTCCCAGTCTCACTATCTCAGTCTCACTCTCTCAGTTTCACTCTGTCAGTCTCAGTTTCATTTTCCCAGTCTCACTCTAAATCTCCCTCTCCCAATCTCACTCTCTCAGTCTCACTCTCCTAGTTTCACTCTTTCAGTCTTACTCTAGCAGTCTTACGCTCGCAGTGTCACCAGCACACCTCCCCCACAAGCTCAGTTATACGCGCAGAAGCTCACCAGGAACAAATCTTTAAGTATGTAAATAGCTAACATTTGAAAATTCTATACGCCGAAACGGTCGGGACTGTGGTCGCCAGCATCAGAGCCTGAAACTGCTGCGAATCTCCACATTCAGCCGGACGCCGAGAAGTCGTGGCACAAACTGACCCCCAGTTTCTATAAAAGATCGATATTCCCCTATCGCCAACTCGGCGGTAGAGTCCGAAATTCAATTTGTTTGCCAGGCCGACCGCAATCAGCTAAAATCGCCTTCCTTCTCTCATGCCATAGAGCGGAACAGGCCTTAGCTCTAATACGAATATACTGAAGCGCCGTTGCAAATGCGGACTTCAATTCCATTTAGGTAGGTCAAGCATTTCCCGACCTAACGTCTAGAGGCATAGCTTTTTCTGCCTTCTTTTTTGCTTGACAATTGGTATAAACAATTTGTACTACTGTGGTTTTACTAGGTTTAAAGGCTCTTTAATCCATAGATAATCGACCTCCTATTCTGTCTATAAGCGTTCTTAAACATCGGCTTTGAAAAATCGGCTTTGCCGGATGACGTGCGAATTAAAGCCATGAGGGCCAACCTAACAGGGCACACAGAGAGTGCACATGCCAAGGGGAGCCGTAGGCCAGCGGTCTAGCGCAGGCTCTGGTGTGCCAGCGACCCAGGCTCGATTCCAAGTGCAGTCACATTAATTTGGGGCTGAATTGGAATCTCGGCTTGGCTCTGCTCGTGCAATTAGCGGCCTTGAGAGCCAACCCCCCAAGGCGCAGTGAAGTGTACATGCCTAACGATAATATAAAGTTAGGGCCGCTGTACACTCCTGTGTGAGTGTGTGCCTGCGTACGTATCCGCGCGCTTGTGTGCCTGTTTAGGGGAGTCGGCGGAATGGGCAGCAATGCCTCTCGCCGGTTGTGTGCCTATGTCGCTTAAAGTGCGCCAGGGTGCACACAACCCCCCTGCCTCAAATAAAAAAAATAGAGTGTACATGCCGAAAGATTAGAAAGTCAAGAGCTGCTGTACACCCTGTGTATGAGTGCGTGCCTGCGTACAGTATTGTACAGTATTGGCGGGCTTGCACGTGCTCAGGAGTTGGTAGAATGGGCAGAACTGCCTCAGCTCTGGCTGTGAGAGACGTTGCCGCCAACTGCGCACAGTCTTCCTGCATTATTTCTGGTATTCTTATATACCATTGACTACGTTTTGCCAATCCAATATATTTGTTTTTGCGAGCTATCTCAGCCAAGGAGCAAGCAAACTCATCCATCCCATAGATTTCAATACGACGAAGGAGGTGGTTTGAACCATAGACTATCACGTTTTTTCAACCAAACTCATCCAACGGGCGAGCAATCTCAGCCATAGCTTGTTTATTAAGCGAAAAATTTAATTGGTTCGTATATAAGAGACTTTATGATAGAGCAGCACATCAGAACACAGGAAATTGACTAACGGAACAAACAAATGACTCACTAAATAAGCACTGGTTGCATCTGATGCACGGTGTCAATTTGTCAGCAGAAAAGATGCAACCAGTGCTTATTTAGTGAGTCATTTGTTTGTTCCGTTAGTCAATTTCCTGTGTTCTGATGTGCTGCTCTATCATAAAGTCTCTTATATACGAACCAATTAAATTTTTCGCTTAATAAACAAGCTATGGCTGAGATTGCTCGCCCGTTGGATAAGTTTGGTTGAAAAAACGTGATAGTCTATGGTTCAAACCACCTCCTTCGTCGTATTGAAATCTATGGGATGGATGAGTTTGCTTGCTCCTTGGCTGAGATAGCTCGCAAAAACCAATACTACTAAAAATAGCATCCGGTATGCATATTCCGAGCTCTGTGGCTTTGACACACGAAGATCGAGGAAGTTGCATCTGCTAGATTAGAAGTCAACTAATTGCCAAATAGTTTATGTAAAAAAACCGCTGCCGTATGACAGACATACGCGCTTAAGCTATCGCTGTCGGTTAGCAGTCAATTTGCCCCGTTCATCCCCGTTCCCTCCCCGACGGAAGACAATGGCGGGATAGCAGATCAGCGCCGCTGTGAGACCAACCAAGCATTATTATTAGTCTTCTATACAGTTGAACATCAATTAATAAAAATCAATTAAGCACACAATGTCGCCCAAATTCAATACGGACAACATCCGGGTTGACCAGATCAAATGCTACTACGACCCGAAGACCAGCACTAAAGTGACTGAGAAGCCATATTTGGTTCAGTACGAGAGCCAGCATTTCAAGTGCAAAGCGCTCGTTGAACTTGAAGAGTCAATTGCGGACAGTCATTGGACTATAGGGCTGATTCAAGCCTGCGACCGGATGTATTTGGAGAACCGGTACGGGCAATACGGCAGCTCGTTCTGGGAGTTCCACCCATTGAAAACGAGACAACATCGAATGGTCAATGACAGCGATGGTAGACAGTATCCGTTCTACAGTCTGACCTCGAGCAAGTGCGAAGTTACTAAAGGTAAATTTACGCTTAATAAATTGACTTTTACTTGCTTATCGGTCGGTTCGATACAATTACAAAATATTCTCAGGGTCACGTGACCAGTTAATTCGGCTACGATCCCAATGCCTTGCGACGGGGCAGGTCACGTGACGACTGGTTAAATTAGCTACGATCCTATGCCTTGCAACGGGTCAGGTCACGTGACGACTGGTTAAATTAGCTACGATCCTATGCCTTGCAACGGGTCAGGTCACGTGACGACTGGTTAAATTAGCTACGATCCTATGCCTTGCAACGGGTCAGGTCACGTGACGACTGGTTAAATTAGCTACGATCCTATGCCTTGCAACGGGTCAGGTCACGTGACGACTGGTTAAATTAGCTACGATCCTATGCCTTGCAACGGGTCAGGTCATGTGACCAGCTAAATCAGCTACGATCCAATGCCTTGCGACGGTTCAGGTCATGTGGTTGAAGATTGCATTGGCTACCATCTAGTGCTTTAAATAACTTTCGGAGTCACGTGACTTGTCAATTTACAATACCAGTTTATCAGCCCATAACGTAGACTAACAAAAATTGCTACAAAACTACCACTCGAAATGGAATTTAAAGGTGTCGTCCGGGACAGCGTCATCAAGCTGCAGTACGCCGACCATTTCTATCCAACCGTGGCCTGGGACCTGCCCTACTGCAACGGCGTAAAACTAACCGACGTTATTCGCCGGCAAAGCTTCTGGATCTGGCTGGTGGCCATCAAGAGAGCGGCGCTGCACGCCGATACCGACGTGTTTCACCTGGGCGATGATCAGATTCACATACTGAGCAGCATGCACTGGCGCTACTCGTTGCACATGGAATTCGACCCGCACGAGCGCATTGGCAGACGATTGCGAACTCTAACAGATACTCAAATGGAAGCGCCGAGAATCCTGCCAGAAGAGGAGGTCAAACCGATGCCTCTGTCGGCTGTGCATCCGCCGCACTGCAACGCCGCCCAGTCGCTAATCTGGTATCCGAAACAGCCCGGACAACAGCCGGACATCCTGGTGCCGCCAAAACAGACTATTGTACCCTGGGAGCGATGGCTCCGCGACATGATGCCGGGCGTGGCGCCGAACCGGGTGCACCGGCCCAAGGATTTACACCTGTGCCCCAGTTGGCGAAACGATCGCGATATTGGGCGCTACTGTTCGTGGGACGGCGGCGCCAGACTGCGGCGCTACCAATCCAGCCAGGGTGTGCAGCAGCAGCAGCAGGCGCCAATAGCGTCAAGCAACAAGACCACTAGTCTGCTGGGCCACCGGGAGCATCATCGGCATGGCAGGCGGCTGGCCTGGAGGCAGGACAGCAACGGGGTAGCCGATGTCGAACTGAAGCGACGATACTCCGAAGTGGATAGGCAGCACTGAGATTTTTCCTCGCCCCCAACCTCCGTTGCACTCCGCTTGCTGTCCTAAGCCGCCTCATGGAAGTTTCACTTTTTATATTCATTTGTTTATTTGAGATGATGAATGATGCCGTACAAGACGTGTTTATTGGCGCAAATGACAATTTGTTTTATCCCGAAAAGTCAATTCAGCTTCAAGTTGAAAAGAGCAACGAGCGACCAAAGAGCCCTTTGGGCCTTTTTATCTTTCAATTTTCTGAACAGCCGTAATCTTTTTTGTTTGATTTTTTAAGCACCTGCGACCAAGGACGGAATAGAGGATCTAACGGCGAAAAAACTTGAGCTGGGAATTCACGGACATGGATTGTTTTTTGTCCAATCCAAGGTACCGAAGGAAGGAATCTCACACATAAAATATATGTCCCAAAATCGCACCTTGAGACTTTTTTCAGATTCTCATCCTTAAAAATGATCTAGAAAACTCATCCCCGAGATTTGATCCAGAAAAATTTCACCACAGAGATTCGATCCCGAAATCTCACCCCCGAGATTCAGTCCCGAAAGATTTCACCACTGAGATTCGATCCCGAAATCTCACCCCCGAGATTCAGTCCCGAAAGATTTCACCACTGAGATTCGATCCCGAAATCTCACCACTGAGATTTAATCCCGAAATCTCACCCCTGAGATTTGATCCCAAAATCTCACCACTGAGATTCAATCCAGAAAACTCATCACTGAGACTTGATTCCGAAATACCATCACTGAGATTCGATTCCGAACTCTCTCACCCCTGAGATTCGATCCCGAAATCTCACCACTGAGATTTAATCCCGAAATCTCTCACCCCTGAGATTCGATCCCGAAATCTCACCACTGAGATTTAATCCCGAAATCTCACCCCTGAGATTTGATCCCAAAATCTCACCACTGAGATTCAATCCAGAAAACTCATCACTGAGACTTGATTCCGAAATACCATCACTGAGATTCGATTCCGAACTCTCTCACCCCTGAGATTCGATCCCGAAATCTCACCACTGAGATTTAATCCCGAAATCTCTCACCCCTGAGATTCGATCCCGAAATCTCACCACTGAGATTTAATCCCGAAATCTCTCACCCCTGAGATTCGATCCCAAAATCTCACCCCTGAGATTCGATTCCGAAATCTCTCACCCCTGAGATTCGATCCCGAAATCTCTCACCCCTGAGATTGATCTCGAAATCTCACGCCTGAGATTCGATCCCGAAATCTCACCCCTGAGATTTGATCCCGAAATTTTACGCGAGGTTTTATCTCTAATTAAAACTGTAAACGCTTCACCTGATTGTCTTTCCAAAACTTTACCATAAAAGTATGCAATTAAAACCACAAAAGACAGTGATTTTATAATTTTAGTAGAAAAAAATACATTTGCAAATGCCAAAATATAGGATATAAGCATTAATGTGCAATAATTTATTTTAATTAGCAATATGATATTAGTAGAAAAGTGCTAAAATACATTGAGAATAGCTTAAGAAACGTATGACACCTTGCTGCAAAATGCACAGGGGGTAATTAAGAGCAATATAAATGATTTAATAGTCGTTTAAATCCCTTTGAAAGCTTTTTCACGTTTAAAACTGTCGACACTACTGACTAGTAGGTAGTAAATTTTTAATGGATATTAAAACATTGAAATCAAATTTATATAGAAAAAATGAACTACGCTACGTATCGGCAGTCGAATTTAAAATTTAGAAAAGCAAATGAGTAAAAACACGAAAAACCCTTAGCATACTACTTCTCGTAGTAGGATAGTAAAAATGAATAAAACATTTGATAATTTCTATATATAGAAACTACTACTGTTTATTAATTAATCATACAGCCGAATCACCTGCGCTCCAGCAGGTACACTAAGCAGGCGCTATCGCTGTCTAATTTTGGCGCCAACTGCACTGAGCCGGCGGCTACGCCGCAAAGCTTGCAGCGCAGCCAGGCAACAAAAACTCCGGGACCGTCGGCCTCGGATAGGAAACAATTCAATGGCGGGGCGGAGGCAGCGGTCTCGGCCATAGACAGCAACGGCTCCAACTGGTCGGGCGAGTAACGACAGTGATAGCTGCGGAGCCGCGTGCCGGCCTCGGACTGGCGACTGTCTAGGGAATGGGAATCAGAGGAGAAACTTCCTTGCAACGTGGTTTCTAAGGCTGTTGCTACGTGGTTGCTATTTGGTTTCGAGACTGTTGCTACGTTGTTTCTAGGCTTTGCTATGTGGTTTTTAGACTGTTGCTATGTGGTTGTTATTCGGTTCCTTGACAGTCGCTATGTGGTTGCTGTGTGGTTTCTAGACTGTTGCTACGTGGTTTCTAGGCTGTTGCTATGTGGTTTCTAGGCTGTTGCTATGTGGTTGCTATTTGGTTTCTAGACAGTCGCTATGTGGTTGCTGTGTGGTTTCTAGACTGTTGCTACGTGGTTTCTAGGTTGTTGCTATGTGCTTTTTAGACTGTTTCTGTGTTGCTGTTGTTTCTAAACAGTGCTATGTGCTTGCTATAAGTTTCTAGGCTGTTGCTATGTGGTTTTTAGACTGTTGCTATGTGGTTTCTAGGCTGTTGCACGTGGTTTCTAGGCTGTTGCTACGTGGTTGCTATGCAGTTTTTAGACCGTTGCTACGCGGTTGCTAGGCTACTAGATACTAGGATGTTGCTATGCAGTATTTTGGTTCCTACATCATATTGCTAAAAAGCAGCTCACCCTCAATAACAGCCGCCGACAGGAGTCGAGCACAGTAAGCAGGCATCTTCGAATTTTCCAAACGAGGATCATTGTTATCCTCATCCGCGATCAGCTGCCCGTTGCCAATGTACACTCCTTGTTTGCCGCAGGCGAAGCAGTGTCTTAGACAAGCGCCACTGCTGTTGTTGCTACTACCAATATTGTCATCTGCCGATTCGAGCTTCGGACGTTTAGAATCGCCCTCAAGTGGATGACAATCGTCAGTCTGATTATCAGAGCCAGCATCATCATCGTCTGTTACAGCATCATCATCGCTGATAAGATTAATTTGCTCAATAACCAGCGGACTGGCCGACACGGACGATTTTAGCCCGAACAAGCGACGCTTGCCGCTAGGCGTGCCGGCTGAGTCCAGTGGAGCTGGAGACGATGGCAGCGGAGTTGCTGGGGCAGACCTTGGCGAGTCTAAACCGGAACTAGAAGCTGTTGCTGCTGCAGCTGCCCCTACTGCTGGCGCTTCGATAGAAGCAGCGGCCGCGGCGGCTGTTCTGGCTGTTACAAACTGAGCGAGTCGGGACTTGACGTCCTGGCGAATGGAGAGCGTTTGCGTTGGCGTTAGGTTTAGAATATAAAGTATGTATTCTGCTAGTACATGTACGTACTGTAACATGTTTTTCAACTTCCGGTTTCTTTGTGTTACACTAGTAGCTTAGAAATTTACTTTTGGTCTTCGACATTACAGGAAGATTAGCTACTTTCGGTCTAAAAAATCACAAGAAGTTTAGTTACTTCCGGTCTACGAATTAAAAGGAAGTTCAGCTACTTCCGGTCTACGGGTTTACAGGAAGTCGAGCTACTTCCGGTGTACGGATTTACAAGAAGTCGAGCTACTTCCGGTGTACGGATTTACAAGAAGTCGAGCTACTTCCGGTGTACGGATTTACAAGAAGTCGAGCTACTTCCGGTCTACGGATTTACAAGAAGTCGAGCTACTTCCGGTGTACGGATTTACAAGAAGTCGAGCTACTTCCGGTCTACGGATTTACAAGAAGTCGAGCTACTTCCGGTCTACGGATTTACAAGAAGTTGAGCTACTTCCGGTCTACGGATTTACAAGAAGTCGAGCTACTTCCGGTGTACGGATTTACAAGAAGTCGAGCTACTTCCGGTCTACGGATTTACAAGAAGTCGAGCTACTTCCGGTCTACGGATTTACAAGAAGTTGAGCTACTTCCGGTCTACGGATTTACAAGAAGTTGAGCTACTTCCGGTCTACGGATTTACAAGAAGTTGAGCTACTTCCGGTTCACGGATTTACAACAAGTTGAGCTACTTCCGGTCTACGGATTTACAAGAAGTTGAGCTACTTCCGGTTCACGGATTTACAACAAGTTGAGCTAATTCCGGTTCACGGATTAAAAGGAGGTTGAACGACTTCCGGTTTCCAGATTTTAAGGAAGTGTGGCTATTTAAATAGCAAATTGAAAGTAACTCAATCACCTGAAAACTATCGCAAGCAGTAGCCCTGTTGCGAACCCACCGGGACAGGCCGGCCAAATACCGGCCAGAACGCTGGGCGAATCGTTCATCAACAAGCAGCAGGGCGCCCCAGTCGTGCCTGTGCCGTATACACCTGCCCAGGGCTTGGTTCAATGCGCGAAACGCCTGAGTCTCGTACCACTGCCCACCGTCTAGCAGTGTTCGCTCTTTCGCATGCTGATCATTGTAGCGGCGCTTCAGAGAGACCAGCGTGTCGCGAACGTTGGGAAACGGGATGCCAACGGTGACGCAGGCGCGGCACTGTTCGTCAGAGAAGTCGATGCCTTCGCTCATCTTGCCGCGGCAGACGGCTAATAATAGAGCCCCGGTACAGCCGTCCCCTTGTTGCTGATTGGCTGCGGCTGAAATAGGGTAGATTTGATTCTTTCTGACTGGCTGTTGGGTTTTACTTTCATATGCTTCTAGGGGCGACTGTTGGCTGAATCTTATTGGCTTCTGAGGTGGGGTGAAGCGTGACTGAATCTGATTGGCTGCAGAGGTGGGGTGGGCTTGGCAGCTGAGGTAGAGGTGGAACTTGCCTGAATCTTATTGGCTGCTGAGATGGGGCGGGGCTTGGGTGAATTTTATTGGCTGCGGAGGTGGGGTGGGCTTGGCTGCTGAGATGGGGTGGGGCTTGGGTGAATCTTATTGGCTGCGGAGGTGGGGTGGGCTTGGCTGCTGAGGTGGGGGTGGGGCTTGGCTGAATCTTATTGACTGCGGAGGTGGGGTGGGCTTGGCTGCTGAGGTAGAGGTGGGACTTGCCTGAATCTTATTGGCTGCTGAGATGGGGTGGGGCTTGGGTGAATCTTATTGGCTGCGGAGGTGGGGTGGGCTTGGCTGCTGAGGTAGAGGTGAGACTTGCGTGAATCAGATTTGCTGCTAAGGTAGGGGCGGGGCATGACTGAATTTGATTGGCTGCTGAAACGGGGTGGAGTTTGGCTGAATCTGATCGGCTGCTGGGACGGGGTGGGGCTTGACTGAGTCTGATTGGATGCTGAGACGGAGTGGGACTTGAATATGAAGTTTCAAGCCTAAGAACCACTGCAAAACAAGAAACCAAACCAAACAAACCTTGCGCCTTGGATGCCTCAATTCTGGCTATAAAAGTTCGCATAGCTTCTTCAAATTCGGCATTGGATCCGCGCGGCTCAACTACTAGCTCTTTCCGACGCTCCAGCCGCTCCAACAGTCCAGTGTTGGCCCAGCGAGTTCGCATCTTCTCCAAGAACGTGTAGGACGGCATAAAACAGAGCACGCCATGGGGCACAGTCTCGCACACGCTGGCCAACAGCAGGCCGAGTTCGTCTTGAAATTCGAATCGTTCCGAATTTTGATAATTAGCGCACAAAGATCTACCTGTTGGCCCGTTAGCAACGGAACAGACTAGTAGCTGGTCCGGCTTGATCACGTGATTAGCTTCCAATTGCAGGGGGAACGCTTGGCCTAATTCGCTTTGGAAGCTGGCCATTGGACTCAGAGTGCCGCTAGTGAGAATGACGCAACGAGCAGCAGAGCCGAGGTCGGCAAAAGCAACGGCGGGATTCAGGCACCAGAAGCTCATGCTCAGAGTCTGCTCAGGGTTGTCCTGCTGGTTCTGACGCTTGGAGAGCCAGCCGGTCTGGTTGAGAGGGTGAAGCACCGCCTTCACCTGCCAGAGATTGTGTGAGAAAGTGCTACTCTGAATCTTAAAGCCTTACATTGTATGGCGATAGCTTCTATGTGGCTGACGCTGCCTATTTAGGAGGTATGAGACACTCCATAGAGGTGTGACGTGAGACACTCCATGGAGATGTGAGACACTCCCTAGAGGTGTGACGTGAGACACTCCATAGAGATGTGAGACACTCCCTAGAGGTGTGACGTGAAACACTCCATAGAGATGTGAGACACTCCCTAGAGGTGTGACGTAAGACACTCCATAGAGATGTGAGACACTCCATAGAGATGTGAGACACTCCCTAGAGGTGTGAGACACTCCCTAGAGGTGTGAGACACTCCCTAGAGGTGTGAGACACTCCCTAGAGGTGTGAGACACTCCCTAGAGGTGTGACGTGAGACACTCCATAGAGATGTGAGACACTCCCTAGAGGTGTGACGTAAGACACTCCATAGAGATGTGAGACACTCCATAGAGATGTGAGACACTCCCTAGAGGTGTGACGTAAGACACTCCATAGAGATGTGAGACACTCCATAGAGATGTGAGACACTCCTTAGAGGTGTGGGACACTCCCTAGAGGTGTGGGACACTCCCTAGAGGTGTGAGGCACTCCCTAGAGGTGTGAGGCAGTCCCTAGAGGTGTGTGAGACACTCCATAGAAGTGTGAATCTCCTTAGATTTGGGTGATACTCCCTAAAAAAAGGTGACAATCCCTTGAGGTGTGAGACACTCTTTAGACTGAATTTGTATCTGATGAACAACAAAAGAAAATGGTCGCTCACCTTCTGCAGAGCCACGCGATAATCGTTGGCAAACTTGCAGTTGTCCCTGGTCAGAAAGTGGCAAACCAATAGAAAGGCTTCCAATGCTTGCACAGTGATCGGATCCAAGGTGACATGGGCGGCCGAGCTGCCTCTAGCAGAGCCGGACTTGTTGCCGCCTTTTCTGCGCACTGCAGTCCAGTTGATGTCACCGTCAGAGCCGTCAGGATTTCCGCGCTGCGCAGCTGTCCGCTCCTCGATAGTCTGGACAACAGCGCCAAGGTGTTGCGTCAGCGCAACGTGGGAGCCTTCGGTCAGCTGGATTCCAGCGTAGCGCAGCAGTCCCAGCATCTCCTGGGCGTCCCAGACGTGCTCCATCTGGTTGAAACCGATTGCCCGAAGCTTACTGGCCGATGTCTGCATCACGTTGAGCAGCTTCTCGACCGTGTCTAATAGGGGAGCCGCGTGCGAGTAGAGCTCCGCGTCTCTGCCTGCGGGATTGCGGCTGATTGAGTTCGCTGATGCGGCTCAGGACTTGCTTGGGGCGATGAGAATGCCAGCTAGCTAACTACGAGTACCTAACTCACTAGCTAATTAACTAACTACCTAACTACCTAATTAATCAACTAACCAACTAACTAATTAACTAACTAACTAACTAACTAACTAACTAACTAACCAACTAACTAACTGACTAACTAACTGACTAACAAATTAATCAACTAACCAACTAACTAATTAACTAACTAACTAACTAACTAACCAACTAACTATCAATAACTAACTAACTAACTAACTAACTAACTGACTAACTAACTAACTAGCCAACCAACTAACTAGCAAGCTAAATAAGCTATAAACTTAACATCTGAAAACCTCTCCCGGAAGCAAGTTTTCAGATGATAAATCTTACAAATATCGTCCAGGTTCTTCTTGGCGTGCACCAGCTGCTCCTCAGTGATAGTTATAGAAGCGCTGTCCCTGCAGGCGTCTTCGATATTGTGCGCCTCGTCCAAGATTACAATGTGATTTTTTACGCTGATGCTCATCTGATAGGGTCGGAGAAATTCATATATTCATTTTTTTATTTTTAAGTCCCAATGCATGACAATTATCAGACACGTAAAGATAACTCACATTCTTCCTAATAGTAGGATCAATCAGGTAATTGTAGGGACAGAAGATAAGGTCAGCTTCATCCATTAGCGCCCTGGCCACGTAGTAAGGACACGGGCTTCTGTCCTTGCGGGCGGTGAGGGCCTGCAGTTGATGATGAGAGAACTGTTTGTTTAAAGTAAAACGACACAGACAAACACGACAGACACGAAGAAGGCTGGCAGACAAACATGACAGACACACTGAAAGGCTGGCAGACAAACATGACAGACACACCGAGAGAGGTTGGCAGACAAACATGGAAGACATACAGAGAAAATGGGTGGATTAAGACTTGAAAAGCAAGCACAAGTTAATTGAGCTCACCGTAACAAGATCCTCAATATCCCAGGCAGGTCTGAGTCCATAATTTTGTCGCACTTTTTGTTGAGTATCGGCGCTAGTCTTGCGAGTATAATAGGCACACGAGGACTCTTTGAGCAGCTCTTTGCAATGTTCGGCTTTGCTGCGACCGCGATTGCCAATGACTTTTGGATGTATGCAGCTGTGCTCGCGACTTGAAAGCACCGTCATGCTGAGTGACGAGTTTTAGATGGTGACTAATTAAAATTTCCTATGAAAAAACTAGCAGTTTTACTAGTAGTAGACTATATAATACATTGCTGTTACCTTTAAAAAGTTATTTTCCTACATTTCTACTAATAAGTAGAATACTTAATAAAAGTTCATTATTATTAACTTTGTGCCTGCAGTATACCAATATTTCTACTGTAAGTAGAGTATTAAGAAAATTCACCCATTTATAATTGCATTTCTGCACTAACAAAAAATGAAGCCTACAAAACTCACTTAACATCCGCAAAGGCGGTCTTCCTCAATTCTCGAACCAATTGCGCAATCTGCTTGTGCGTCCTGGAGCCGAAAAATATCTTTGGAATTCTGCGAAGTAAAAAACAAAATTAAAAGTAAAAACTTTTTTAGAATAGTAAAATGAACAGTGGGTCAGACGGATCTATACGACTAACTCTGACCCTTCTGTGAGTCAGACAGATCTATACGACTAACTCTGACCCTTCTGTGAGTCAGACAGATATACACGACTAACTCTGACCCTCCTGTGGGTCAGTGGATCAGCGATTGTCAGGCATGTACACCTCAACGCCTAGAGGGTTGGCCCGTACAGGCGTGAATCACGTGACAAAGCCCCAAGCAAAATTGGATTACGCACTTCACTTTGTTCGCCGCCTGCTGCTGCCAGTCGGACTCCAGTGCGTCTAGCAGAGCAGCCTGGTGACACACGCAGCCGTTGCACTTGGCCATTGAAGCTTCGTCTGGCTGCCGCTCCTGCTGTTGACCCGCCTGTACCGCAGGATGGCTGCGACAATCTGAGCAGCAATTTTTGTTGTGAATTGATGCTGCTGCAGTCTGTTTGTCTATCGAAGTCTGATCTTGAGCATCTTCATAATCGACTTTCGTGTTCGGTTCCTCATCGTTATTGCCCTGAGACTGATTTTAGTTAAGTGTTATTAATTAATAGGCTTTGTTGAAAGTTGATTATTGAAAAGTGTGCCCTTGAGTCTTCGCTTACAGTGCCTGTTTTGACTGTCTGTCTTTGGATGTCTGTCTTTAGGTGTCTGTCTTAGTATCCCTCCTTGTCGTTAGGCGTCTGTTTTTTTATTTGTCTTTTGGGTGTCTGTCTTTGAGTCTGTTTTTAGGCGTCTGTTTTTTAGGTGTCTGTCTTTGGGTGTCTGTCTTTGGGTGTCTGTCTTTCAGGTGTCTGTTTTAGTATCTCTCTTTGTCTTTAGGTGTAGTAGGGGGTTTAGTTCAAGGCAGTTTTGCTAAGGCGTTTGCCAGTTAGTTCTCTTTCGTCGAGAGGAATTATTTTAGTAGCATGAAATTTAGAATAAGCAGTTTTGCTTTTACGCTACTATTAGTAGTTCGCCTTCGGGAAAATATCTGAAGTTATGGGAATTCGAGTCTTAGCGGGTTCCTCTATTAGTAAAAGGCTGTTTGGCCTCGGGAAAAGCATCCTGTTCAGGACCGTCCATCAGGACATCATTTCAGAGACTAAGTCTCAAAGCATAAAACTGAATATAAGGGAGTCTCCCCTTCCAAAAGCAAATTAAAAGAAAGAAGTTAAAAGAACTAAGGGTAAGTCAAGGATAAATTCCAGGGGTAAAATAGGGAGGCTAAGAGGAGTCTACCACTTAGTTAAAACGGAGTCTACCGAGAATAGGAAAGTTAATATAGTCAATTAGATAAAATAGGGAAAGACTAAAAGGAGTCTACCAGTTGGTCTAACTAAGGGAACCAGGAGTCTACCGGTTCTATTAACTTAGGAAATAACAGTGCTTAATCTTTTGCATATTTTGGTTCAATAATATCATTTTGTTTGTTTGTTCCAATAATCTTACATGAAATCGACTCTTGTCTCACTTATTTTAATTTAAAACTATTATTATAAGAGACATTAGTCTGGTGGCAACAACCTACCGAATTAGAGTACATGATAATAGAAGTAATAATAGAAAACAGAATAAACCAGTAGCTTAACCGCGAGGGCACGCCACTCCATTAGGCGTCTGTTTTTGGGTGTCTGTCTCTTGGATGTCTGGCTTTGGGTGTCTGTCTTTTGGGTGCCTGTCTTAGTATTCCTCTCTGTCTTTGGGTCTCGGTCGTTGGTGTTTGTGTCATTTGGGTGTCTGTATTTTTGCCTGTCTTAGTTTTTGTCATTGGGTGAGCAAGGCTTCTGTGAGTGAGCGAGTCTGTGCACCTTGATTAAGATCTTACCGGACTATTTTTATCTTTAAAATGGCGCAACCAAGCCAGACTGGCGCAGAGAAGTGACAGGCTTTTGCCACTGCCAGTTGGGGATTCAACTAAACAGCATTGGCTGGCTAAGCAGCTCTGCACAACCCGGCTCATCATGCTTAGTTGCGAAGGATACGCGCTGTAAGGAAATGGCACTTCAACACCCTGCAGACTGTAGATCTTCTGCTGTTTCTGCTCCTGCTGACTGCTGTCTTTGCCAGCCAGCTTGGCAGTTTGACTGCGAAACCAGTTTTGAGCCTGGAGCAAAGTTTTACAGAAACATAAATGCTAAAATTGTATATTTTATTAAACAGGCAACTTGAACGCAACAGCCAATTAATTACATTGGTGTCTGTCTTTCTGTGTCTATCTTGGTACCTATCTTTGCATGCCTGTCTTTAGAAATTTAGACAGTGCTTTTGTGTTCAATAACAAGGTTTCTAAAAATCGTTTTTGGTAGAGCGGTTTGGGAGTCCATAGCGAAGTAATTTGTACACACACACACACACACACACACACACCACACACAGACACACACACACACACACACACACACACAGAGTTTTGATTTTTATAGGTAGAGATATTCAAACCATATAAATATATTCCTCAAGTGCAATGCAATGAAGTAATGAAGTATATATTCTAGAAAACTATATAATCTATATAATCTATATATAAGTAATTTTTCAGAATATATTTATCTATCCTAAGAATATGCTATTTAAAAACAATTTGAAAGACAAGAAAGTTTTTCTTGTTTAATATTAAATACAAGTGGCTCTAAGAAAAAATTAATAATATATTATGCATAAATTGTTTTTGAGGTTGATTTTTTCATTTTATTTTGATAACTTTAACAAATTGACTTTATTAGTTCTAGGAATCATTAAGATTTTGCAAAATCTTGTTAAACTTTGCTTCTTACTCTTTAAGAAAATATATGGCAATGAATTTTACCAAGAGGTAGATTGGATCTTAATTCTTGATCCTAAAATCTTAGAAGCCTAATCATAGTATCCCAAGTATTTTGATATTATAGAAAAATTTGATTTGGAAAATCTATAGGCCTAATATAACAATGTAATTTAACAACAGTATACTTAATATATTAAAAAGACATTTAATAGATAAGCATTATTTACTATTCTTTAGCCCTTTCCTAAAAAACCAAGTTAAATATTTCTAATTCAGTTTTTAATAGGGCCTAGGCTTCTCCTGTAGCTATAATAAGGATCATGCAAAATATTATGTTACAAATTGATTCTTACAGGATTGGGAATTGAACCTCCAACCTTCAAGTCATGAGTTTTATGTTCTAACAATTAAGCTATATAACTGCTTTTCTTATTGTAGACCAAGCCCAATACTCTACTATACTTAACCAAAACCAAAAAAGACAACAAAAAACACAATACTCTAGGCCTATACTATGCCTTCTAGGGTGAAATTCATCTCAAAAACAAATAATGCATTCTAAGAAGGTAAAAAATAAAATGCACATATATGTACAAAACTTCTTTAATTTTATGGCCTTAAAGGAAAATTAGTAAATTGATTCAACTGTCTTCTTTCCAGGCGATTTTGAATCTTTTGGCATAAATGCAATCAAAATTAGTCAAGAATTGCAGTCTCTAGTGTTATAGACAAGCAAGCATACAAACCTTAGAGATTTAGTATATTTATAGAAGATATTGATGTAGTGTTAAAACTGTTACATTCAAGTTCAACAATATGCATAGCATGCATGCCTTTTGGCAAAAAATTCATTGTTGTATATACCTTTCTTGGTGAATTTTTTTTGTTCTATACTCTTGATATATGAAACTATAAAGTGCTGGACCAATATAGCCATATACGAAGGGTGTCCCAAAAGTTACCAAAATTTCTAATGTAGCTCTTCAATGGAGCCATGAAATTTACGCCCATGGTGTCAAATGAAAGGAAATTTTGTCATAAAGAAAACAAAGTTAAAATCAAGTTGATAACTTTTTTTCTTCAGGAGCTGCAGCAAGAAACTTGCGCAAAGATCAGGGGTAATGTTACACAATCCCAAAAATCTATGGCAATGATTTTAAATAATAAAACACAAAACAGTTTATACCATTGATGAATCCTTAGGGCATGCACCAATTCAAAATTCAAAGTGAATCATCAAGCTCAACCTGCAGCTTCTCTATATAATCCCCATTCAGCTGGACACACCTTTGCCACCTTGAAAGCATGCCATCAATGGCCTGGGCAAAAACCGTTTCAATCTGTTGATGGGATGTCTTGCCACCTGATGTGCAAGGACAGCTAGAGCATGGCTGATCATTCATAGCAGACTGGCTATCTCTAAAGGCAAAGCATTCATTTAATCAATAAAGGCAGTTTTTTCAGGCTATTCTTACCATGGATAGAGAATAAGTGGTCGGAAATCTTGGTTTCACTCTATCCTACTGACCAAAAGGCAAAAACTTGACTTCACTGACTTTCAAGGCTCTAAAGAAAACTCAATTTTGTAAAGAAATTTCAAGTTGAAAGCAAGCGCTAGGTACGAATTATCTGCACTTGCACAAAAACTCAGATTAGCTTTATGAGCATTTCTGCTTTTTTCTATAGACACTACCATGTTTTTCTGACAAATCAGTAGCACAAATTCAAAATTAAAATATCTAAAAATAGAGATGAAAAATTATTTTCATTGATATATGAGGTTGTATAATATTACCCCTGACCTTTGTTCACATTTCTTGCTGCAGCTCCTGAATAAAAAAAGATATCATTATGATTTTAAATTTGTTTTCTTTGTGACAAAATTTCCTTTCATTTGACACCATGGGCATAAATTTCATGGCTCTATTGAAGAGCTATGTTAGACATTCCAAGAACTTTTGGCATACCCTTTATACCAAGAAAGCCATAGCTTTAAATGTCTAAATAGATAAATTGTCTAAAATGCCTAGATTTATATTGTTCACTTATTTTCAATTGGTAGTAATTAAGGAAATAGATGCTATAAAGATGCACTATAGTTCAATAGTTATTCCCTTTGTCTTTATTAGCTTTAAGTTTAATAAGTTTATTAACTAATTAAGTCTTAATCTTTAAGTTTATTATTATCAGTTCAGTAGAAAACCATTGCTAGTAGTAATGCTATGCAAAAATTGGGATAAATATGCAAAAATGTATTTACTTTGTGCTAGGCCACTTGCTTTGTCTATTAGGCCCTAGTGGATAAATATATATATTATAGGTTAGACTATAATAAAAGCTAATAAAGCCAAAGGCCAAAAGGAATGATTAGAGGTCTAATATAATATAATTTAATTATAGCATTTATTTCCCTAATTACAACCAATAGGAAATGAGTGAAATTTATAGGCTTATTATTATCTAGGCCTATTTAGACAAACTAGGCTTAAATATAATTGTAAACAAAAAACCTAAGCCTAGGACAACTCTAGTCGTCTAAACCCTAGAAATACTGTACAAAACTCTAGGCCTAACTTAATTTGTCATGTCACACTTATATGATAATAGGTATTTAATAAATTGAAATTATACCCGCCATAGGCTGATAGACATAGGCATAGATTTTATTGTTACACTTGACTACACTTATTTATTGATCGCATACACTCAGAACGAGCCCAACATGATGCTGCATTGTCTCTTCAAGTTTTTGTCTTTTTAAATTTAATGCCCTTATAATTAAAAGCTATTAGCCTACCTAAGCCTAGCCTAAGAACTGAACTAGGCTGGTGGTCGTGTGGGTCGATCACATCAGGCATGTTGCAGCAAGTTTAAAATTTTACCCTATAAAAACAAATACTTAAATTTTTTACTATATTCGCATGATTACCCTATAGAAAAAATGATTTTTGTTGAGTTACCTAAAATATATATCGGTAAGGACAATCAGAACTTTAAAGTGACTCTAAATATGCTTGGTCAGCTGTAATCATGGCGCAGATTTGAACGCTGATTTGTTATCGCGTTTATATAAAAACTAACTTTTTTAGCGATTGGCCCAGTGGATAATCATAATCAATCATCAAATACTGAATAATATATAATCAGTAGACGTAGACAAGATAGTTCAATGAATAGTGCTTTTTTGCAGGCTAAGCTTTTAGGGCGCTAGAGATCTAAGCTATAAAACTTTTTCATCTATGTTATGGCATAGGTGTACACTACCTACACCAAGGAAATGTTAAGCCTAAATCATAATATGTCCAGTATATAGACAATGTACTTTGTTTTTTCCTAAAAATCTTGCAAATATAGCTTTTTTATTAGGTCATGCAATTTAGTTGTTTTTTTTCCTTATTATTTTTTTGTTTTTTTACAGAAAACTAATTTTAAAACTTTTGAAGTTTTACTATAGATTGATTGAAAGTGATTTAATTTAAATCAATAAATTTAAAGCTACAAGGGCTATTTGTAGTGTTACTTTTCATTATATCTCTTATTCTGATGATCCAAATAATATCATTTTGCACAACTTAATAGCAGCAACTCTCTTCTTGATATTAACTTTAAAATTATAAACAGACAATGGAAACAAAGTTATGAACAAAAATTTAGCAGGAACTCAGGTTCCATAGACTTATAATAAGTCAGCAACCTAGCAAAAAGTAGTGAAAATACTTTTGATTGCATAGGCCCTAAACTTGGGCTTCTTTATTAGGCTACTGTGCAAAGAGATATCTATGGGAAAACTTGGAAAGACATATGTTTTAAAGCAGCAGAATATTTCCTATTGGGCTTCAGCTTCATTGCTTTTTGTTTCCTTATTTTGATGCACCAAAAGTCATGGATGTGCATTCAAGTGTTGCTTAGAGAAGTGTGATTTATACCTTTTGGAGGATATTGCACAATGCAGCCAAGATTCATGTGCAATTTTCATGGGTCTATTGTAGTCATTTACCACAATCATTTTATACATTTATTACAACCAGTTAACCATTTGTTAGCTACCACTTTATAATTTTGCTAACTTGGAACTTGTTGAAACTTGAGAGTTGCTGCAATAAATTTGTACAAAATTATATTGTTTGATTCATTCAAATGAGAGATTTTATGAAAAGTAACACTACTTTTGGGATAGCCCTTGTATAAAGAACATTCTTATCTATTAGGTGTATTCTTTATTTCTTTAGTTTTTTTATTTTATTCTATATCAATCAAGAATGTCCACTTGACCACAAGGCATACTTGAGCAATATAAGCTATAGCTAATAGCTTCTTTTTAGGTTTAATATTTGCCTTAAAACTCATGTAAATGATTTTAATTTACTACCTATACTTTTATTTTTTTCATTGCAGATAATGACTAGCTTAACAGCTGCTGAACAATCAAATAGTTTCGGCTCAATGCCTCTAATGTTGCTTAGCAATGTGTTTCATTATCTGGATCAAGCTGATCTAAGCTCCTGCTGCCAGGTGTCACGCTGGTGGAACCAGGTAGCCTCGCGACCCAGCACTTGGAAATCACTGATATATACAATGGATAATATGTCAGCTGACCAAGCCAAGCGGTTAGGCCGAAAAATCTGCCAATTCATTGTTAGTCTTACTATTGATACATCAGTGTCAGCCATGCAATTGAGAATTTTACTGAAGCGAGCTTGCAACTTACAGAGTTTCACGCAAATTGAATGCCGATTTAGCAAACATTACACGACCATGATTAAGGGAGCAACTAATGCTGAAATTTTGGCCGCCTTAGCAACTAACTGTCCTCGGCTACAAGAGCTTGTTCTTGTTGAGTCCTCCAATATCGCAGCGAATGGTTTGAGTGCATTTGCAACAAGTTGTCCGCAAATAAAACGTCTTGACGTTGGCAAGTCGTGCCTTAGCCCAGATTGTTGCATTGTAGCTTCGCAAAAATGGCCCGGGCTGGTCAGTTTTACAGCTTTCAAGCTGAAAATTTCTCGAAATGCTCAACAGTTAAGCGATGCCAGTTTGCAAGCTTTGGCGGCCTGCTGTCCACTGCGAGAGCTCATGATTGGCGTGAAGCTTGCCAGCATCGGTTCGGTTTCGCAGGCTATTCTCAAGTGTCCATTGCTTGAAAAGTTTGTGTGCTTCACTTTTGAGAAAACTGGAAGCGCGCAAGATCAGCTGCTCATCTCCTTGGCTACCGCTTGTCGCGGCCTAAAGACAATCTGCTTGCCGGACATCAAAATACAAACAACAGAAGCTTTGGAATCATTGCTAGTGAACTGCCCTGCAGTGGAGTCCACTACACTTTTCGCTGGACGTCAGGTGCTGCAGCATTCGCTGCAACTTATTGGCAGAAACTGGAAGCAGCTTCGCGAGTTGAATCTAACTGTTGAATTTGAAGTCAGTGCCAACAATTACCTGGCAGACTTGGGCACCGGCTGTTGCCAACTAAAACAATTGCATTTGTCTTTTTTGGCTGAATTTTCGGCAACAGATGGCCTCAGCTGTCTGTTAAAATCGTGCAAGAAATTGATCAATCTAAAGCTGATATGTCCGCTACCTAAGGACTCTTCGCCGGTGCTCACTGCCATTATATCGGCTCAGCCAGCTCAGGTCACCAATCTCTACCTGTCTGTGAATAGGAGCGGCATTGATGCTTCTTCTCTAGCTGCACTTTTAGCCGGACCAGCTGCCACTACTCCGAATCTAGGAGAATTTACTTTGAGTCGAGCAGATCTCAGTCCTGAGCTGGTTAGCAACTTGGTTAATTCAGCTACGGGTGGCTGTCTCAAGTCACTGCAGCTTGCTAATTGTGTCTGTCTGACAGACGATTGTTTGGCTTCCCTGGGTTGCCTGCCCTGTCTGAAAGAGATTCGCCTGTACAAACTGAAACTTATCACTAACTATGGGGTGCTCTGTCTGAGCCAGACTAATGCCAAACGTCAATTGAAAGTACTAACCTTGCACAATGGCTACCTGGATGACAATCTAACAAACGTCGTGTTCGACTATTTGGCCAGTTTTAGCGGATTGAAGACCTTAGAATTGCGATTCTGGTCCTGCTTGACTGACGCAGGGATTGCCAAGCTGGCTGGCAGCGAGTGCGCGCACAATCTGACCAGCCTGACCGTGGCCGGATCAGCTCTTGTCACTGAGGAGGCCGCCGCGCCTCTAAGACAGCACAGGCAGCTCAGCTTTCAGTACAAATTGTAAGCTGCATGACACAATATCCAGTTATGCGTGATAAGTTGACACTTTCGTCACCTAATCCTAAGTGTGTTAGCACTAATTTTGTTAAACATTTTGTATATCGATTGACTCTACATTGTTTAATAAAATAATTGATTCTTTTTTCGTTGTCACACCTGCCCTACGGGCAGATGTGCAACCGACAGCTCAGCCGCAGCTATTGCGCGGCGCATCTGAAGGCTCCGTACGGCTGTTCAGTCCAAGGACTGGTGGGGGGGGGTCGCCACACACACCCTCAATTACCCCAGCTAATGCTGGCACCCATTTTACAGTTGGGTGAACTGAAGCAGTGCAGAGTGAAGTGTCATGGTCAAGAACACAAATTATTCCGAGTGGGATCGGGAATCGAACCTTGACCTTGCAGGCTTGAGTCCGAAGCTCCACCACAGGCTACATAAAGCCTCTATAAATTTAGGGAAATTCGCCAAGTAGAAGAATCAAGTTAAATTTAAGTCAGCTTTTTTTACTGAAATGTGTACATATTCCATGTGTAATTTTGCTAGACTCTACTAGCTATACTCGATTTTTTACCAAGTAGCTCAATTTGCGATGGTCTTTCGATTTATACTGCTGTTCAAGATCATACGCTTGTAAAATAGGAATCTGAATTCACGCGAAACTTTTGCCGTTTCATGTAATTATTATTGTGATCTGTCATTTAAGTTGACTTTTTACTTTTTACCCCAAACGCTTTCTGATCTGTCATAAACCTTTAGGCCTTCGATTGATATTATTATATTCCATGCCTTCTACATCAGTATATTTCAAAGTGTTTGATTTATTATTGGATATATTGTTGTTTCATATATTTGTAACTATAGAGCTACACAGTAATCGATACGATACCACAGAATATACACAAAATGCTAGCTCACTTCCGCCACATTGACTGCTACAAAGGCTCCATTAAATGCTTTAGCTTGTTCATTAATTGACAAGTCAAGGCTGTCCGATCTTATAATAAAGATAATTAAGTTAGCATAAATTTTAATAAAGTTAATTCTAAGGAAAGTTCAGTAGGCTGTGTGAATTTTAATTCTTTTTGTAGCCTTATCGCTTTCGATCTGAAAATTACCTGCCACTATGACATAAGCAAATAACTGAATTTACTCGATTAAATAAAGGTTTATTACGTTTACTTACAGAGCCTAGCTGACTGAATTGTTGCTGGAGGAGTGAATTAACAAGTCATCAATTAATCCGACCAAATAATGGCTGGCAAGGGACAGTTGTCACCCAGTGCAATTATGCTGAGCACGCACGCCAACATAGCGCTATACTCGCTGGCTTTCTGGATCCAACAGGCCGCTGTGCCGTTTCTATTACAGAAGTGGGAGGCTTCAAATCTGGCATTTGGCTACTTGCAGACGATGTTTGCCGCTGTTCAACTGCTTGGCGGGCCGCTGTTTGGCCGATTTGGCGATTTGTATGGCGCCAGATTGGCGCTCTGTCTGGCGTTTGGCGCCTCAGGAATATCGTGCCTGACTGTGGCCCTAACTGACGGCTTGTTTTGGATGTTTTTGTCCCGGCTGCCGCTAATGTTGGTGCACGCGATGCAGGGTAAAAAATTGGGTGTTGTTTAGGTATCAGTGTTAGTAACCAGTTTGTAGCTAATGTATCTGCATGCACTATGTCTATCCACGTGGTATCCGTGTAGTTCAATGCCAAATCACTACACAGCTGTTTACCTCCGATTTTGAACAAAATCCCCTTTTTATTCAAACAAGCAAAACGTCAATTCATAAAACTGATGTAGACGTAATGGTGTTCGTCTTAGTTTAGTCAGAGCCTAACTGTCAATAAACAATGACTGAATGTTCCTAACCGATTGAACTTGGAAAAAAAACCCGTGCTAAGAGAACCCTGTGCTAGACCTTCCATACTAGAAGAAAACCAAAATACCGTTAATCTGGGGCGCAATTGAAAAGATAGGAAGTTTGTCTTAATTGAGTTTCTACAAGCCTTGTGAATTATAGACATGCACTTATTAGCATAGTCTATGATACATATAGACCATGATGCAACTCTCACAGTCCCCGCAATTTCAAACATTAAGTCTAGTTTTCTTGCTCTTTTTGTCTATGTCTCTGAACTAGCCTTAGTGACCTGAAATTCTATGAGAGTTGGTGTTTCATAGTTATAAGTTACAGGTTAATAATGACAAGCGATCATATATACACAAGATGGGCCAATCATTAACCGCTTATGTGACCATAGAAGCTAATGTAAAAAAATTGCATCTCGCGACAGCGCGAAAATCAACTACTGAACTCAATTTCGTCAGTAGTCTCTGCAGTGAATTCATCATTCTTAGTTCAATTGAGTAGCTGTTTGATTAATTCACGCGAAGTTTTATTCAATTCTCAAAAGTAGCGTCTATGTCCCTTAAGCTACTGAACTCAAAATTTAAGCAACCCATGTCGGCTTTTTTCGCACAAGTGACGAAAAACAGCGGTTGCACTTTCCCTATTACCGCCATACAAAGTGGTCTATCAAGAGAATATAAGATCTATGCAAGCGACAAGTTAGCAAATTTACCAAGTTCTGCGAAGTTTAGTTGCATAAACTGATTTTTAAATCTAATGGCAAGTTACAAGCTTTAGTAGTGACTTAGAATGTCTATGGCCAAAGCAACGGGTGCCTCGCTGGCGCAGTCACAGTCAACCCCCAGGGAATTGCTGAAAAATTTCTTGGGGCTACTTGTCCTGAATTGTCCTGAAGCTTGTCTAGAATCAAGTGCTTTTCACTTCCAATAAAGTGATGTCTTATGAAACCAACCGCTTTTGAATAAACAATTATCACTACTCGGTTGTCACAATTGTAACTGTGACAGGGGCGCTATGAAACATCCACCCAGATAATAGTTGTCAAAGTAATTACTGAATGATATTAGTCTTTTAATGAAATACCATAAAAACTTTAAGTGTTATTAACTATGGTAGTTGTCCGATTAAATACTGTACTAGTAACTCTACGAAAACTCTGGTTTAATTAGGTACCACAGTACCGGAACGTACTAAAGCTGCATTCTTATTTTTTGTGTTTCAGGCGGTCAGATGGTGGTGACGGACCTATCAGACCCGTTAAAACGATCGGATAGTCTAGCCAAGCTCGGCATCTCCTACGGTGTCGGCATGGTGCTCGGCTCCCTATCCAGTGGTTTCATTATCAAGGCGACCAGGTTTGTGTAGTGCATTGTATGAAAAGTTATTAAACCTTTGCCCAATGAGTTCTTTAACTATATCACAACCAACGAGGCGCCAATGCATTCATTGCTCGAGAGACTCTCTCCTGGACTTACATTGAGAGTTGAGAGTCGTTCATTAAGCACCCGAGACTCGCTCCTAGACCACACCGAGAGTGGTTCATTAGGCACCCGAGACTCGCTCCTAGACCACATTGAGAGTGGTTCATTAAGCACCCGAGACTCGCTCCTAGACCACATTGAGAGTGGTTCATTAAGCACCCGAGACTCGCTCCTAGACCACATTGAGAGTGGTTCATTTTAAGCACCCGAGACTCACTCCTAGACCACATTGAGAGTGGTTTATTAAGCACCCGAGACTCGCTCCTAGACCACATTGAGAGTGGTTTATTAAGCACCCGAGACTCACTCCTAGACCACATTGAGAGTGGTTCATTAAGCACCCGAGACTCACTCCTAGACCACATTGAGAGTGGTTCATTAAGCACCCGAGACTCACTCCTAGACCACATTGAGAGTGGTTCATTAAGCACCCGAGACTCACTCCTAGACCACATTGAGAGTGGTTCATTAAACACCCGAGACTCACTCCTAGATCACACTGAGAGTGGTTCATTAAGCACCCGAGACTCGCTCCTAGACCACATTGAGAGTGGTTCATTAAACACCCGAGACTCACTCCTAGATCACACTGAGAGTGGTTCATTAAGCACCCGAGACTCGCTCCTAGACCACATTGAGAGTGGTTCATTAAGCACCCGAGACTCACTCCTAGATCACACTGAGAGTGGTTCATTAAGCACCCGAGACTCACTCCTAGACCACATTGAGAGTGGTTCATTAAGCACCCGAGACTCACTCCTAGATCACACTGAGAGTGGTTCATTAAGCACCCGAGACTCACTCCTAGACCACATTGAGAGTGGTTCATTAAGCACCCGAGACTCGCTCCTAGACCACATTGAGAGTGGTTCATTAAGCACCCGAGACTCACTCCTAGACCACATTGAGAGTGGTTCATTAAGCACCCGAGACTCACTCCTAGATCACACTGAGAGTGGTTCATTAAGCACCCGAGACTCACTCCTAGATCACACTGAGAGTGGTTCATTAAGCACCCGAGACTCACTCCTAGATCACACTGAGAGTGGTTCATTAAGCACCCGAGACTCGCTCCTAGACCACATTGAGAGTCGTTTAATAAACAAATTGCCACTGGTTTCTGAATCACGTTGACAGTCTTTTAGTAAAAAAATCGAGAATCACTCCTAAGCTACATTGAGAGTCGTTAAACATTGCCCAAACCTCTACACACTTGTTCACCTCTCTCCGACCTCTCCTCTCAACAGTGAGCATTACGCCTGCTTCATCGCGGCTGTTCTCTCATTCGGTAGCATGTCAGCCGTTTGGCTAACCATCCCCGCTAATCTGAAGGCTTCCCCTGTTATGTCAAAGTCTTCAACAGCCTCCTCCTCGGCAGATGACGCCAATGAGGCTGGCTTCAAATCGTCTTCATCAGGCGCTAAGGTATTCGACTTGGCGAAATTCTCCGAGTTCCTAGTGAAGAATCGACGAACTCGTTGGCTGCTGGCGGTGAAAGTTGTCACAGGAATTCCTATTGGCCTACTGCAGAGCATGATGCCAATCATTTCTGTCAAACAGCTGGGCGCTACGCCTCAGATTAGCGGAATTATGATGGCGTACGTTGCTGTAGTGTCAATGGCTGTGCAAGGTCTTGGCATCTCTGTGCTGACTAAACGATTTAGCGACAGCCTGTTACTGACTGTCGGTTGTGCCATTCTCACAGTGGGATATTTCATGTTGGCAAGTGCTTTGACCATTGAATTATATAGATCGTGATACACATCTTTTTTGCATACACATCTTTTCCAGCTATTTTCCTTAATGCTGTGAACTCACTTTTACAGGCGTTTCTTGGCACCCAGATCTACTACTTATTCGTGTGCATTCTGCCTCTGGTTATCGGCCTGACACTTATCAATGTGCTGGTAAGCAGTGCGCTCACCAATGCTGTGTCGCTGGAGGATACCGGTAAGTAATCAAGTCGTGATTTATCTACTTAGAATCGAAAATTTTATTACCGTTTCAAAAAGGCGGTACATTCCATTAATAAGAGTAATATACTAAATATTCTGCAGACATAAAGTAACACCCTTGAACTCAGCGTGAAAGCAAGCTGTCAGTAAATCACTGAGTATCGCCCCAGAACACACCTTGAGAGTCGTCAGTAGATCATTAGGAATCGCTTCAGAACACACCTTAAAAGTGGTCAGTAAATCACTGAGAATCGCCCCAGAACACACCTTTAGAGTCGTCAGTAGATCATTAGGAATCGCTTCAGAACACACCTTGAGAGTCGTCAGTAAATCATTAGGAATCGCTTCAGAACACACCTTGAGATTCGTCAGTAAATCACAGAGAATCGCTCCAGAACACACCTTGAGAGTTGTCAGTAAATCATTAGGAATCGCTTCAGAACACACCTTGAGAGTCGTCAGTAAATCACTGAGAATCGCCCAAGAACACACCTTGAGAGTCGTCAGTAAATCATTAGGAATCGCTTCAGAACACACTTTGAGATTCGTCATTAAATCACTGAGAATCGCCCCAGAGCACACCTTGAGAGTCGTCAGTAAATCATTAGGAATGGCTTCAGAACACACCTTGAGAGTCGTCAGTAAATCACTGAGAATCACCCAATAACACACCTTGAGAGTCGTCAGTAAATCATTAGGAATGGCTTCAGAACACACCTTGAGAGTCGTCAGTAAATCACTGAGAATCACCCAAGAACACACCTTGAGAGTCGTCAGTAAATCATTAGGAATGGCTTCAGAACACACCTTGAGAGTCGTCAGTAAATCACTGAGAATCGCCCAAGAACACGCTCTGTAAGCCTCTCTGATGAGGCACTCTCTGAGGGTCACTCGTCACTATAGGACCCAAGAATGAGAGTAGACGCTAATGTACTTTGAAAATCGTTGTAATAGCACAAATTTGAGTGCAATTCGCCCGTACAAATCATAGCTTGCATCCATCAAAATCCGCAGGCTCTGTACTGGGCATCAACATGTCAATCAATAGCGTTATTCGCATCGCTTCGCCAACGCTAGGCGGCCTAATGTTGGACAATCTCGGCGTCTGGTCGTTTGGCTTTCTCGGCAGTGTCAACAGCGCCTTGGTTGCCGCCTATATATTGAGGGCGCATTTGAAACGAGTTTAAATGACCTTTTCTGTTATAAATTTGGTTTCACTTTTCGCTTGATTGCGCAACTGTGATTCTTTTGCGATCGTATCGATTGTTAACTAATAAAGAAGGCAATAATTTTTCATTTTTTATGCCATGTTTTCTTCTCATCATGGCTTTTCGAGTATTCTGGGCCAATACTACTGTAATACGAGTAGTATCATTGCTGTTATGTATTGATTATTGACTACTAGATTAGCTATATTATAGATCGGATAGCGTAATATTAATTTTGCGTTAGTTTTCTAATCTGGATAGAAATGAAAATTTTTTTTGCGTGATTTAGCATTTTTATTGTTTCTTTTAGTGTACCGTCTTAATTTTTGTACTGTTGCCAAGAACTGCCGATTATTTTAATTTATAAATGAGTTTGCTGGTGCTTTAATTAACTCCTATATACAGGCTATTTGATATTCACTGTGTTTTTTGGAAAACAATCTATTATTGGTAATGGTTATTGTAAATAGGAAAGACTCCACCTAGTTTATTTAATTGTTTTTATTCATGACGAATGATTTTTTATTTTGATAGAATAAATTTATCTGAAATATAGACGCGTTATGCTTTGCAGATGTGAATTTGTTTTTATTATTAGTTTGGATTAAAAACAGAAACTCCTAGCTTTTGGTTGAGAATTTCGTCCAACAATTTTGTCTTTTGTCGGTAGAAAATTTGGGGCTAAGAGCTAGATTAGCAGATACATGTATATAAAAATATACGGATGTTTCTGACCATTCTCGGCAGTCTCACCAATAGACTGCATGAAAATGTATCAGCTGCTGCACTGCATGCTGACTATCTAGTGTTTAAAGTTTAATATCTAAAGTTACAATAGAAATATCCATTAAAATCAAAAATTCAACTTCGCAGTTCAGAGTCGCACAAAGTCCAGCCGGTTCTCCCCCGCGTCGCGGGCCAGGCCGCACACTCCGCGCAGAATATCGTCCACTTTAGTCTCGTAGTCGCGCGAGAATCTCACCCGATAGCGCTGCATGATGGCCGTGAAGGTGAGGAAAATCTCCAACTTGGCCAAACTCTCGCCCGGACAGGCCCGCTTGCCGACGCAGAACGGTTCCAACATCTTTGATGGAGCGTAGCGGCCGTCCTCGGTCAGGAAGTGACCCGGATAAAACGTATGCGGTCGCTTCCAGTACTTCGAGTTTCGATGCAGTCCGTACAGGAATGGCACAATGGCTGCGTCGGCCGGAATGAGATAGCCTCGGAAGTACGTGTCTTTTATAGCTCTGTGAGATATCGCATTTGGAGCCAGAGATGCGAACCGCATGCTCTCATCGATGACAGCCTGCGTGTAGTGCAGCTGCGCTTTGTCCGACAGCTGCGGCTGCCTCTCCGTTCCAGCAACTTGGTGAATCTCCGCCTGGACATTGTCCTGCGCCTCCGGGAACGCGGCCATGTGGATCATGAGCCACTCCAGCGTCTTTGCCGTGGTATCGGTGCCAGCAACGAACAGTTCCATGCTAACCCTGACTAGCTGGAATTTTTTGAACGTCTCAAAGTCACCCTTGGCTTCAGCATTCCGGCGCTCTATAATGTAGGCATCGCACAGGCAAGTTCCTTCGGCATCAGCATCGCTAGAGATCAGAGCCTCTCGCTTAGTAATCTCTTCCTCGATAAACGTTTGAATGTCTTGGACAGTTTTAACGATTTTTCTAGTCATTGGCAAAAGACTGAGCAACTTGGACAGGTAGGGAAAGAGAAACGGCAGTTCACTCAGTAGTCCTACGTCGAAGAGAAACTTTGAATTCTCTAAGAATTTTTCGTATCTTTTGTCCTCGTTGGCGTAGCGCCTACCGAACACGAGCATAGCAATGACGCTGTTAGTCAGGGCATTAAAATGGTCGATCACCTTGACCTCAGTCGGTTGCTGCTCCAGTTTTTCCATCAGGATGCAAATCTCTTCATTGATAAACTCCACAGATTCCGTGCGAGCAAAGCCAAAGTCTCTCAGGACCCGTAGAGACACTCTTCGTTGCTCAGACCAGACTCGACCTTCGACAAAGAGTATTCCGCAATCTTGAGCCGTCCGCTGAGCGGCTGGGGGCAACTGCCTGCCAGAAAAGACGTCTTCGCTGAGCATCTCTTTGAGCAGCTCATAGGAGGACACAACTATCATCAGGCGGCTGCCCATTCGGTACGAATAGATACCACCGTATTGATGTCGCATCTTCTCCTGACTCTCTTCCAAGTGTTTCAGGTCGAGCCAGGGCAACCTGCCAAGAATAGGCAAGCCCAGAGGTCCTGGTGGCAGTCTATAAACCCGATAGTAAGCTCTGGCCGCGTACAGCAGCGCCACCGCGGCTCCAGTGGCTGCAGCCAGGCTTTTACCATTGGCGAGGCAAAAATCTTTGGCACTATCTAGAGCTTCGGCGCTAACTAGCTTGCTGACAAATTGGCGCACGTTCTCGGACATTTTCAGGCACCTGAATGCTGTTGCTTTACGTTTTCCTTGTTACTAGAATGTTGAATGTTTCTTGCTGGTCACGAAGCTCCAGTGGCTGGGTTTTTAATGGACGAATTGTGAGTAAAAACGCCTGGGCTTTAACTATAGCTAGCCTGTAATTTATGTCAGACGCAAGCAATACTACGTAGTTCAATTTGTTTATTTTAAGCTCGTGCCTTAGTACATTAGTTGAGTACATTAGAGTACATTAGTTGCATGGACTGGGTGAAGTGAAACGAAAGCGCCGTTAGCAAGAGGGTGGGAGAAATCAGCCGACACGCGCGTGATGCGTGAACAAGCATCCAGCCTTGGCAGCAACTCCCCAGATGCACAAGATCTGCATGCCTAAAAATAGCCCCGATGATCGGCGAGCGAGAAGCCCAGCCTCGCGTGATGCATGAATCTCCTCTGGCCGACGGCTCCTATTGGGCCTCCCCATTCCACTTTCTTCCCCTATTCCTCCTTGCTCGCGTACAGTGTGTTAGCTTATAAAATATACTGATTGAAGAGGAAAGATCCTCGCCTGAAGTTTGAGAATGTGACTCTAGAGATCACACAGAGAAAGTACCATCGAGTCCATAGTTCGTTGTCTTCCTGAACTGTTTGTTGGCAGAAGGAAACGATTATATGGGAAAAAACCATATAAATTGTCGTTTCATGGGCAAAAATGCAAACTGAAGGCTGTTGCGGGTCACCTTCCCACCCCCCGGGGCCCCTCTATGCAGCCAATCTTGGCACGAAATTGGCGGAGTACAATGGCAAAAGTCTAATAAAGAGGCTTATCTATAAGTTTTATTTCACGGTCAGGGTGTGGATCTGCTGTGAAGGTGCTTGTAAGCACTGGAAAAACAACGACCTCTACTCATCTCGACCGCAACCACGAGTACATATCCAAACAGACCAGCTCTAGACTAGCCGGCCTCAATGGCCAAAAGACAAAAACGAAGCTGAGATTTGAGTGCCAAGCCAGCAGCCTGCGAACGAGTGACACAGAAGACTCACAGCCAATGCTTTGGGGGGGGGTTTGCCTGGTTGCCTGTGAGAGAGAAGCTGCTTGAGCGCTGACCCTACCCGCTCAAACCATTATTTGATTTCCATTGCGCCTATGTGCCTGGAATAGTGCCTCGAATAATATTCGGTTCGGTGAGTTACAGATGTGAGCCCTAGCACTCATAGGGCCTTTAGAAACCAGTGTGTTTGAAAGTATTTCTATCATTTAAGCAGAAGATATATACAGGAAAATAAAACCTGTTACTGCTCTTGGTAGCTTATTTACTAAAATTGAGTTACTTCTGTGATCTAGCTAATTTTTATATCATTAGGTATAGTGTCTTGATTAGGGGTGTTCGGGATGGCATTTTTTTTCGGGGTTCGGGGTTAACCCCGATCCCGAACATCTTTCGGGAATCCCGAACCCCATCCCGAACATTCATCGGGACCCCGAACCCCGACCCCTAATCCCGACCCCGAACCCCGACCTAACCCCGAACCCCGAACACCCCTAGTCTTGATAATTACAGCGGGGAGTTTTGCAGGTTGTGTCAATCGTGTCAAAATTAAATACTTTCTAAGTAAGGTTAAATTTAATTTGCTCCTTCTGCTTTACTAAGCCTGTAGCTATCCATGCGAGCACGACTTAGGTATCGTTTAAGTAATATGAATAATGATAATAAGTGATAACACCAGCTCTAGTGGGCAGATGTGCAACTGACAGCCCAGCCGCAGCTATTGCGCGGCGCATCTGAAGGCTGCGTACGGTGGCTGTTCAGTCCAAGGACTGGGGGTCGCCACACCCCTCAATTACCCCCCCCCCCCAGCTAATGCTGGCACCCATTTTACAGCTGGGTGAACTGAAGCAATGCAGAGTGAGTTACTGTCTTGGTCAAGAACACAAAATGTACCGAGTGGGATCAGGAATCGAACCCCCGACCTTCCAGAGTGAGTCCGACGCTCTAACCACTAGACTACCCCCATCGATTAAGTACTTTTCAAGCAGTCCTTGTATCCAAGACCAAGCTTCGTGATGAATCAGCCCTCTATTCTGATCAGGCTAATAAACAGAGGATGTATTCCCCATGTTGCAACCTGTGCCTCTTGCAAATGTGTACTGCATCTGGTCCTGCAGGTCTGCTGCCTTCATGATAATTAAGCCCTTAATCTACTGTCGAAGTGGTATAGTGCTGTCAGGTTTATTCGAATTAACTTTTCCGACATCGATAAATAATCGTCGGTTGAAGTAGTATACGTTTTTTTGACACAAAGCCGATTTCCTTATGGCGAAATACATAGTAAGTACAGGCCCAAAAAAATGGCAGAGTCTGAAATTTGCCGTGCACGCAAACTAGCTTTTACGCAATGAATTAACCAATTAGCTGAATCACTTTTACGCAAACACCTGTCTATCCACCTAAATTCTATCCGCAATGAATGCAGCTAATTACAAGCCCAACCAAAATTCAATTTGACACAAAGCTTATTTCGCGTATAACTTAACGCATTTAAATTCTTCTTTTCAAGCAGTATTGTATATTTCAACTAGATACAAACACAATTTGACGCACAAATTAGCGAGTTTACAAATATTGAGGCAGCACTCGTAAAACAAAATTGCGTAATTTAGCATACAAGTATCGAAACGAACCAGTGCGAATTATATTCCGTTTAAAAACGCTTCGAATAAAACACTCTAGGTTTCCTCTGGTAGTCAACTTATGAAAAATATAAAAAATTACCCAAAATCCACAACTTCCACTCTGTGGGTCTTGGATAGCAAAGCGACTATAACACCAATTTTTCGAATTTCCACATTCTTTTCCTAGCCATTTTGCTATTCTTGGCAATGGTACTAGACCAAGAGAATCAAAATATTCACCAAGTCGTTTGCTACCGCGACCTGCTCGATGACCATAAACCCAAACGCATACCCAATGTTTTCCGGGCAGGTTGGAGACGTCAGTATTAACGATAAAAAAATAGTCTTTACCGTCTAAAGGTAAGCGTCTAAGTCCACCAACAAAGTTTTGAGGAAAAACACCAAGAAATACAACATTTAAAAAATGTGCGCACAATTTCGATACAACATTGCGAAGGAAGCGATCTGTTACACCACGATCTAGGATAGAATCAATTACTTCCATACTGTGCCAGGAACAATGTCGCGAAGTTCAGTCAGTTGCAGTTGCTTGTCAAATATACCTCCAAATATGACGTTGTACACGGTACTAGTTGCAGCATTGAAGCGTAACTCTAGTTTTACATTTCCTTCCTTATACAGTTGCACTCCCCGTCCGACACCAGGTTCACTTCCAAGACTGAATGCAAAAATTGAGTAACCATTGGCGTAATCCAGCATATTAAATCCAATATCTCGTCCCTGTAGATAGATTCCAAGCTGTTGTAGCAAAAAATTATACTCTGTCACACAATCATCTCCAAAGTTTGTCTGCAGCGGACGCGATGGTACCGAGTCTCCATTCACAAACACACCAATGCTGCTCACATTTGCATGCTCAAAGTTGAACGGATTTGTGTCCATGCTTCCATTGAATGCCTTGTTGCTTACGATTGCCATCAATAAAAGCCGTGGTACCCCACTAGGAAACAAATTTTCATGCGTATGGCTAGACGATCCTCGGGGTATAGTAAACGTACCAAGGCTTAGACTTCGGTGCGGATATAATGCATTGTGACTTTTAAGTCCATGAGCATGTGCACTGATAACACTCGGCGAGGGTTGAACAAACCGCAATCGTAGTTCTGCACGCAAAAACTTGATCTCATAGTCTTTTAAAACCGCACCAGCTTCTAATGTTGACCCGCTCAGGACAAATTTACTTTTTGCCGGTATGAGCTTGATCCGTAGTGGTGTCTTTGATAGTAGATACCGAGGCTGACGAAACAAATCCAAGAATAACGGCCCCGATACAGTGCACCGCCTATTGTTAGCAATGAGCGCCTGCCTCTTTGTTCGTCCATCGTTTTCACTTGTTGCATTCATTTTACCAGCTGTATCCTTGTAAAACCCCCACGGCAGTAAACCAGCCTTCTGAGCTGTATGTCCATATTCCAGTAATGTAAGAAGCATAGCCTTGTATGGATACATAAAACTACCACCTTCAACTACAGTATCGCCAATAGTAAATTGAACGTCCTCAAACAATGTTCCAATAACCAAATTATTCAAACAAACAAAATTTTTCGTTGCATCTATAGGTTCACCTTCACTATCACTAACGCTGAAGCATACCGTGAGCACAGTTTCTTGTAGATCCAAATACAAATCGCCTGCAGGCACAACTTCAAATTCGATAGGTGATCCTTTTGTAATACCATGTTGCGGTTGAATGTTAGTATATCGATTATCCAAAACACTAAACTGAACAGGACTTTGATCAAATAGCGACAATTCACTTTTAAGAGCAGCAATATCAGGTCCAAGCAAATGGTTCATGCTACTTTTCAAACAGACTAAAAAGTTTCTTGCTTGCAGTAGCAGTTCGACGTTTTCCTATACCACCGGTCTTCTTGCGTTTTCTTTTGTTCACGCGTCCCTTTCCACACTGTCTTGTTCGTCGTTTCTTTTGCCGTTTCTTCTTTCCTAAGCTTATAGCCACTCCACTGGTTCTTTTCCTTCGCTTTGGTCTCGAAACTGCAGTTGTATTAAACATCTCTTCGCTCGATTCTGTGTCCAAGTGACGCTTCCGACCCATACCAATTTTTGCTGTCGCACTTTTCAAATACTCCAGACCACGATCCAAGAAATCTTTCTTTGCGTTGCGTAGTACAGGATACACCAATCTGTCCGCCAAATTTGACAAAAAACCGTAACCTTCGTAAACAGGAATGCCAGATCCACCTCCACCTTCAGCAGATCTATTCGGACCAGAATAAAAAGCAAAAATAGGATCCATTTCAACAGTCTTCTCATCGTCATGCAATCCCAATTCATGTGTTACTTATACACTTTAGAAAATAGTTTAGCAGTCTTTGCGTCAAGATCATTTTCGTTTAACCACTGACTTCTTGAGATTGGCATACCTTTCCATTTTACTAGATACAGACGACTTCCATTTTTCGCTCGATCAGTTTCAATAACTTTTTCAATTTCATTAGGTGTTTCATCTGTCTCGTTTACCAACATTAGTTCCGCTTGGTTAAACCTTCCTTTCAGCACTTCAAATCCATCTTCAGGGTCCACTAATTCGTACATTGGCGGGTCTGTCAAGTGTACACGATGAATGCGATATTTTGAATTACTCCAAGTCGTAGTGTATCCTTTTTCAAATGTTCCTCGACGTCGTGTAATTCTAACCCAATCACCAACTTTAAATTTATTCTCATTCTTTTTAGTGTACGACTTCGCAAACATTTTGTCCCACAAAATTCCTTGTAAATGCGGGTCTGTCTCTACCCGTTTTGGTGTTTCTCCACTCAAGGATCGATGAGGACTAGAGTTGAAATTATCTTCCAATTGCGGTAAAATGTCAAACCATCGAGGTAAATTTTTTGCTCGAAAGTATCGTAATAGACGTTCCTTTAACGAGCGGATAAATCGTTCAGCCATGCTTGCCTTGTAATTGCTTTGGCTAACAAAAAATCGAACTCCTTCCTGTTTCAGCATTTGACGTGTAGCTCTTCCGAGAAACTCCATACCAGCATCACCTTGTAAATAAACAGGCTTAAAACCACTTCGAAAAATCTCTAGTAATACTTGACTAACTTCTGAAGGCTTCTTTGTACGCAATGGTCTTAGTCGTACAACTCTAGTAAAACAGTCGATAAGAACAAGTATGTAACGATAACCTCGATTTTCCGTCTTGTATTGAGGTAAATCTGCCAAATCGATTTGAAACTGAAACTTTGCAACTGGTGGCACACTAATTTTTGGAGTTGGAAAGTTTCGTCGTGTTTTTCGAAATAAATGATGCTCATTTGTTGATCGCACCCAATTATCAACTTCGCGCTTTGCAACTTTGTTCGTAATCTGTGGAAACTTTTTACGTACTTCACGAACAAGTATAGTCTTGTTACCACTAAATGAAGTAGGCTTGTTCAAGTTAAAAAAAGCATCCGTAAAAAATTCTTCAATTTCCTTACGCACTCGCTTCATCATCAGTTAGATTGATGCTAGTCGTTTGACAGTTGCAACAAAAGAACGAAGCCTCGATCGAATCTCCGTCAGTATCCTCGTTGTGCTCCTTTCCCAGAAACGGCACACATTCAGATTTTATGCAAAAAAACTCACAGAGACGAATCAAAAGTTTTTGGAAGATAGATGACATGGTTTGTCTTATTAAACTATATATTTTTCATAAACAAAAAATTAACCTTTTTAAAAAGCTTATAGTGCTCGAATCAATTTTGTTAAAACATTTAAAACAAATTAAGCCAGTGTTTGATAATTTTCAAACAGACTAAGATCCTCCTTTGCAACAGTTTTTGGAGCAGACATTAGCTCGTTTCGTACATGACGCCCGATTTGGTTTGCTGCGATTCCACGTTTTCGAAGAAAGTCTAAAAATGTTTTTAGTCCACTAGGCGGTTGAGTCTCGTGTCGCTTAAGCGGTCTGTCTCGAACAACATATTCCATGAGATCTTGTATCTCGGCATCAGTCAAATTAGCCAGCATTGGTTCTGCATTCTTGTCCATGTCCGAAAATAGGTTTTGAGCGAGAGCTTCGAAACGTGGTAAAAAAACTTTAGGAATTTCCCTTGATTCGCTGGCATATGAACTTCTTACAGTAGTCCCTTTGCGAACAAGTGACAGATTGTCCTCGTCTCCAGTGCGATAGACTTTGCGCAATTTTAAAAGTTTGTCTTCCAATCTGCTTCGTTTCAATTGAGCTGTGTAATTTGGCTCCTTTTCCATTTCCTTGTCCAAGTTATCCATTTGGTCTCTCATTTCCACCATATTTTTTGCCAGAGCATCTTGCGGTGCGTCTAAAACTTCAGTTTTTCGAGGTGTCTCAGCAGTTGGTGACGATCCTTGCTCTGCACCTTGACATGCAGATTGATACACAGATTCAGGGACTAAATACATTCGTTGAAAACTACTACTCTCGTTAGTTCGCATTATATTCCTACTACTTTCGTTGAATTGATCGTATTAAATTCGCTGCTCCCGCGGCGGTACCAACTACTCCAGACGTTATCCCAAGCGCAGTGCTTATAGCAGGTAGAGCGGCAATAATTGGAGCCAAAAAAGGTAAAAATCCTCCGTGTTGGACAAGTATTTTCCTTTTTGCAGTAATTGGAGTCTTCTGTTCCAAAAGCTGGCGTATATATCTGCGATGCTTCTCAAGTCGTCTTTTGTTACAGTTACTAATTTTAATACGTCCACTAATAATATTAAACAGAAAGTCTACTAGACATCGTATCTCCGACTCTGAAAGTGTTTGTAAAAAACTTTTTCTCTGCTTTGGATGCTTTAGCCGATAAACAATTTGTAGTAAAAAAGCACACTGACACAATGAGCGAGCATTTTGTTTTCCTTTTTCTGTTAGTTCGCTCATTCTTAAAAAACAAATTCACAAAATTTTCTATTACACAATTAATCTTTGCTTATAAATTAGTCCGACCTATGTTTAAAATGCAGTACGACAACAACGTGTGCTCCCGGATCAAAATTAAACGGTTTTCCGCGCTGGTCCGATAGTCGAATCGAAATCTCGTGAATTTGTTGTCGATTTGTTTTCAAGTACATGTAGTAGGGTGTTTGCAATGCACTGCTATCGCGTATAAGTTCTCCGTTTTTCTTTTGTTGGAGTTCCACAACTCGAAGCAACGGTACTGATGTACTTCCCACTGCTTGATACTCGATTATATCTGTGTAACAGTACATGTAAACCGTTTTACTAGGCATCGGAGAAGGTAGCACAGCATCCAAGTAGGTTTTGTTAATGCGCCAAACACGATTTCTCAACCAATATTGGTGTACTTTGATGTACACTTCTCCTTCCGTTTTTCGAAGATAGTCTCCATGCGAAACAAGTCGTATAGCTTCACCAGGCGATAGAACACAATAAAAAACATAATAGTTCTCAGGTACTAGCGCTAGAGTATTGTCGAGACTTTTTATCAAATCCAAGTATGAACCATCCGGTGGTTGTACACTACCAGCGGCAGGTTTTGATAATTTTTCCGAGACAAGTCCAGAAAGTTTCTTCCAAGAGTCAAATTTGAAAGCGTCCATAAATGTAACTGGTAGTTCTAATCCAATAGTTTTTTCGCCTGAATTTCGTAAAAGCCAGGCAAATTTTTCATCTGTACCAGACGGTTGCCAGGAAACGTAAGCATCCAAGTCTGCCTCTGCCCAAACACGACCCCAATAGTTTTTCTTTAATCGTATTATTGAGTCAATGTCCGCAAAATATGGAACTTCAAATCGACGCTCACGATGAGCATTTGGCGTCGTAATTGCTCCATGGCACAGTAATTCAACTAGTGCAACCTCGAAGAATCCGTTCAATAAATTTATTGGTTCAGTTAGTCGCACTCGAAATTCATTAGGCGAGTTGGTTTCGTAACTGATATCGTTTGACGGCAAAAAAACGTAAAAACTCATTTTGAAATAAAACACAAACTAATATTGACAACAGTTTATAATTTGCTTATAATAATATTACACAAACTTTGCATCACATTCACGAGTATAGACAACTTGTTCATCACCAGAAATATTCCTGTTCTCAATCGTAAAAAATCTGGTGTCACTTGCCGCAGGTCAATGAATAAATATGAAAAAGGTTTGTTATTTGTTGCGTCTTCATACACATTCACTAGAAACCTACTATTACGCGGATACATTTGTCGACCGAGATGTTCAACTGTGGTTCGATCGCGCACACTACGAGTTAGACAAATATAACTAGCTGATAAACTTCGCATGCGTGCTTCTGGATCAGACTTGTTAAAAAGACCTTGACAAAGGTACAGACAAGTCAAAGGGATATGATGCGCATGCTTTGTAAACATACTAGTAAATTCTGGCAACTTAGCAATCTCGCTTTGCAAGTCGTCAACAACAACCAAATCGTGTGGTAAAAAACGATTAATCATCTGTGGTGTGAATTCGGGTACAAAAACAATAGGGTCAAGACCGCTTTTTTGCCAGCATGTTCTAATTCGTTGTTGATCGTCTGGTTTCAAACTTGATCCATGGCACCAAACAAGACGGCACGGTTTTTTATCAAATAATTCTTTTCGTTCAGTCAACAAACGCAACGTCCATTCAGTTTTACCCGAGTTTGAAGGTCCAGCAATAATAAATGTAGAATCGTGAGCTAGTTGCATATTGTATGGCTGCTGCATTTTCAAGCACCAAAGCGTTGCTTAACTTGCATAACCTTGGTAACCAACTTCGCAGCTAGTTTTTCTTTCCAACCAGTAGACGGATCGTGGGCAATCTCTCGTGCACCAGATTCTAATAGCTTATCAGCTTTTAACCTCTCTTGCACGTCAGAATTTTTATCATAGGCCACGTCGTGAAGCATGCACAAATTGTCAAGCCGATTAATTCCTCGTTGTCCTTTTGCTAGCCTAGCTTGCAGTTGCGTACCTGGACCACAAAACTGATATCCGCCGGGTAAATGTGCTTCAAATGGTAAATGATTAATTAACCAATTTACGACACCATAACCTTGTTGCTTTTTATTAATCTTTCTAATAGATTTCTTCTTTTTACGAATGCTCTTTTTTTTCTTTTTAAAACCTCGATCTTTCGCTGGAGACATTTTTACAACATATATTTTAGGCATAAATTTTTAAAATTGCTTATAGTATTTACAAAGCTCTCGCATAGTGCACCAATCACCAAAGAAAAAAATCAGTTTATTATTATTATTATTATACTTATTGGCCAGTGCTGCCAAAGCCGCCAAAGCCGCGCCGCTTGGTCGGCGGCTCAATCATCCGAATCGAATTGTCTGCTTCAGTCACATAGACTGAAGCAAGCACGGCCTGCTCCAGAACCAGTTGTGCAATACTGAGCCCGGCATAGTACTCAAAGTCTTCCGGACTGTAATTAAACAAGACTATACAGATTTCACCAGTATAGTCGGGGTCGATTACGCCACCGCCAACAAATAAGCTGTGCAGAGCCATGCTGGAACGTCCCGCTATCCTGCCATAGGTACCAGGCGGTAAGCGAATTTTGAGTCCGGTTCGCACACTCCGGGACTCGTAGGCCGGAATGGTACCATCGACGCCAGCGCAAAGATCATACCCGATCGACCCGACAGTTTTTCGGGTCGGAATCGTTGCCGAATCGTATAGACGTTCAACTAAAAGCTTACGATCAGTTAGTTGTTGTTGCTGCTGCTGCTCGGGATTCATGTCGATTCTTGTAGCTGAAAGTTTAAAAAAAAGTTTTTTTTCTTGAAACATGAACGATAGCACTACATTTACGTCTACTACAAACACAAGCTTAGTCTTGAGAATCTAACTATAAAAAATATACTTTTTCAAATAATTAAACACAATTAAAAAAGTGCTAAAATTATAATTTAAACGAATGCCGGTATCATTTATTTATTGTAAATAATGATCAATGAAAAAATTAATGATGGGTTACAGTCTTCTATAGCATGCTATTACTTTGTACAACAAAAGAGATCAGAGCATATTGTTAATTAATTAGCCAAGTGCCAGTGTCCAAAGGGTAGCGAATTAATTGAACTTGTCCAGGATCGCTTCGTATCGAAGAAGCTTAGTGCAAGTTTTCTTTGTTGCATCAAAAAAAACTTTCTGTTTTCGAGAACGAATGGACTGCATGCGCGAAAACACAAGTTGTCGCTTGTGTAAGACTCTTAAATAGTCTTGATGCTTTAAACTGCTCTGTGCGGCTTTAGAAGCAGTACTGCTCCAGCTTTGCGACCGATTGAGACTGGAACTTTAAACGATTGCTGCTTAACCAGACCGGACCGGACTGGACCGGACCGGACTGGACCGGACTCCCCCGCCCGCCGCCGCCGCCGCCGCCGCCGCCACCACCACCACCACCACCGCCGCCACCACCACACCACCACCGCCGCACCACCACCACTGCCGCCGCCCGCCCCCACACCACCGTGGGACGTATTTGTTGACAGTGTGCTTGCATGGCTTTTGCGATAAACGCAGAGCATCAAGTCTAGCTGCTCGATTGCTCTATATTGCCAATTACTACCTCGAGATTGAAAATTGTCAATTTTTATTAACAACTGATTAATAACGCGTGCGAACCAGTCATTGTAGGCCTCGGGAGATAACAGCATGTCACTGTTTGCAATCGTCTCATCAAATGATATTGTCGCAATGTTGGTATTAAAATAGACCGAAATGATCTCTTCGCTGCTCGAGCCATCGTTGTCGTCTGCTGCTGTTTTCGGTCGAAATAGTGTCACTTTCAAGTGAAAGCAGACTCTTATTAATAAACTGGGTGAGCCAATTTTTTCCAATATTTTAAATATTGGTTCTCTTAAAGACGCAATCAACTCGCCAGGAAGTAACTCGCCAGAGCTGTTGCCTTGTTGTTCAAGAGTGGGAGTAAATTCGACAAAATTTACCCGACCACGATGAGCTGACTCGCGCAAAGCGATGGACCACCCATCTGGTGGGTTTTCGATCAGGTTTTGCAGCGATCCGGTCAGTAATCGTTGCGGTGAAAAACAAGCACCATGCGAGTGAGCATGCAGCTCGGCTTGATTACTGAACTTTTTTCTGCAGATTTGGCATTGTGCACGCGGCATTGTGTGCACCTAGCTCGACAACGAGCGTATCGAGCATAATATAATAGATGATCCGGTTTGTCATTTGCGGCTGTAAGAAAAATGATGATTTGGTTAGTTATAGGTATAGCTGACACGTTTACTATTAGAGAAAACAATTGGTAAATAAAAAAAAGACAAAATGTTTGTAAAAGAATGCATCGCAACTGCGATTTGACAGCAATTGTTTACTTGTTAAGTTTAGTTATTAACAGAGATTAAAAAATCCTTGACATGGTTAAGAATATTATTCAATTCATGAGTGTTTTGAACGCCCATAATAACAAACTTTTTCGAAAAAAATATGTTACAAAAAAGCCTTGGTTTTGATGCTGATCTAACAGAAACTGCTTGTGGGAAATTTTCTGCATCGTATCCAACCAGATAATTCGAATAGTAGCCTGCATATCTTTTTAGACTAGAGAAACCGAATTTTGGCCAAAGATGACCAATAA
>NIVC01000891.1:215000-417782 GCA_002269645.1 Macrostomum lignano | reverse complement strand
CACTATGTACCACTTTTACTAGGTATCTATAAAAAACACAATTAATTCATTTATAATTTCATTTTAAAAGGCAATATCATTATTATATTACAAATTTGAAAGCTTTTTTCTTGAAATTAGTTAGATATTTTAATTTATATAATAAATATATAAACTTTGAAAAAAAATGTTTTTAATTTTAGTACCGTAAGATATTTAAATTTATTGAATCATTGGCCATTAAGTAACTATATATAATTTATTATTGCTTTTAGTTTGTACCTATATAGAACTAAGGTATTACAAAAGGTACATACAGTAGCGCAACCAGAAATTTTTCAAGGGGGGGGCGGATTCTGAGGGTAAAGTCCGCGGAGGGGGGGCGGCGGAGGGGTGGCTCTGTTTTTGGCGAAAATTCGCTTGGTCCCCCCTTTGATTTTTTTTCGGTCCCCCGCCTAAGGGGGGGGGGCGACCGCCCCCCCCCGCCCCCCCCTGGTTGCGCCACTGGGTACATATTATATTATTTGTTTTTTTAGATTACCAAGGCACATGTATTTTATGATGCATTTTCCATTTAAAAAATTAAACCTAACAAGGTACACTATACATGTCCTGTGTCACTCTCCTTAAAGTTTCCACTGATTAGCTAGTTGTTATATTATTAGCTTGTTCTTTATTTTAATATAATAATGATTAACTTTTTTTACAAAAATAAATTTGATATCCTTAATTTTTTAAATTCTTAATTGAATTATTTCATCTTTTGTTTTAGTAGAAGCTTTTTTTTTTAGATTTCTCAAATCAACTTCAATTTTTTTAAACAATATGGCTATACTTGTAGCTATATAATTACTAGTATATTAGTTGAGTTGCCAAATATATTTAATGCCTTATATAATTTTAAATAACTTTTGTATATCTTTGACCAGCATCCATTTTTACATTAAACCTGAGTAGTTCACCTTTTAATATTTCTTTCTTCAGCCACTAGCAACAAGCCTGAACTACTTTCCTGGTCTCTCTATCTACCTTCTAAAGCCTATCTACCATGCTTTGTATTGGCCAATGCTTCATATTTGTCCAACCTAATGACTGGCAAGGTGTTCTATGTCCAGCCCACTTGTCCCTAGGAAGCTAGGCAGGCTGGTTGCTTTTGTGGCAGCAATTGGTTTGGCTGTCAACATACAAAAGATGGCTATGCTCTGGCTGCTAACCAGACAACATCAAGCATTGATGCTGATCTATTGTGCACTGCTTCAAGATGTGACTGCGGTTATTCAACTGCTTGCTGGCTGACACTGGCTCTCCACACTCATTGGTACAGTTTTCATTTTTGCTGGCATTGTCTTTCATATTGATTAACTCCCAAAGTGAAGAACTTCACTTTTATTTGAGTAAAATTAACAGACAAAACTTTTTTTCTCTCCTGTACAATGTGAACTTTTCATAATTTTACTTGCAAGGAATTTTTGCTGATTATAATATATATTATGTGTATTAAAAAGTATTAAAAAAGAAATGAATAGATATATTCTGTATACATACTGATATTATATAAAAAATATAATTGTTTCTTAAACACTTCTTTTCATATGCACAAAAATGAAACCCAGCACAAAGATGCGCTATGCCGAAAATATAAGTAATAAAGGCTGGTAAAATGCTCAGCTCATAACAGGCAAATACAAGAGAAACATTGAGTAAATAAAATGCAGTTTTGTATAGTATATAAATGTATGCAGTAAACTGACAGCTAAATACTGAGTGCGTAGTCAACAGTTTTGACTTGGAGGTCACTGAAAATGATGGAGAGTTTTGGAGGCCGATTATCGAAATCGATTGCGGCTCAACTAGTAGCTAGCTCAGTTATCAGGAATTTTTCATCCTAGACTATCTGATATGGTACGATGTGCTATAAAAGTTTTAGTAAACTCTAGCAGTATAGGTCTAGAAATCTTAAGAATCTTATACATTAACGTTATGCAAATTGTGCTCTAATTGCTGCAAACATTTTTCGGTGAGCGTATTGTGGCGCTCTGATTCCTTTTCTCTTGACCATGCCTTTGAAGTTTTGGTCCTGGCATTGCAATTATCAAGCAGCACAAAAGTACTTTAGCTTGTAGAAAACTTGCTTAAATGAATGCAGTAAACAGTTACAGAACAATGTGCACCAATAATAAAGAGCTTATTTAGACAAAACTGGAAGACCAGACAATATCAAGCGCTCGATATTTTCTGTGGAAGACCAACATTATTTTTTCAGAATGTATCTCTACATCAAATGCGGGTGAGTTATTTCGGGTGTGTCATTATTTTGGGTGTGTCGGGTGTTCGCGTGCATGTAGAGCAGCTGCAAAGTTTCTTAGTGATAGTGAATCGATACCAGTGCAATCGAGACATGCATTGGATGTTTATGGCCCAACCTACGGCAATAATTCGTTAAGCCGATAGCTATAGCCAGCGCAACGCATACGCGTTGAAAACTCGTCTACGCAGCGAACAAAAATCACCATGAATCTCGACAAGTCGCACGCTCTAATCAGGTCCACAATTCACGATTCACCTGGACGAGCTTCTGTGGCAGATAGACAATGCACGGTCGCACAACTAACTGTAAGGTGGTTTCGGATTTTCTGGCTGGATGGTGATGAGCAGTGGCGCAGCCAGACATTATTTCGGGGGGGGGGGGGGGAGCATTTAACACCCAGAGGAGGGGGGTTTAGAATTTTTTCTCCGAATGGGGGGGGGTAAATTTCGGGGCGCCCGGGCCCCCCCTGGCTGCGCCACTGATGGCAAGTGAATCTGCTCTGGTAGTGACATTGACATTAGCTACTTAATAATATGACACACCCGAAGTATTACAAAAATGTAAGTTAGACAAAAATAAATTTATGAAGGTTTTTGGGCTGAAAATGCAAGCGTACATGTATAACTTTAAACTATGATAGAAGGGAAAATAGTAAACAAAAAAGGGAATATAGAAATTATAGCGTTATGAGCAACGAGCAACGTTATGAGCAAAGGATTCAGGCTGAAAAAGCAAACAGCAAACTGGAAAATAAAAAACAAATTGTAAAATGATTGTAAAATCTCCAAAAAATCTGTTAAGGATTCAACTTGCGCAGCCGACGTGCGGTGGAGCTCGTTTCTCTCTGAGGCTCTGAGTCTCGTCTAACGAGCCCCTTAAAAAAATATGTTCGTTAGTCTCTTCGAGATGCGTTGCAATAAAGCAGTCTCAATTGGCACATCAAAAAACGCGTCATAGATTGTAGCAAATGCTTTGGCTGTGTTATTGACGCATCTGGAATTAGTGTGGCAAAAAAACGAGTAGCAAAAAAAGGAAAAAAGTAGCAACCACTCTGGAGGATGTTTTAGCCTGCCACGCGACACCATTGATGCGAATTCGCAGGAATTATCGTAGGTGCTTGGCCCATCGTACGGAGAATCAAGGCTATCTTTGAAAGCAATATATCCGCAGACGTAATACAAAGATGCTTGTTCTTCCTGCGTAATATTGTTCACTTTATCTGGAAGCCCGTCCATAGCATCCATGTCGGCATCATGTGAGCACTTTTACCTTGGTGAATCCCCCACAGAAAATTCACCTTTTGTATCCCCCAGACCATAGGAAATTCCTGGCTATACCCATTTCTGGCTACACCTAGAACTAGACCATCACCTATCTAGGCTATCTATCTAGGCTAAAAAGTAATTAAATTTAGACAATGATTCTTTAGTTTCATAATATATAGATTTCCTATGTGTAATTTCATATTGTTTTTTTACCTAGGCTTGAGAAAGTTGTATTATCAGTTTTTAAGCGAGGCCTATATTTTAGACTAGACCTAAGATTTGAGAAGAATAGACTTAATCACAAAAATAGGCCACTATGTACCACTTTTACTAGGTATCTATAAAAAACATAATTAATTCATTTATAATTTTCATTTTAAAGGCCAATATCATTATTATATTACAAATTTGAAAAGCTTTTTTCTTGAATTAGTTAGATATTTTAATTTATATAATAAATTATATAAACTTTGAAAAAAATGTTTTTAATTTATAGTACCGTAAGATATTTAAATTTATTGAATCATTGGCCATTAAGTAACTATATATAATTTATTATTTGCTTTTAGTTTGTACCTATATAGAACTAAGGTATTACAAAAGGTACATACAGTAGCGCAACCAGAAATTTTTCAAGGGGGGGGGCGGATTCTGAGGGTAAAGTCCCGGGAGGGGGGCGGCGGAGGGGTGGCTCTGTTTTTGGCGAAAATTCGCTTGGTCCCCCCTTTGATTTTTTTTCGGTCCCCCGCCTAAGGGGGGGGGGCGACCGCCCCCCCCTGGTTGCGCCACTGGGTACATATTATATTATTTGTTTTTTTAGATTACCAAGGCACATGTATTTTATGATGCATTTTCCATTTAAAAAATTAAACCTAACAAGGTACACTATACATGTCCTGTGTCACTCCCTTAAAGTTTCCACTGATTAGCTAGTTGTTATATTATTAGCTTGTTCTTTATTTTAATATAATAATGATTAACTTTTTTTACAAAAATAAATTTGATATCCTTAATTTTTTAAATTCTTAATTGAATTATTTCATCTTTTGTTTTAGTAGAAGCTTTTTTTTAGATTTTCTCAAATCAACTTCAATTTTTTTAAACAATATGGCTATACTTGTAGCTATATAATTACTAGTATATTAGTTGAGTTTGAGAGAGGCCAAGTTTTAAATTCCCGCCTTTACTATGGAAACGTATATTTTTAGAACTTTGTTTAAACGCGTCTTGTTCCCCACCCCAATTTTAGTATAAATAGAAGCGAATTTTGTGCCCAGAGAGGCAACCGAAGTTTTACACCTTCTGGTTCATAGGCGAATTGCCTATAAAATTGAAGAAGTGTTTCAAGCCTTCCTTCATTTGCTAGAAAACTAAGAGCGAATGCTCATTGGACAGAAGGTAGAAATTACCAAGAGAAAAAGACGAGTAGTCTAAGAGCCAATTGCGTACCTGCAAAGAGCAGAGGCGTAGAGCCAATAGAAAAGGGAGATATATCCCATTAGTAATATTCGAATTGAACAACCAATGAGAAAGTCGTACCTGACAAGAGCAAATCCGTAAGAGGAAATTGAAATTCACCGGGCAACCTCGATCCATTGGAGGACGCTGCTTTAGGACTTAGTCTTTCCCCCTCTCCCCCTAGCTGAACAGTGTCTTGCCGCTCGGGCACTGCGCGCTACCAGGGCAATCCGTGCTTACGTGAAAGCCCATAGTCTTACCTCAGTTACGCCGTATTTTAGTAGCTCATAACGAATCCAATAAGCTAATATAATGAAATTCTAGAATTATAGCCAAACCCCCTACAACAACTTGGTGACATCGGTGGAATAGTTTATAATAGTTAATTATCCCTGCAACAAATTTGGCGATAGCGGTGGGATTTAGAAAATAATAAAAGTGCCCTACGACAACTTGGTGGCAGCGGAAAGGGATCGAGATCCGGTGAAAAGACCCGATATTGCTGAAAAAGTCGAATTGACAAAGAGAAATTATAGACTCGGAAGCCATGGCAGCAATCAACGATGCTATTGGACTATTAGCAGAAGAGTTGAGGAATAGATTAGAACTAGGGCCCATGAGACATATTAAAATTCAGAAGTATACCCCCAGCCAAGACATCCGAATCTGGCTGGTAGCCTTTGATCAGCGATGTGACGCCGAAGGAATAGACGTAGCCAATAGGAAAACTGAGTTAGTAGCTAATTTGGACTTGTCCACTGCTTTCGCTGCAGTTCAGCGATTGAATTTGCCAGAAGAGCTGACCTACGAGGAGTTCAAGGATAGGCTTGTAGAAAGATTTGGTAGGCTAGGAAGTGCTTCCGAGTTCCGTGAAGAATTTAGGGGAAGGATGCAGGGAAGAAATGAGGCGACCGACATGTTCGCGGATGCCCTGATAGAGCTGTCAAGCCGAGCATTCCCAAACATGAATGCCGAGCAACGAGAAGAGGAGGTGGTAGAACAATTCATAAAAGGTGTCAGAATCCCCTCAGATACAAGGGAGAAACTGATTTTTGCGCAGCCAGCTAGCTTGCAGGAAGCTAGGCGCATGTTGAGGCGCATTGAAGCTGCTTGGCACATGTCTCACAAGAACGGAGTAAGAGTGATGAAAGATGAAGAAGGGGAGAAGGAGAGTCTGACAGAAATTGTCAAGAAGCAGAAAGAGGAGCTGGAAAAGCAGCGAAAACTCATTCAGGAGCTACAGGCAGAAAGCCGCAAAGAGAAGGTGCAGGCGTATCAGCCAATGGCTACTCAGCCAATGCACTATCAGCCTGCTGTAGTACAGCCTCAGCCTGTACGTTATCAGCAAATGGCTCCTCAGCCCCAGCCTGTGCGATATCAGCCCAGGGCGTATCAGCCACAGCCACCCCCGCTAATGAACCAGCGCCCCAGGTTCCAAGCGCAGTCTCAGCCACCATCGGCTAGACCCAACCAGCACCGATTTCCGCCAAGAAACCCGAATCAGGGAAACTGAATGGCGAGGGTCGGAAGTCGAGGCCACGTCCCTCAAGCAGAGCCCCAAGCGAAATGCAGGCCTCCCAAAATCCCCGCCAACCCGCTTGTGATACAGCAAACGGAGGATGGCAACTTGTAAAAAGGCGCAAGCGAAATGCTTATGCACCCAATGCGAAAATGCACCCTGTATCTATGCGAAATGCACCAACTGCGTCCACTATGTCTGCACCAACTGCGTCTACTATGCCTGCATCATCTATGTCTACAGTATCAGCACCCGCTGCTGCAGCACCCGCATCTGCCGCCGCAGCATCCCAATTGCTTACTTCGCCCAATGTGTCAGCCGCCGAGACCTCAGTCATCACGCCGATGACAGTCAAGCCCAAGAAGTCGCGTCGAAACCGCCGCCGCAAATCCAAGAAGACTCCAGCCAATGCCAAACTCGAGCTAATCAGCCCCAAGAGCTACGAAGCAATCGTAGTAGGCAACATCAATCGCCAAGAGATTGACTTCCTGCTAGATACTGGAGCTAGCAATAATTTCCTGAGTAAGTCAGTCTGGTCTAAAATTTTCAAGCCTGAGCAAATTAAAAGTACAAGTAGAAGAGTATCTACTTTTGACGGAGCCACAGTACAGCTAGAAGGAGAAATTTCCGTTGCTGTTGAGTTTGGAGACATTCGAATTGAAATAACATTCCTATTGTGTGGCCACGAATGTGACAACATTTTGGGAATGGAGTTCTTTCTTGAGCAGTGCGAAAGCATTCACTTGACAAAAGGGATGCTGATCCTGAAAGAAGGAGCCTGTATACCTATGCAGTACACGCACATGCCTGTACGAGTCTGCAGAGTGTACACTCAAGAAAAGGCAACTATCCCTGCGAACAGCGCACTGCGCATTCCAGTAAGAATGGCGAAAAATGCCGAAGCTAACTATGGCGCCCCAATGACCATAGAAACGATTGGAGATGGCGTAAGAGCCAAAGAGCTAACGATCGAAATGATCCCGACTCTGGTCACCATGCAGCAGGGCACCGCAGTCGTCGAAATTGTGAATCGGCACCCCGTTGAAGTCAAGTTGCCCAAATCTGCACTGGTAGGGCTCGCTAAGCCCGTGAAGGCCAAGGATCTGCTCTATTTGCCGCCGCCGACATCAGATCAGCAAGCAGCAGCAGAAGTACAAGACTCAGCCCGTGTCAATCAAGTTCAAGCCACTGAAGAAGAGTGGGTGAGTGAAATTAGCATTGGTCCTGAATTGACTACTGAACAGAGAGCAGCAGTAGTAGCATTAGTAAAAGAACACCGAGAAGCTTTCTCTCAAAATGACCTCGATATGGGGCTAACTCATTTAGTGACCCACGAAATTTCTTTGAAAGACGAGACCCCTGTGAGAATCCCTACCCGCCGAATTCCTCCCCATCTCCAAAAGCAGGTTGACGCCCAGCTAGACGATATGCTAGCGAAAAATCTCATCCGTCCCTGCTATTCCACCTATTCCACCCCACTAGTCATCGTGCCAAAGAAAGATGGCACCATTCGCATTGTCAGCGATTTCCGAGTGTTAAACTCGCGAGTGAACTATTTCCCCTACCCTCTCCCAAACATCCAAGAAACCTTCTCTAATCTCACAGGAAGCCAATTCTTCAGCAGCCTCGATCTTAACTCAGGCTATTGGCAGGTCCCAATTAAGGAAGAACATAAGTTCATGACAGCTTTCTCCACCCTGACTAGAGGACAGTTCGAGTACCAGGTGATGGCACAGGGATTATCCAATGCCCCCGGTACCTTTCAGAGGCTAATGAACTTAGTACTTGCTGGAATTCAGCACAAGTTTGCTATGTCCTACATTGACGATATTGTCACTTATTCAAAGCAGTTCGAAGACCATTTGTCTCATTTGAAAGAAGTTTTCCAGAGACTAATCAATGCCGGATTAAAGCTTAGAGCGAAAAAGTGCAATTTGTTCCATAGAGAGCTAAAATATTTAGGCCACGTGATAGGTAGAGATGGTATTCGAACTGACGAAGCAAAGATCGAAGCGATCAAAAGCTGGCCCAAACCGAAAGAGGTGAAAGAGCTGCAGCTTTCTAGGACTGTGTAATTATTACAGTCGATTCGTAAAAAACTATGCTGAAGCCGCGCATCCACTGTTTCAGCTCACCCGAAAGGGAGTGCAAAATTTCTCAGCAAAGTGGACAGATGTGCATGATAAGGCTTTTGAATCATTAAAACAGCGCATGATGTCAACAGAGGTGCTTGCGTATCCTGAATTCGTAGATGACGAAAATGTCAAAATGGTTCTGGATACCGATGCCAGTGAAGGACGGATTGGGGCCTGTTTAGGCCAGATCCAGTCCGATGGTATCGAAAGGCCTATTGCGTATTTTAGCCGCGCAATGAAAGAGTCGGAAAAGCGCTACCCTATCACTCGAAAAGAGTTGTTAGCACTAGTAGACGCTATGAGACACTTTCGTTTCTATTTGATCGGAAAAAGATTTCTTGCCCGAACTGACCATAAAGCAATCCTCTGGTTGCTACGGCAGACTGAAGCCCAGGGTATCTTAGGACGTTGGATTGAGCGCCTGACTGAGTTCCAATTTGACATTGAACACAGAAGTGGCGCCAAGCATACCAACGCGGACAGCTTGTCCAGGAGACCCGCTGAGACAGCCGAAACAGGCCAGAGTGATAAATCAAACACTGAATTGGTGATTCAAGGCGATAATGCCAACCCAGAATTTCCCTTCCCCAACAGAGCCAAATTGGCCGAACTGAGTCAGAAGGCAAAGGCAGAGGACAGCTGTACAAGCCAGGCCCAGCCGCCAGTTGAGGACTCAATACCCGATTGCCCTGCCCCAACCCCCCTCTCGCTGAACCATTTAGCCGCCCAGCCCCCGTGCCATTCAGTCCCCCAGCCCTCTGCCCCTTGTAATTGTGTTCAGGATAACAATTTGGAGCCACTGAGCTTGAGCCTTGCGCAATCGAGCCAAATCTCTGTAATGTCCAGACACGAACGAGAGAGCGAGGTACGAAGAGTCGATAAGCTCTTGACTGACTACCTCCCAGTCCCCCTGAAGCGTGACCAAATCGTTGAAGCCCAGAGAGAGGACCCCTCGATCCGAACCCTCGTGCAATGGAAATGTGCGAAAGTTGAAATCCCAGTGCCCCAGAGAACCGACCCCCGCTGCTAAAGCAAATGTGCAAAGCCTACGAGGCTATGAGAATCGAAAACGAATTGTTAATCGTGAAAGAGGACGAAAAATGGAAGGTTGTCTTGCCAGAGTCATTAGACAGACTAGTTCTTGGCGATCTCCACGATAGCCCACTAGCTGGACACTTAGGCAGAGACAAGACCATCCAAAAAGTCCGCGAGAGATTTTGGAGACCCGGTCTGACCACGGCAGTTGAGAAGTACATCTCTGAATGTATACCCTGCCTGGAAAGCAAACGAGGACATAAGGTCCAAGCCCCCATCCAATCCTTCCCTATTAGCGAGCCATTTCACCGCCTCCATATTGACATAATCGGGCCAATATCCAAGCAGAGTAGAAGAGGGCATCGATATGTGCTCACAGTGGTTGATAGCACCACGCGATACCCCTTTGCCTTCCCAATCCGCAACCAGAAATCAGACACTGTCATTAAAATCCTGCAGGAGAGAATCTTCAGTGAGTACGGACAGTGCCACTGGATTCATACTGATAATGGTAAAACATTCTCCAGCAGACAGTTCAAGGCTTTCTGTGAACTCTATAATGTCAAACAGACATTCACTACCCCCTATCATGCCCAGAGCAACGGCTTGGTAGAGAGGTTCAATAAACAGATAAAGTCTATTATTACCTGCCTTATCAAGAAAGACCACAATAACTGGGATCTGATGATTCCAGCTGCGCTAGTTGCTGTCCGAACCAGTGTCAATCAGACAACAGGTTTCACACCCCATTTCCTGTTATTTGGAAGGGAAGCTGTGTTACCTATGGACAATCAGATCAAGGACCCAAAGCACTACGCAGGCTATCCATCCTATGTTGCCGAACATGCCGAAAGACTAATTGTCGCACAGAAACTCGTAAAAGAGAAATTGGAGAAGGTGATAAACCAAAGACAGACCGCCGCTGAAACTAGCAAACAGCCAAAAGAAGTACCGTTAGGAAGTTTAGTGCTTATTAATAACCCGCAGCTAGATAACGAGGAGTCGCATAAATTCCATAGACAGCGAAGATCAGCATATCGAGTATTAAAGCAGATCTCAGAGGTAGTATTTAAAGTACAGAAGGAGGAAGAAGGAAAGTTAATAGGAAAGGAGCTGTTAGTGCATAGAGATAATTTAGCAGTAGTACCAAATTCAGCTAAAGAGATTGCCGCCAGTCAGTCAGATAAAGCTACGAGAGAGCCTAAAGTTAAGGGAAGCCAGCGCGGCACCGCAGAAGCACAAGCTAAGGGAAGCCACCCCCGGAGGGAAGAGATAGAAGAAGTTGAAGAGTCAGAAGATGAAGACCGCCTGAATTGGCAATGCAATCTCCGAGACAATGATAACTCAGAGTCAGAAAGAGAAAGCGAGGATGAAGCATCAAGTGAGTCTGATAGTGAGATCTTTGAGGAAGAAGGCAGTGAGGTAGAGGAAGCAGAGCCAATGCAAGAGGAAGAAAGAGAAGAGCTCGAAACTGAGCAAGAGGCAAACGAGATTACCGAAGAGGCGGCTAGGCCCGAGAAGAGGTACAACACTCGTAGTCAGATCAAGCCCCCGAACAGATGCTCGTGCTATCTGAAAAGGCTGATTACAGTGTGGCGCCTATTGCCCAATCTGACCTATTGAGAGACGGGAAGCAGAAGGAAGGCGCGCACAGGCGCGAAGGCGTGAGGAAGCAATCCCATTGGAAGAAAGGAATTGAGTGCGGAGAGCCAATGAGAGCGCGTTATTTGGAAATTTGCTTGTCTAAGCAAATCGGAGGCCACGATCCCTCTCCCGGGACCCCTCCCCGGAGAGGCTTATATAAGCAAGACCCCTGACGCCCCGGAAGCCCCACAGATTTCCAGAGAGACCGAGAATTTCGGAAGAGCAATGAGTGAAGAAGAGGATTTTTCGTGGCTTAGAGAATTACTCGATATTGAGGATCCATTTGATACGTTCGATGGACTTGATAGTACTACGGCCGATAGGGCCAACGAACCAGCCGAAAGGGCGAATGCAGCAGCCGAAATGGCTAACGCACCAGTCGAAGTGACAAGCACAACAGTCGAAATAGACAGCAGAGCGGCCGGCATGGCAAACACGGAAGCAACAGCCGACACTGGCAGTAGTGAGGCAGCTGGCACGAGCGCCACCACGGCAGCAACTGCAGAAGTTGACAATCGCAGTACGGTCCCGAAGCGGCCGCCCATCAATGATGGTCAAGAGCTGGAGGCGCCCGAGCGACAGCCTACGCAACCATCGAAGCCTGGAGGCCGGCTGCGATCTGTCGTAAAAAGGGTCGGCTCGCCAGTGCAAGCGCCCACACAGCCTAAGCGAGCAGCCCCTTCAAAGATTCCGGTGCCACAGGCAGCTGAGAATCGGGCTGCTATTTTGCGGCGACAGGCTGCGAAGGCACCAGAGGCGAGCGCCACGGCAATGGCTCGGCGTCCAACAGAGGCGCGCTCCACTATAATGATGCGGCTCGGCCCGGCTGTACGGCGGATTCTGCCGCGGACCCCGCTGCAAGAGCGACAGCCGACACAGGCGACAGCACACTCAAGCCGCCAGCGGCAGCCTGCTCCGCGGAAGCGCCCTCAGCGTCGTCCGCCGCAGTCAGCGCCAACACAGCAGCTGCCGCCAGCTCAGCAGCTGTCACAGCAGCCCCCGCAGCAGCTGACGCCAGCGCCGCACTCACAGCAGCCGTCGCCAGCTCAGCAGCCGTCGCAGCAGCCCCCGCAGCAGCCGTCGCCAGCGCCACAGTCACAGCAACCACCGCAGCCGATATTAACGGTGCCTCCATCATCAAACGCTGCTTGCGGCATGGACGCGAACCAGGCGCAATTTCAAGTTCAACCACAATCGAGCCAGTTCCCTCGCCCGGCTGATGTCAATGACTTCGGTGCCAACTTGAGCCGGGCTCTGGCTGAAATACCCGAAGGCCGCCATGCGCACTTTAAGCGAATGATAGCCCTCATCAAGGCTTATTTGATGCGAATTGCCAACGTGCGTCTTGACCGCGCTCTGCCGCAACGGGCGCATATTCGGCCAGTACTACAGATGTTGATGAGCAGCTACACGCCCGAGCAAGCAATTGCGGCATGGCGACGAGCGGTCGCCTACACTCTCCACGCGCTTCAGCAGGCGGGCCACCCGTATTACGGGATCCTCCTGCGTATCGAAGTACGCTGGATGGGAGATCTTCTCGGCTGGACGGACGAGCGTGGGTTACCAGAGGAGTTTAATATGAACTAATACAGGTGACTTTGCCAAATATTAACATTTGCAATATAATTCTGCCTCTGCAATTTATCGTAAAAATTTTACAAATTAGTAGTGTGCGTTCATCCTTTAATAAAATTGCGTAGCCTTCTGCTTATTCATATATTTGCTGGCATTTGTGCTCCATTTTTTTATTGTGCTATCTATAAAATTGCTTATCTAATTACTACTGTCTAACTTTGTGTTTTTGCTTACTCATTAAAACCACTTCACATTTGTTTTATCATCTACACCGTTTTATTCACCATAACTGTTTGAACTTTGTGCGTGCATCCATATTTAGTTCACACTTTCCGTATTTAGTTTATGACTGTCACATTTTCTGTGCACCTAATTTCGCGCTTTTATATTCCATTAATACTCACATTATGTTGCATTTTTTGTTAGGCGTGCGTTATAGACTACTCATTGTATCAAATAGAATAATTTTCTCACTTTTTATTTTTTTTACCATTCGAAAATTATCCTTAGGGAAGCCAGTTGAGAGAGGCCAAGTTTTAAATTCCCGCCTTTACTATGGAAACGTATATTTTTAGAACTTTGTTTAAACGCGTCTTGTTCCCCACCCCAATTTTAGTATAAATAGAAGCGAATTTTGTGCCCAGAGAGGCAACCGAAGTTTTACACCTTCTGGTTCATAGGCGAATTGCCTATAAAATTGAAGAAGTGTTTCAAGCCTTCCTTCATTTGCTAGAAAACTAAGAGCGAATGCTCATTGGACAGAAGGTAGAAATTACCAAGAGAAAAAGACGAGTAGTCTAAGAGCCAATTGCGTACCTGCAAAGAGCAGAGGCGTAGAGCCAATAGAAAAGGGAGATATATCCCATTAGTAATATTCGAATTGAACAACCAATGAGAAAGTCGTACCTGACAAGAGCAAATCCGTAAGAGGAAATTGAAATTCACCGGGCAACCTCGATCCATTGGAGGACGCTGCTTTAGGACTTAGTCTTTCCCCCTCTCCCCCTAGCTGAACAGTGTCTTGCCGCTCGGGCACTGCGCGCTACCAGGGCAATCCGTGCTTACGTGAAAGCCCATAGTCTTACCTCAGTTACGCCGTATTTTAGTAGCTCATAACGAATCCAATAAGCTAATATAATGAAATTCTAGAATTATAGCCAAACCCCTACAACAACTTGGTGACATCGGTGGAATAGTTTATAATAGTTAATTATCCCTGCAACAAATTTGGCGATAGCGGTGGGATTTAGAAAATAATAAAAGTGCCCTACGACAAGTTGCCAAATATATTTAATGCCTTATATAATTTTAAATAACTTTTGTATATCTTTGACCAGCATCCATTTTTACATTAAACCTGAGTAGTTCACCTTTTAATATTTCTTTCTTCCAGCCACTAGCAACAAGCCTGAACTACTTTCCTGGTCTCTTATCTACCTTCTAAGCCTATCTACCATGCTTTGTATTGGCCAATGCTTCATATTTGTCCAACCTAATGACTGGCAAGGTGTTCTATGTCCAGCCCACTTGTCCCTAGGAAGCTAGGCAGGCTGGTTGCTTTTGTGGCAGCAATTGGTTTGGCTGTCAACATACAAAAGATGGCTATGCTCTGGCTGCTAACCAGACAACATCAAGCATTGATGCTGATCTATTGTGCACTGCTTCAAGATGTGACTGCGGTTATTCAACTGCTTGCTGGCTGACACTGGCTCTCCACACTCATTGGTACAGTTTTCATTTTTGCTGGCATTGTCTTTCATATTGATTAACTCCCAAAGTGAAGAACTTCACTTTTATTTGAGTAAAATTAACAGACAAAACTTTTTTTCTCTCCTGTACAATGTGAACTTTTCATAATTTTACTTGCAAGGAATTTTTGCTGATTATAATATATATTATGTGTATTAAAAAGTATTAAAAAAGAAATGAATAGATATATTCTGTATACATACTGATATTATATAAAAAATATAATTGTTTCTTAAACACTTCTTTTCATATGCACAAAAATGAAACCCAGCACAAAGATGCGCTATGCCGAAAATATAAGTAATAAAGGCTGGTAAAATGCTCAGCTCATAACAGGCAAATACAAGAGAAACATTGAGTAAATAAAATGCAGTTTTGTATAGTATATAAATGTATGCAGTAAACTGACAGCTAAATACTGAGTGCGTAGTCAACAGTTTTGACTTGGAGGTCACTGAAAATGATGGAGAGTTTTGGAGGCCGATTATCGAAATCGATTGCGGCTCAACTAGTAGCTAGCTCAGTTATCAGGAATTTTTCATCCTAGACTATCTGATATGGTACGATGTGCTATAAAAGTTTTAGTAAACTCTAGCAGTATAGGTCTAGAAATCTTAAGAATCTTATACATTAACGTTATGCAAATTGTGCTCTAATTGCTGCAAACATTTTTCGGTGAGCGTATTGTGGCGCTCTGATTCCTTTTCTCTTGACCATGCCTTTGAAGTTTTGGTCCTGGCATTGCAATTATCAAGCAGCACAAAAGTACTTTAGCTTGTAGAAAACTTGCTTAAATGAATGCAGTAAACAGTTACAGAACAATGTGCACCAATAATAAAGAGCTTATTTAGACAAAACTGGAAGACCAGACAATATCAAGCGCTCGATATTTTCTGTGGAAGACCAACATTATTTTTTCAGAATGTATCTCTACATCAAATGCGGGTGAGTTATTTCGGGTGTGTCATTATTTTGGGTGTGTCGGGTGTTCGCGTGCATGTAGAGCAGCTGCAAAGTTTCTTAGTGATAGTGAATCGATACCAGTGCAATCGAGACATGCATTGGATGTTTATGGCCCAACCTACGGCAATAATTCGTTAAGCCGATAGCTATAGCCAGCGCAACGCATACGCGTTGAAAACTCGTCTACGCAGCGAACAAAAATCACCATGAATCTCGACAAGTCGCACGCTCTAATCAGGTCCACAATTCACGATTCACCTGGACGAGCTTCTGTGGCAGATAGACAATGCACGGTCGCACAACTAACTGTAAGGTGGTTTCGGATTTTCTGGCTGGATGGTGATGAGCAGTGGCGCAGCCAGACATTATTTCGGGGGGGGGGTGGAGCATTTAACACCCAGAGGAGGGGGTTTAGAATTTTTTCTCCGAATGGGGGGGGGTAAATTTCGGGGGCCCGGGCCCCCCTGGCTGCGCCACTGATGGCAAGTGAATCTGCTCTGGTAGTGACATTGACATTAGCTACTTAATAATATGACACACCCGAAGTATTACAAAAATGTAAGTTAGACAAAAATAAATTTATGAAGGTTTTTGGGCTGAAAATGCAAGCGTACATGTATAACTTTAAACTATGATAGAAGGGAAAATAGTAAACAAAAAAGGGAATATAGAAATTATAGCGTTATGAGCAACGAGCAACGTTATGAGCAAAGGATTCAGGCTGAAAAAGCAAACAGCAAACTGGAAAATAAAAAACAAATTGTAAAATGATTGTAAAATCTCCAAAAAATCTGTTAAGGATTCAACTTGCGCAGCCGACGTGCGGTGGAGCTCGTTTCTCTCTGAGGCTCTGAGTCTCGTCTAACGAGCCCCTTAAAAAAATATGTTCGTTAGTCTCTTCGAGATGCGTTGCAATAAAGCAGTCTCAATTGGCACATCAAAAAACGCGTCATAGATTGTAGCAAATGCTTTGGCTGTGTTATTGACGCATCTGGAATTAGTGTGGCAAAAAAACGAGTAGCAAAAAAGGAAAAAAGTAGCAACCACTCTGGAGGATGTTTTAGCCTGCCACGCGACACCATTGATGCGAATTCGCAGGAATTATCGTAGGTGCTTGGCCCATCGTACGGAGAATCAAGGCTATCTTTGAAAGCAATATATCCGCAGACGTAATACAAAGATGCTTGTTCTTCCTGCGTAATATTGTTCACTTTATCTGGAAGCCCGTCCATAGCATCCATGTCGGCATCTGTCATCCCGGCGGAACAACACAACGACTGTTGATGCTCGCGAGTGTCTGCAGTCGACACTTGCAGCTTGCTGTAAAGCTGCATGCGACGGAGGCGAGCACTAGACAGGATCTGGTCTACTGATATGTAGTAGCATCCGCCGTGACTCTGTCGGTATACCCCGAATTCGCCCTCCAATCGGTCCGATTGAAGTTCACCTTGAATATGATGGTTGAATTAGATATGGTTTGAGGAATCATTTGGCACAGTTTAATCTAAAAAATCACCAAAATTGATTTAGGAATCCCTACATCAAATTAAACTTGGTTATTTGGTGTCGCTTTGCTGCTGCAAATTTAGCGCACGCTAAAATTTTGATCATTTTCATTTAGTGCGACTCTAATAGCGCCGCTGACACAAAAAATAGCGCTACCAAACACGGAATTACAGTCATGTGAATAGGCTTACCCAGCAGCACGTACGCAAATCCGCATTTCGATAGCAAATAGTTGCTGATACCAACTAAGCCGTGTACTGTCTGAATGATAGCTTTTTTAGTCTCCGTCGTCAGTGAACGCGCGCGAGTGGCACCCCGGCCGCCTGGCATGCGTTCCACCATGTCAGAAAACTTCATTAGATTCACCAGATTACTAGAGTCTGTAGATGTAATCGGGGCCCGATACTTGTCAAAAAGTCTGATATGCGAATTTGGAGACTTCACATTGACCGTTTTCCAAAAATTAAGTACTATTTCAATAAACTCGGCTGTACTTGATCTGTCAATAACTCGGAGTGCTGCAACAGTCTTCTCGCTGAAAACGTCTAGCACAAGATTCACCTTCTGGCGTTCTAATGCAGATGGGTTACACGCCGTCGGACTCAGAGTAGTAGGACGCACAATATTTCCACGTGAGGTCTCCTCAAGTTCGACAAGGTGGCTCCATTTGGCAATAAGTGACGGACCACCAGATTCTGGCGTAAACTGGAGCTCTTTATGTCCTTGCGTGATCCAATTATTTCGTATGTTCTTTAAAATGTGCACGGTATCGTAAATCAGAAACAAAGGAATTGATGTGTCGGCCGGATTAGCGACTCGCCAAGCCTCATCAAATTGATCCGGAGAATCTCTTCGAAAAAATTCATAGCAGCGCCTATTGATAAAGTGGTTATCGCAAATTAAAGTTATCACCGTGCCACCACATAGATGAATAATTCGGATCAGGTGCAGCAGTTGGCTGTGCAGAAACTGAGGCTGCAAGCTATAAATAGGTATGAGACGGGCCACAAAAGCATCCGCTCCCATAAACGGTTTAATCATTATAGCCAGAACCGTTCGCGCCAACTTGTCTGAGCAATCCTCTGCAAATCCAACTGCATGTGAACCACTCAGACGCAGAGATGGCTTCACATACACTTCGTCGAATATAATTGAGCAGCATCGTTGTAGTGGTGTGCACCGTTCCAAATGGGTTTGGATAATTTTTTGGCAATCATTATCTGTGCCGACGTTTCCTAGTCCACCAAGATGCTGCTTCAGTGTAATAGGATGAGGGATGCATAAAATGCTTCGGGTAGCACGATAACCGCTGCGACCAGCAAAATACAACTTAGCAGCTTCTAAAATATCTTGTGACATGTAGCGCACTCCCTTTGGATCAGAATGACTAAGGGAAAGTTGACGAACCAGGAAAGATTGGCGAGTATTTCCCTCACACAACTCGCTGATTGCCTTCAGATGAGAATTGAATTCGCTGGTTGTGTCGAGATCAGCATGCCTGATATAGTTTTGCACTGCTTCAAGTTGGCTAAACCGCTCAAGCCGATGTTGAAATCCCAAAAATTGTGACACACTGATTGGGGTATTAGAGCGGTATGCATTCACGCAAAAATTGTCCTGAACCATCAGGGATGCTTGGATTTTCCGATCTTGAATAATATAAAAATGCACTTCAGACTCATTCAGCTGCAATAACCATTGTCCATTTGAGACGAACTCAAGAGTAGGAGCCTTTTGAGTAAAGGTAGGCCAAGAACCTATTCTGTCTGCTTCATTAAATGGCTCCAACTCGTCTTTAAACTGACCACGTTGGGTTAAAAGTACACCACGCTGGGTGGCATTCCTTGAATTGCCTAGAAAAATTGGTGTTGAACCACAAGTAAATATCAAATTCAAAGATTACAAGGGGTTCAGTTAAGCAAAAAATTTACTTACTTGCACAAATAAGCTGCATGGCTGACTTAGGTGTAGTCGCAAAAATACTTGGTGGATGCTTAGGTCGGGCAAAACGCTTTACTTGCTTCATGGGTGCTCCTTCAGGCCAGTGTTTTTGACAGATACCCATGAATTTCGATGGATTCTGTACCTATGGTGTATAGATTGGTGTACATTTAAAACAAATTAAAAAATAGCAATTAAAAATAATCAAATATCTGGTAATTTAACAAAAAAATTATTTGATTCTTTTAACAAAACATTTAAAACTTTATTTACCTTTAAATTATTTGGAATGGCTTGTACCCAAAGTCCATACTCATTGGATTCTTTTGGAAATGCATAAACAGTAGCTTTTTCACCACTTTTATAGTTACTATTACAACCTGGGATACAACATTTTCTTGTCATTGCTGAAAAATTTTGTATTAGAAAATTTAAGGTTAGCTATCTTACAAGTAGTCTAAAACAAAAAAAATAATCATAGATTTATGTTTTCATTTGAGATATAGCAAACTTTTAATCAATTGACTTAAACTTTTAATGAAAATCAAATTTCAAAATATTGCTTTAGATTCTATTCTAAGTACTACTAGAAATATATATTATGATATAAGAGTTACTATTATAGTTAATAGCTCAATTAGTTTTTATTTACTATAGGGGGTATAGATTTAATAAGTTAAACTATAAGGTCACTGAAAGTCCTTCATTTATAAAAATCATAATTGCATATTATTATTATATTAATGATTTAGATAGATAGATATTACCATTTTTATTTCTCTCTTCTTTCTTCTCTTTAGCTAGAATCATGTTTAAAAAAATAAAAAAACTGAAATAAATTAGGCCTATAAATTGTAAATGTAAGTATGCCACACTTATTAAGAAGATTTTGGAATCCATAGATCAAATATCATTATTCATTAGGCAAGAAAATGAATAAGACAAACATGCCTTGTATTCAGTCATTTTAGTTAGGGCCTATTTTACCAATAAAAGGATGTGTGATTCCATATATAAAGCCTAATTTTCAAGAATCTTTGATAGGTCTTAGACTCATAACTCTTAGACATTATACCTAGTAGTAATAGTAGACAGGTATAACTAATACTAGTAGGCCTAGTATAGTTACTAACCGTACAATAAAAGATTAAGAGTACCTACATGCACAGTTTTTATTACAAATATACTTGATTCAAAAAAGGAACAGCACAAAAAGTTTGGCTAATGCCACTTGTGAGTATTTGCAACTTTGGGCATATGAAATGAAGTAAAAACAACATGAAAATGAAAACTTCAATACACAGCTATATGAAAATATAATAGAGTAACATGTTGTGCATGTTAAATTAAAAGAATGGTAGTCTTCACTGCCCCAGATCAAATACAATCACTGCTTTTGTGACAAAAAACTGATTTTTTCCTATCTCCGCAGTGTATTTTTTCCAGGAAATCGTGGCCTCTAAAAAATTGCACGATCTTTGAGTTTTACGTCCTGTTAGTCTAGAAGTCCTTGACTTAAATCTCTTAGCAGATCTGTATCTGCTTTTGTCTTACAAGATCTTACAAATCTTTGCAAGCCATTTATTATTTTTTGGTACGTAAAAAACATTCGTGATTTTTTAGAAAATACTTATTAGGTAAAGAGAAAACAAAATTTCCAACTGTATATCAGAAAAAAGACTTTCGTATATTTTCACATTTCTCTGCTGGATCTTGTCAGATCAGTTCTTGCAGATCTGTACAGACCAGTTTTGAAAAGTGTCTGAATTGTTTTTTTTCCACAAAATATTTAACATAATAGTAATTACGTTTTTTTAATGATTTGTATTTATTTTAGTTGTTCTTCTGGCAGCCAACAGTAAATGAATTTGTTTAAATATTCTTTCCGCAGTTCTGAACATAGAGGACGGGTGTGTATAAAAGCTGGCACTGGCACATTGGACACATTGGACACCCCTTTTTATAACAAAATTAGATATGAAAATGCAGAATAAACTTGCAGAGATACTTTTAAGTTTAAAAAATTGATAATAATAGAAATGACATCCTTGATTTCGTGATAGATGATTTGTTAAATATTCTTTGTATTATCGTTTTTTGTACATGTTTAATTTGGCATTCGATTTTTTAAAATAATCGCACATGCAAAAACTGCAGCTTGCAATGCTATTACACTGTGATTTTACTACCCCGAAGGTTCTGTACTACAGGCGTACCGATTTATTGCTAAATATGCCTGATATATGAAATGATCAAACTAATAGTCAGAACTCAATTTTCCATAAAATGATGAAGCATTCTGCTCTTATCAAAAAACCACAACTTATTTTGTTAGGATTACTTCATGAAGAACGAACTTTGGATATTCCAAATTGCAAGTATTTCTATATTAAAAAAGTTAATACATTGGCAGATTTTTTGATGAAAAAATTACACCCAAAAAGTTTTTTTTACTATGTAAGATGATGATTAAATTAATAATTTCCAAGCTTCTTCTTTTATTAGTTCAATTACTTTTTGTATGATTTCAACCAACAAAAAAAGGAATAGCTACTCAGTGAAAGTTCAAATTACAGTCTCTTCTTTATATACAATCCTTGTAAGAAAACCTTTTATTATGAATAATTTGCCAAGTCATGATATTTAAGAAATTGTGCTAATCATTTATATTATGAGTTAAAAAATGCAAGCATATAAGTAAAAAATCTACCTCACAGACCAAGAAGTCTTTTTACTGAAAATTTATATGTGACGCTTTGAAAAAACAACATATAAACCATCTTCACATAACATTTATTGTCATTTATTTCAGACCTAAATCCTTTAGCACATAAATATTCTGCACGTATGTTGCAGGGTATACTTCCTTCTTCTAAAATCCTACAAATGCCACAAAGTTTTAATAGGCAAATTTATTAGTATTGTTTATATTAATATTTCTATATTTATGAGAAGTTTTCCAATAAGAACAAGTTCCCAATCAGTAAAACACTATATTTTAATTCTTATGTCCAAAATTATGGCATTCTAAGGGACCAAGTGATAGGTTTTAAGCTACTATTAGCACCTACATGATTTATTTATTTAATACCTACACATTTCTTAATGTCTATAGTTGCCTAATTGCTAACCCTAATTCTAGCCTTCTTGGCTTACAAGTTTGAGTCTTCACAGCATATTATTCAATTCAAGCCCTACTAATTTTATTAGCCTCTCTTAGAGGACCCACCCGGGTCCTCTATGGGTCTGTATAAAAGCAGGGCACCATTGGCACATTGGACACCCCTTATGTTAACAAAAATCGAGTTTTGATTGTTGTTTTGCTTGAATAAACAAACTTTGGCTTTCGAATAAAAACGTAAATATTTATTTATAATTGCACTTTTTCATATACTTCTAACAACCATGAGATTGGTAGTATCAACAAGTTTTATTCTACATTTAAATTCATTTCTTATCTTGCTTTATTGTCGAACTACTTTCGGTACGTCATTTTCATTTACCTAGTTGGTGCACTTACAGAAAACATAGAAACATTAAATGCCGTTTCTTGTTCTCAATAAACGTTGGAAAAAGTGAGCAGCAGACTAGTTGCAGAATTTTATAGCCGGACATGGCATATTTGACAATTTGCAGCTGCTCTGGCTTGTTTACTGCCTTTCCATAAATCAACAGCAATGGTGAAAGTGAATCTAATCCTTCTCTCTCTCTCCCATAATGTTAATGTTTGATTTGCTGTTAATATGGATTTTTAAAATCCCTCGTGTCTTAAATAAAAAAACGAATAACTTTTTAATTTGTGATTTCCATCAAAATGCAATTAATTAATGTTTTAAAAACATTTAAACTCAATAAATTATTTATTCTCTTATCAAATAGAATCCAACTCTAGAATCTTTTTCAAGGAAGGAATACTAACTCCTTAATATTCAATATGGATGATAATAAAGCAGTGCATTACTTTTTCAATTTAGAGAATCTAACAAGGAAATAAATTAATTTAGTACAGTACCATTGTAAGCAAAAAAACATAAGTTTACAGGTACAATTTTTTGTAAAGATAGATACAGCTGAAAAATTAAAATTTGACAAAAGAATACCACAAACACTAAAAATGGGGAGAAAAAGAATAACAAACATTGGCATTAATAAAAAAGTTATAAATATTGCAGCTGAGCAAATGAAATTAGCAATTAAACAATGCAATGAGTTAAATGATAAATAACAAAGAAATGCTAAATAACATCTAGCAATGTATATTAAAGCAATTGAAATGCACTCTGAGTTAAAAGGCTTACAACTCATAAAGTACAGTTTAAATGCAATGTAACTTTTTATTTATTTGTAACTTCATAACAATAGAAATCATTACCATAAGCAATTGTATGAAAAGTTGCTATTAATAGTCTTATGTACTTTATCTCTACTCTAAGAGCTAACTTTCTGTAAATATATATGATTCCTTGTATAAAATTAGGGATTCTTTAAAAAATGCATGCTGCAATATGCATATATCACACTCTTGACCCAAGAAAATTATTGAAAGTGGTCAACTAATTAGCACAAAAAAATTATAGACAGGGCTGTAATGATGCAAGTGGTGTTTTGGCACACCACTTAAATTTTTGGAGCAGTTACACTAAAGAAAATTAATATTTTATAAAATTAAGAGAGGCTAATAAAATTAATAAAATTAGTAGGGCTTGAATTGAATAATATGCTGTGAAGACGCAAAATTGTAAGCCAAGAAGGCTAGAATTAGGGTTAGCAATTAGGCAATTAGGCGAACTATAGACATTAAGGAATGTGTAGGTATTAAATAAATAAATCATGCAGGTGCTAATAGTAGCTTAAAACCTATCACTTGGTCCCTTAGAATGCCATAATTTTGGACATTAGAATTAAAAAATAGTGTTTTACTGATTGGGAACTTGTTCTTATTGGGACACTTCTCATAAATATAGAAATATTAATATAAACAATACTAATAAATCTGCCTATTAAAACTTTGTGGCATTTGTAGGATTTTAGAAGAAGGAAGTATACCCTGCAACATACGTGCAGAATATTTATGTGCTAAAGGATTTAGGCCTGAAATAAATGACAATAAATGTTATGTGAAGATGGTTTATATGTTGTTTATTCAAAGCGTCACATAACTTTTCAGTAAAAAGACTTCTTGGTCTGTAAGGTAGATTTTTTACTTATATGCTTGCATTTTTTAACTCATAATTTAAATGATTAGCACAATTTCTTAAATATCATGACTTGGCAAATTATTCATAATAAAAGGTTTTCTTACAAGGATTGTATATAAAGAAGAGACTGTAATTTGAACTTTCACTGAGTAGCTATTCCTTTTTTGTTGGTTGAAATCATAGAAAAAGTAATTGAACTAATAAAAGAAGAAGCTTGGAAATTATCAATTTAATCATCATCTTACAAAGTAAAAAAACTTTTTGGGTGCAATTTTTTCATCAAATAATCTGCCAATGTATTTACTTTTTTAATATAGAAATACTTGCAACTTGGAATATCCAAAGTTCGTTCTTCATGAAGTAATCCTAACAAAATAAGTTGTGGTTTTTTGATAAGAGCAGAATGCTTCATCATTTTATGGAAAATTGAGTTCTGACTATTAGTTTGATCATTTTATATATCAGGCATATTTAGCATTAAATCGGTACGCCTGTAGTACAGAACCTTCGGGGTAGTAAAATCACAGTGTAATAGCATTGCAAGCTGCAGTTTTTGCATACATGTGCGATTATTTTAAAAAATCGAATGCCAAATTAAACATGTACAAAAAACGATAATACAAAGAATATTTAACAAATCATCTATCACGAAAGCAAGGATGTCATTTCTAATATTATCATTTTTTTTAAATTATTTAAAAGTAACTCCGCAAGTTTATTCTGCATTTTCATATCTAATTTTGTTATAAAAAGGGGTGTCCAATGTGTCCAATGTGCCAGTGCCAGCTTTTATACACACCCGACCCAGGTCTCCCTAAAACACGCACCGCACCTCCCCGAACCGCTACACATTACAACATTTTTTGTCAATGCAGCATTTGATTGCAAAGAACACTATTCGTTGTAAGAGTAATGGAATAAATATCTTTAATTATTATTATAAATATTAATTTTTTTTTATATTCTCGTTTCCATTATTAAATTATATTATTATTTTTTTATTAATATTATTATAAATATCATTTATTATTCACCGAATTTTATATTTCATGGTAAAAAAACTAAATTTAATAAAAACTTTAAAGCATAACAGAAAACGCATTTTTAAGTGTCTTCAGTTATAGTCCAATTTGTTTTAATGTGTAGCGCTGCAGGGCGGTGCGGGGCGTGTTTTAGGGAGACCCAGTGGACCCTTATAGTTTGAATTCTCGCTCTTGCAATTTATCCATCCATCTCAGTTCTTTCTTTTGACTTAGCCGAATACGTAATTTTTAATTCCTTAAATTGTTTCATAGTATAGTATCACTATTTTTTACTTTTTTAGCCATAATAACTTTTTTGATTAAGTATAGCTATGGCTTTAAATGAAGAGCAGATCGCGTCATCAATTAAAAAAATTTGACATAATTGACAGACTGACTATAAAATGTATGATATGCTATATATATATCTATATCATATATATATCTAGGCTTGTTTCCTACTCCCAGGCCTATAAGTATGAGTAGGCCTAGGCCTATGACTTTGTTCTATGCTTTAATAGAAACAGAATGCATGTCTAGACCTAGTGATGTTGTCCATTAATAATTCATTAATCCATTAATAATTCAGAAATTCAGTTACATACATAGATCAGTATTTTTTGTAGTCTTTTGCATTTCATTATATTATATTTATATATACATACCTAGTTCTAGCCCCTAGGCTAGGGCTAGGCTAGTTCTAGTGACCTAGCTAGTAAGTAAATCTTAATTAAATAGGTCTATTCTGTTTTTGTTTGTTTTATATATGCTTATCTAGATTTATAAATAGGTAGACTGACATATCTGTAAAACTTGGTTTTAATCCCTCCTTGATTTTAAACACTTAGGTTAAGAGTGTAATTTCTATTTTTAGTAAATAGTGTTATAACTAGGCTTATTATTTTTATTTTTATAATAAAAAAGGCCCTTCTCTACTAAAAATTGTAATTGCTATATAGGGTATAGTTTTTATGAATTAGAATTAAACCTGGATGCTTAAATATAGGCTTATGGTTGTTAGAAAGTTATCTTAAGCCTTGACCTACTATTTGAAGAATATAGATAGGCATAGCAAAATCTAAAAGTATTTATACTAGATAGGCCTAGATAAATAATATGAAAAATATAGAATAGAAGAAAAACATAGATCTAAATTTAATTAGACCAAAGAACTTTTACAAAAGTTATTACTCTGACTATTTAAAAACATAACAACGATATTTGTTTTATATTTTAGTTATTTTGAATTGAATATTAATGTTTAAAATCCCAGAACTTTACTACAATTTTCCCTTTCATTGCTGCTACTTTACATGGTCAATATGGCATCGCTACTTATGGGTTCCAAGCTTGTCTTTATACCAAGTGGCAAAGTGGCAAGCATCCTATGATTGCTAAAAGAAAAAATGAAGCCAGCCTAAAGTAAAAATGCAACATGATAAAGAGCCCTTAAGTATTACTAAGAGCTCTTATAGACCTACTTTTATTGATAACAAAGTAAGCTTTCTAGCAATATTGACTTTAAAATCTTTCAGTACCATGCTTGGGAGCAACTTTGGGATTCCCTCGGCCGTTTCTATTGGCAACACACACATGTAAGTCGCTATTGGACGGAATAGTAGTCACGTGACTGCTCTCAGCCAATAGCGACTTACATGTGTGTGTTGCCAATAGAAACGGCCGGATGATTACCAAAGTTGCGCATGTATGTTCAGTACTGGACTCTTTCAGTTTCAATTATTTGCAAACCAATTTAATTGTACATTGTAGTAAAAGATGCACCTGGTTTTTTTCAAATGTTTCTGCTTCTATTTTTTAGTTTCTAAAAGTATTGCTCACCCTAATTTTATTAGTCCATTGTACCATTAGTATTTTTTCTATTGAATGTGTGCTTAACTTTTGTTTTGAAGCTGACTTATTTTTTGCTTGTGCTATTTCCCTTGTGCATACAAGTTTTATTTCATGAGCATATATGTGTATTTGTTTACATTTTCACAAATAAATATGTCTACTTTATTTTGATTGTTCAATGACATTTGCTTTTGTTCTGGCAGCTTACTAGCACAATACTAAAAGTGCAGAAAAAAATAAGAAAGTCCTGTCATAACTCGTGTTCTTTATTGGAATTAAATTAGTGCATTGGGGTTTTATAAATGGATTACTAAACAGATCTGGGAAGATTTGATAAGACGGACAATGCATTCAATTGGTAAAGCTTAATACATCTTACAAGATCTGCCCAGATCTCCTAAGATCTGCTCGTGCAGACCGTGCAAGATCTTCCTGCAGATCTTGTAAGTTCTGCCTATATATTTAAATAGTGCAGATCTGTTACGTTCTTGCAAGAACGTAGCGAGAAGCTCCAGACAGATCTGCTAAGAAATGGCATGACGATTTCATCTAGGGTTATGTTAGCTAGTTTATGTCATGATTTTATACAGAAGATATTGAATATTATAGATAATAAATATTTGGATGTTATATAGAAAATTTGAGATATTATGTATTTCGAATATTATATAATATACGCAAGATCTTATATATTATGTATTACAAATATAATATTTTCAATGTAAGAAATCAGATACTATACGAGCGTATATGCAAAATACGCAGACGAGTATTTACAATTTCAGATACTATATGCAAAATACGCAGACGAGTATTTACAATTTCAGATACTATATGCAAAATACGCAGACGAGTATTTACAATTTCAGATACTATATGCCAAATACGCAGACGAGTATTTACAATTTCAGATACTATATGCCAAATACGCAGATGAGTATTTACAATTTCAGATACTATATGCCAAATACGCAGACGAGTATTTACAATTTCAGATACTATATGCAAAATACGCAGACGAGTATTTACAATTTCAGATACTATATGCAAAATACGCAGACGAGTATTTACAATTTCAGATACTATATGCCAAATACGCAGACGAGTATTTACAATTTCAGATACTATATGCCAAATACGCAGACGAGTATTTACAATTTCAGATACTATATGCCAAATACGCAGATGAGTATTTACAATTTCAGATACTATATGCCAAATACGCAGACGAGTATTTACAATTTCAGATACTATATGCAAAATACGCAGACGAGTATTTACAATTTCAGATACTATATGCAAAATACGCAGACGAGTATTTACAATTTCAGATACTATATGCAAAATACGCAGACGAGTATTTACAATTTCAGATACTATATGCCAAATACGCAGACGAGTATTTACAATTTCAGATACTATATGCCAAATACGCAGACGAGTATTTACAACAATGTTTTCGCACAAAGCCGGTGAAAGTCAAAGAAAAATTCCCAAATATGGGTTCTTGCTTTGTTACAAAAATTGCCTCTAAGTTGGAAAGCACAAAGACCTGAATTCATTATCGTTAGATGTGATCAATACTTTTGCGTACAAGCACACAAAGACTCCACAGTTGTAGCCATCTGCTTGAATGGATCTTAGCATCGATTTATTCCTATATTTTCCTTGAACACTCGGAACGCACATCTTTACTTGGGCCGTGTTAATGAACCTGTGCTAAAGCTCAATGTATCGATTTGTTATGTTGCTGTTCCTAATTGGCCTTGTGTCTAAGACTGCAAGTTGCTTTGTGTTCAAATCAATATAGATTAAGTGAAAGTAATCGTTTTCTAAAATGGGACTCAGTAGGCTACCTCCACTGGCTGATTTGAGGTGGGTACGTTGGAAATTCTGAAATCGTGAACGATCTCGCAACCAGCGTGCTGACAAAAAGCGACTTTTTTAAAAAAGTATTTTGGGTTTTGCCTTTTGGAACACGGAAAGTTCACATAGCGATTTTTGAATTTCAACACACAATTACTTCCCTGTTCACTAGCAGAGCAATAGCTTCGATAGTTTTCCCTCAACGTATCTAGCCACCATGATGCTGCACTCCGCGTGAGTGCAGCATAATTCTTCTGACTCTGCCTAATTTTCATATTTTTTGCCACCTATCAAAAGACAACTTAATAATAAAATTCAAATAATGAAATTGCTTCACAGCATCACTGCTCTCCGCATCATCACTCCGACCAGCATCATTCCCAACATCACTCACAACATCATCACTCCCAACAGCATCACTCCCAGCAACATCACTCCGACAAGCATCACTCCCAGCATCATCACTCCCAACATCATCACTCCCAGCATCATCACTCCCAACATTATCACTCCCAGCAGCATCACTCCCAACATCATCACTCACAACAACATCACTCCCAACAGCATCACTCCCAGCAGCATCACTCCGACCAGCATCACTCCCAGCATCATCACTCCCAGCATCATCACTCCCAACATCATCACTCCCAGCATCATCACTCCCAACATCATCACTCCCAGCAGCATCACTCCCAACATCATCACTCACAACAACATCACTCCGACAAGCATCACTCCCAGCATCATCACTCCCAACATCATCACTCCCAGCATCATCACTCCCAACATCATCACTCCCAGCAGCATCACTCCCAACATCATCACTCACAACAACATCACTCCCAACAGCATCACTCCCAGCAGCATCACTCCGACCAGCATCACTCCCAGCATCATCACTCCCAGCATCATCACTCCCAGCAGCATCACTCCCAACATCATCACTCCCAGCAGCATCACTCCCAACATCATCACTCCCAGCAGCATCACTCCCAACATCATCACTCCTAACATCATCACTCCCAGCATCATCACTCCCAGCAGCATCACTCCCAACATCATCACTCACAACAACATCACTCCCAACAGCATCACTCCCAGCAGCATCACTCCGACCAGCATCACTCCCAGCATCATCACTCCCAGCATCATCACTCCCAGCAGCATCACTCCCAACATCATCACTCCCAGCAGCATCACTCCCAACATCATCACTCCCAGCAGCATCACTCCCAACATCATCACTCCTAACATCATCACTCCCAGCATCATCACTCCCAGCAGCATCACTCCCAACATCATCACTCCCAGCAGCATCACTCCCAGCATCATCACTCCCAACATCATCACTCCCAGCATCATCACTCCCAACATCATCACTCCCAGCAGCATCACTCCCAACATCATCACTCCCAGCACCAGCCCTCCTAGCAGCACCAGCAACACCGGCAGCACTCCTCCCAGCAACACAGGCAACACCAGCAGCACCAGCAGCACCAGCAGCACTCCTCGCAGCAACAGAAGCAGCACTCCTCCCAGCAACAGAAGCAGCACTCCTCGCAGCAACAGAAGCAGCACTCCTCCCAGCAACACCAGCAGCACTCGTAGCAACAGAAGCAGCACCCCTCCCAGCAACAGAAGCAGCACTCCTCCCAGCAACAGAAGCAGCACTCCTCGCAGCAACAGAAGCAGCACTCCTCCCAGCAACACCAGCAGCACTCGTAGCAACAGAAGCAGCACCCCTCCCAGCAACAGAAGCAGCACTCCTCCCAGCAACAAAAGAAGGTTTCCTCCTATCATTTGGAATAGAAAATTTGTTACTAGATTTAGTCGGTATAGTTGACTTACCTCCAACGAGCTTCCTTTGGTAGAATAGCCATACAATTCGACGATTTTCTAAACTATTTTTTGCTGAGATTTTTGCAAGTATTTGCCCGCAAGCACCATATGGGCAGCGAAAGGACTTTCTAAGACTTTCGTCACTGTACTCTTGAAACAATTTTTTGGACAAATCCAGAAACGATATGCGCCGATTGTGCGTTCCGTCACAAAGCAACACAAGAGCAGCCAGTAGGCAAATGCGAATGAAGAGACTCATGATTTGAAAGACAAGACAGAAAGCTATGTTGGCGAGTTTAAGTTGGACAACAATGAAAGCAGCTGCATATATGGAGTGAGCAATGAGGAATCGTCGTCCATGGAATTAAGCAGAAGCATCCTTATTGGACGATCCATTCAATCGGGCAGATCTAAGCGTAAAGCTCTTTCATACCATGAGACTAACCACATAAGAATTGGGGACTTACAGACGGGGTTTAGTGCGGCGAACAGGGACTAAGAGGGAATAAAAACAGACAGAAGACGGAACAGAGGACATTGACAGCATCAGACGAAAGATAAAAGTATTACAAAAAAAGACACCGAAAACGTCTGACAAAAGGCAAATCAAACAAAATAAACAAAAGCGACAACTTCGTACAAAGACCTATTATCAAATTTACCACAACTAATTTCAAGCATTAACAAGTCGCAAATGGCAGTGCCGCAACAGAAGCAACACACAGCGCCCTGCCGTCTGAGAGGGGATAATGGACTGAGGGGGGCATTCAAGAGTCTGTAAGTTCGAACAGATGGAGCCTTGGCGTCTTGTAGGCTTCTAGATTGATAATGTTTCCTTCCAGATCTCAGTTTTCAGCTTCGTACTCACAATGATTCCTGCCGAAGTAAACTAAAGTAATTTTGGTGAAAAATTTACAGGAATTGAACATATTACATGTACAGTTTTTTGGTATATTTATATTGTATCTATGGCATCACCAACAATTGTTGGTAGATTTTTTAGTTTTATTTATATTTGTTTTAAGGTTTTTTAGCTAGAATGTTAAATTTCGGTGTTTTACTTGAGGTGGGGGTGGAGAAGAATTGACAAAGTTGAAAGTTGGCCGGTTTTCGTGTAAACCCGGTGGCGTTGCGTTCGCACGAGTAAAGCCGGAAATTTCGCGCAGGCGAATCACAACGTAATCTTCTCCTTTTACTCCGACAGCCGGGGTCCTCAAGTCCGGGGGGAGGGTAGTCGTACTCGTAGCGGAGCGGTCGTGTAGCGGCGCGGTCGTTCAAAGCGATGAAAACACCGGAAATGTAGGCACCGTAATTAATGTGTCGTTTTGCTGAGCTTATTACTTCCAGTAGGGTAGAGCTGCCACCACCGTAATTTACGTATTACGGAACGGATAAGTCTCGGAGCTTTTCTTTAGCTGAGGAAACTTGGTTATTTTACGCCCCACGGGCAAAAGATTCAAGATAGGCTACGGCTTAAAGTCAACTATTAATGTATTAATGAATTGAATCGATATTATTTCTTTATTTGCTGGGATTTATTGAGCAGGATGAATAGATTATTATTACTGACGAGGATGAGCTTCGGCGGGCCGCGGTGCGACGATTAATTAAAATGAAATAAAACTAAGAGAGTAAGCAGAAGGAGTACAGAATTAAACTAACGCGTCAAAACGGAGGGAAAGTAGGTGGAGGAGGAGGAGGAGGTGGAGGAGGAGGTGGTGGAGGAGGAGGCAGTTAAACCAAAACACAAACAGACGCACATTTTATAAGTAAACGTGAGCAAAGTTTGCCGCTGGACCAGATTAAGGAAAGCATACGAAACGCGTCTGGTCCAGCGACGGCAGAGTAATGAAAAAACATGCAATTAAATGTGGTACGCAAAAAGGCAAACGGAGGGATAGCAAGTTGGCACGGGGTGGAGATTAAAATATCCCATTGCGGGATGGGGTGCGTGACAAAATTCTCGGTAACTTGGCCCTACATGGGAAAACAAAAAAATACGGCTTGCACTTATCGTAAAAGGAAAAGCACCAAATTTTGAAAGTTAATAAATGTCTATTAAATTGAATGAGTAAAGAAATAGGGCCTTTTCATATTGCTTGCTCTGGTTCCAGAACCAGAACCAATTTGTGAAGTATAACTTTTTGTCTCCATAACTAGAGGGAGATACGTGCTATAAACTTTTTATTATTGAATGACAATCGCCAAAAAGAAAGTGAAAAATTGTGCTAAGTTAGGTTGTTAAAGCAGTCAAATATTAACAGAGTTTAATAGTTATACTGCTGTTTTTCTTGGAATTCCGAACCGATTCTGGTTCTGGAATTGGTAATATGAAAAGGCCCATATTATTAAAACCAGGGGCAGCACCTGCGACATACTTTTAGTTTTCAAATCGGCATTTTAATAGGCATTAAGTTATGCTGTAATGTAATTCGCTGAAACGAAATATGTTGAACGCTGTGGTAACGCTTATAATAATTGCTAGAGTTGATTTTTTACTATTTTAGACATTTTTCTTGGTTATTTTTCGTTTTTTTACTGGTATTTTGTATTTTATTTTTTGGTACTGGTTCTGGTACTGGTTCTCCAGGGTTTTTTTGTGCGCAGAGTGTGCATATGCACCCTAAATTTTAAAATCGCACCCTGAAATTAAAAAAGTAGGTGCGGTCTTATTACCATTTTTCTTTAAAGGCTTAACCATGCTTAAGCTATTTTTCATGCACTGCCTTAAAATATGAAACAAAATAACTCTTTAAATCCTATTAAGTCGTATAGGCGATATAGCCTAGCTATAGCCTTATATAAGATATTAGGGGGGGCCTAAAATATACATTCCTAGTTGTCTGAAACAAGACTCAAGAAAAATTCCACTCTGAGCCTTAAAATTGCACCTTGAAATTTGGCACAAGGTGCGATTTCGCACCTTGTCTTGGGCAAAAAAAAAACCCAGCTGGTTCTGGTACTGGGAGTATAGACGTCTTTACACATTGGGCCTAGATTAAGAAAGAGAGACAAGTAGAGGTTGGGGTGGCTGCCATGCTAACAAAAGCAGCCTAAATTTAAAAGCACATAGCACATAGAGACTCAAAATTGTACATGATTGTGTCAAAATAGTTGAAGATTGTCTGTGTCAAATGTAACAAGGATTGGTAAAAGTGAAGTGGTGCACGCATGGCATGTTGCATCTTTCTATCTATCTATATGCTAAAGCTTGAAATGGTTTGATCGCATTGTACTAATACCAGTATTGTAGGCACCATGTTGCCATGGGTCATTTTCAAGATAATATAAAGGCTGGTTTGGCTATCAGTTGAAGTCTTATATTCTCTTAAAATAAAAGAACTTAAAAATAATATAATTAAAAAGAGCTCTCTTAAAGTAAACAGAAAAGAGTTGATACAATGCAACAAATAATATAAATACAAAGGAAAATAATAAAATAACTAGAAGTATCTAATGATTTCATGTTATAATAGATATATTATATATTAAGGCTTTGAATTGAACTTTTATATTGTTTTTAGATTGCTGGGTTGTTGCACTTTTTGGCCATTTTATTGGGATATTCTATACCTATAAAAATCAAAACTGTCTGTCTGTCTATATACAATTTTGATCACAATGGACTCCTCACTAAGTACATTGGCAATGAGTGCAATAGATGTTAAGTGTCCAGATATGCAATGCAAGTCAGATAGTTAATGAGCATTACCAAGCAGTGCCATATTATCAGTTATAGCAATATGATTTGGCAACCATATTGGCACCTGCTTGGTATTTTTTAGTTTTAGTAAACCATTTTATTTAGTATATCTGAATTGCTAATTTTTTGTATATTTAGTTTCTATCTGTGCCTCTTGCCAAGATTTATGGTTCTATACAACCTAAATTAGACACCATGGTATAGATATAGATAAAAATTTCTTAATTTGAAAAATATGAATAGTAGATGAATTTTTCCTTGATAAGTACCAACTTTGTATTTTATCTGATGAAGTTCTAAATTAGGATCTAATAATAATAGAAAATTAAACATATCACTAGCTATAATTCTAATGCTAATAATAGCTATCTTATTGTATCATTGTATACAGACAGTTGTCAAAATTGCAGGGTAAATATCTATATCTATTACTTTATTTATAATATTTATGAAAACAATAGTATTTATGAAAATCTGATTATTTTCAAAATGCCTCAACATTTTTCAGTCTTTAAAATGAAGCTATTAAAGTGAGCTGTGAGTGCAAGCATTGTTGTAACAAAGTAGCAATAATTCAAACCTTGCTTTGATTTCAATAGCTTAGGAGGCTAATTGAATTCCGCCACATTCTATTTGAATGTCATCTGGCACTAAGATGCTGGGCACTGTGCATGAAGGCTTTGTTAAAAATCCAGTAAGCTCTTTTGCTAATTTCTGCATTGATAGCAATTCATTTTACATTGGCTCAGTCCTTGAGAATCTGTCCCTGCCTGATCCACCTCTCAGTCCTTGAGAATCCGCCCCTGATCCACCTCTCAGTCCTTGAGAATCCGCCCCTGATCCACCTCTCAGTCCTTAAGAATCCGCCCCTGATCCACCTCTCAGTCCTTGAGAATCCGCCCCTGATCCACCTCTTAGTCCTTGAGAATCTGCCCCTGATCCACCTCTCAGTCCTTGAGAATCTGCCCCTGATCCACCTCTCAGTCCTTAAGAATCCGCCCCTGATCCACCTCTCAGTCCTTGAGAATCTGCCCCTGATCCACCTCTCAGTCCTTGAGAATCTGCTTCCTAAGTTTTTGAGAATCCGCCCGCTCAGTCCTGAGAATCCGCCCCTCATTTTTTAAGAATCCGCTTCTTTAGTACTTAGAATTGGTCGGTTTTTTCACGCAAAACTCTCCATCTTGACTCTCCCAGCTGCCGCTGGACAGCCGCGACGGTGCAGCAATTTCTACCCATCGCTCGTCATCTGGCCGACCTCGCGTCAGCAGCAGCGGCGGCTCCTTCGAGGAGCCGCACATCGGCAATTACCGCCTGATGAAGACCATCGGCAAGGGCAACTTCGCCAAGGTCAAGCTGGCCAAGCACGTCGTCACTGGCAAGGAGATGGCCGTCAAAATCATCGACAAGACCCAGTTGAACTCGTCCAGCCTTCAGAAGGTGCGCTTCTTTTAGCTTGCTCTAAGGTCTGATTGCATACTGACTGACTGACCTACTAACTGACTGACCCACTGACTGACTGACCTACTGCTTGACCCATTGACCCACTGACTGACCTACTGACTGACCCACTCACTGACTGACTCACTGACTTACCCACTGACTGATCCACTTATCGACTCATTGGCTGACCCGCCAACCCACTGACTGGCTGTCTAAACTAATGACTATCAAAGCTACCTAAGAAAACATAAAATTCTAACTAATAAATTTAAATTAACAAAACATGTAGTTAACACCCATAATTCTGAGTTCTTTATTAAGCACTGAATGGCATTTGATGATTCGCTTCTCACAAAATTCTGCACACGCAATCTCAGCTTTAATTATTCTTTCTCACACTTTCCTCTCATGTTCTCTCTTATTCGCTCGGCGTGTTGTAAACGGCACTGCAGCTCAGTTCTCTGACCTGCTTGCTTCTGGTTGCGCAGATTTCTGTCTTTCTCTTTTTACTTTGCGCGGCGCGGCGGGCTGTCTGGCTGGCGGCTGGCCAGGGACCTCTAAATAACTGGACTAGAGAGCGAACCCTGCGTACCAATTTCTTTCCAGTCTGCAGAGGTCCTTGGCGTCTCGGTCTGGGGCCAGCCTCCTCCCCCCTCATCTCTCTCTGTCATCCGACTGTGTTGTAATTACAAGTCTGAAGAACAAGCGAATTTTATATATCATGTGATGCATTTTTATATATAGCGTTTACTTCACAGCGGTTTGAGTTTGAATCCTGAGCATCTGCTCTCGGTGTGTTTGAATCGCGTGTGCCCTCGAGCCATATTACCTGCTTGAGTGTGTTTTTGACAGCCAATTTACCGGTTAATTTGCTTTTCTAGATTCTCATTGTGTCTCAGCCTGCCCACCCAAGCCTGTCTGCTTTTTGAGTTTGCACTGCTCAGCAGCGGCTGCATGAGTGCAGCGAATGCTCCTGGCCTAATTTTTTTCTGACGCTTCATCTTTTCGCTAGGTTGGCTTTTTCGCCGCGCTGACAGCCTAATGCTTCAACTCACGTCTCTGAGTTTTTGTATTCTCTGAATTCCTGAGATCTCAAATTTATTGAGTCTGGGAGATATCTAGGAAATCGGAAAGTTAAGTAGGGAATGTGTAATCTAGGGAATATGCGAATGTTAATGTGGGTAATGTGAATTTGTGGTATAGGAAGTGTATAATCTAAAAATGTGTAATCAAGGGAACATGTAATCTAGATTCTAGGGAACGTGTATCTAAGGAATGTGTAATCTAGAGACTGTGTAATTTAGGGAATGTGTAATTTAGGGAAAATGTAATCTAGGGAATGTGTAATCTAGGGAACTTGTATCTAAGGAATGTGTACTCTAACGAATATGTAGTGCGTAGTGTGTAATGTGTAATCTAGGGAATGTGTAATCTAAGGAACTTGTATCCAAGGAATGTGTAATCTAACGAGTATGTAATGCGTAGTCTAAAATATGTAATCTAGGGAATGTGCAATCTAGGAAATGTGTAATCTAACGAATATGTAATGCGTAGTCGTAGATATGTAATCTAACGAATATGTAATGTATAGTGTGTAATGTGTAATCTAGGAAATGTGTAATATAGAAATCTAGAAGAATCTATAAAATGTAGTCTAGGGAATGTGAACTTCCCTTGAATGAAAGGAATGAAATTGAGGCAATGTTAATTGTGACTCAGCTCCTTGTGTCTGAGAAGGAATTCCTTCTCATATCAAGCCTCATCTTCACTTTACAAAAAATTCTTCTCTATTAAAATTGGCTTACGTCTTACGTATATGATTTGAAATCGGCAGATAGTTTGTAAATATTGATTTTTCAATAATTTTTTAGCTTCATCGCGAGGTGAAGATCATGAAGACGCTGGATCACCCTAACATTGGTAAGCAGCAGATATTGCAGACATTGGCACAGGACGGGGCTCCGTGAATTTAATTGATTGACATCTATATTTATTTATTTAATTTAATTTCCGCGTGTTCCAGTGAAACTCTACGAGGTCATCGCCGCGGAGAAAACTCTGTACCTGGTGATGGAGTACGCAAGCGGAGGTGAGATTAAACTCTTAATTTGTTGTTATTGCTTTATGCCCCATTAAACTGCTGATTAAATATCTATTTAGTAGTGTGTTGCGCCTTTTATGGTTTAAATAAAAAAATTAAGCTTAATTGAGCTTAAAAATGTTAATCGATGTGCTACGAAACATATCCCAAATTCCTGTGCACAGGTAGCAACTCAGATATCCCATCTCCCAGTTAGCAACTAAAATATCCCATATCCCTGTGCACAGGTAGCAACTAAGATATCCCATCTCCCAGTTAGCAACTAAAATATCCCATATCCCTGTGCACAGGTAGCAACTGACATCCCATCTCCCAGTTAGCAACTAAAATATCCCATATCCCTGTGCACAGGTAGCAACTAAGATATCCCATCTCCCAGTTAGCAACTAAAATATCCCATATCCCTGTGCACAGGTAGCAACTGACATCCCATCTCCCAGTTAGCAACTAAAATATCCCATATCCCTGTGCACAGGTAGCAACTGACATCCCATCTCCCAGTTAGCAACTTAAATATCCCATATCCCTGTGCACAGGTAGCAACTGACATCCCATCTCCCAGTTAGCAACTAAAATATCCCATATCCCTGTGCACAGGTAGCAACTGACATCCCATCTCCCAGTTAGCAACTAAAATATCCCATATCCCTGTGCACAGGTAGCAACTGACATCCCATCTCCCAGTTAGCAACTAAAATATCCCATATCCCTGTGCACAGGTAGCAACTAAGATATCCCATCTCCCAGTTAGCAACTAAAATATCCCATATCCCTGTGCACAGGTAGCAACTGACATCCCATCTCCCAGTTAGCAACTAAAATATCCCATATCCCTGTGCACAGGTAGCAACTGACATCCCATCTCCCAGTTAGCAACTTAAATATCCCATATCCCTGTGCACAGGTAGCAACTGACATCCCATCTCCCAGTTAGCAACTAAAATATCCCATATCCCTGTGCACAGGTAGCAACTGACATCCCATCTCCCCTGTGCACAGGCAGCAACTGACATATCCCATATCCCTGTGCAAGGCAGCAACTGACATATCCCTGTGCACAGGCAGCAACTAACATATCCCATAAGCATTACAATATCCCAAATTTCCCACAGGCGAAGTATTCGACTACCTCGTTGCCCACGGCCGCCTTAAAGAGAAGGAGGCCCGCGTGAAATTCCGTCAAATTGTCAGCGCTGTTCAGTACTGCCATCAGAAGTGCATTGTGCACCGCGACCTCAAGGCCGAGAATCTGCTTCTTGACGCGGATTTGAATATTAAAATAGCCGATTTCGGGTTCAGCAACGAGTACAGCCCGGGACAGAGGCTGGACACCTTCTGCGGCTCGCCTCCCTACGCAGCTCCCGAGCTGTTCCAGGTAAATGCCAAAGACTACTATGCCTTGTGGACACTAATTAGCTGACGAGTCATTTTATTGTTTTAAAACAGCAATAGTTACTCTCGCCGTTTACCCGAAAACATTTTCAAAGTAACCCCTAACCGCGGTCCGCAGGGCAAGAAGTACGAAGGCCCCGAGGTGGACGTGTGGAGTCTGGGCGTCATCCTTTACACCCTGGTCAGCGGCTCCCTGCCTTTTGATGGCCAGAACCTCAAGGAGCTGCGAGAGCGGGTGCTGCGCGGCAAATACCGGATCCCCTTCTACATGAGCACCGACTGCGAGGCCCTGCTCAAACGGATGCTGGTGCTCAATCCGACCAAGAGGCACTCGCTTGACGCCGTCATGAAGGACAAGTGGATGAACATCGGCTTTGAGGAGACTCCGCTGGGTAGGAGAAAGATTAAGGGCTGGATAGGGAGATTTGTGCAATCTCAGGGTAGATTTGTGCAGTCTCAGGGTAGATTTGTGCAATCTCAGGGTGGATTTGTGCAATCTCAGCGTAGATTTGTGCAATCTCAGCGTAGATTTGTGCAATCTCAGGGTGGATTTGTGCAATCTAAGGGTAGATTTGTGCAATCTTAGGGTGGATTTGTGCAATCTCAGGGTAGATTTGTGCAATCTCAGGGTAGATTTGTGCAATCTTAGGGTGGATTTGGGCAATCTCAGCGTAGATTTTTGCAATCTCAGGGTGGATTTGTGCAGTCTCAGGGTAGATTTGTGCAATCTCAGGGTAGATTTGTGCAATCTTAGGGTAGATTTGTGCAATCTCAGGGTAGATTTGGGCAATCTCAGGGTAGATTTGTGCAATCTCAGGGTAGATTTGGCCAATCTGAGGGTAGATTTGTGCAATCTCAGGGTAGATTTGGGCAATCTCAGGGTAGATTTGGGCAATCTCAGGGTAGATTTGGGCAATCTCAGGGTAGATTTACGCAATCTCAGGCATCACCTGTCCCCCCCATCCGCAGTGCCATTCGTGGAGTCTGAGCCCAACTACGATGACCCCTCGGTCACTGAGCAGATGCTCAGCCTGGGCTTCACCCGCGACCAGATCAGCGACTCGCTGCGCAACGCCAAATTCGACAACGTGACGGCCACCTACCTGCTGCTGAGCGGCCGGCGTGACGGCGCCGGTGCCGACGGCAGCGGCCGAGCGCTGAACCAGCCGCCTCCGCAGCCTCAGCAGCAGCAGCCGAGCCAGCCAATCGGCCAGGCGCTCCGTCCCAATCGATCTCTGTCGGCGAAACCAGCGTCGACTCCGCCAGCGCCGGCCCAGCCGCCGGTGCCATTTCAACGAACCGGCAGCGGCAGAAACGGTGCACCTTCCACGACTCGGCGAACTCCTCAGCAGCAGCCGGCGGCGGCGGCAGCCCCGCCCTCGCCGCTTGTGTTCAACTCGACTCCGGCGTCAGGCACGCCGGCTCAGCAGCCGCCGCAGGTGCCGCCTCCGCCTTTGTCGGCTGGCGGCGGCCCAATGAGCGGCCGTCCTGCCGGGCCTCCCCGACAGCGGACCTCGTTTGCCGCCGCTGCCGGTGCTGCTCCTGTCACCTTTGCTGACGACCCCACTGGCGGCTTTGTGACCGGGTGAGAGCGCACCGCCTTTGACTGTGCACAGCCGTCACATTGAGATCCCACCCTGTCCTATTCAAATCCCATCCTGTCCTATTCAGATCCCGCCCTGTCCTATTCAGATCCCATCCTGTCCTATTAAAATCCCATCCTGTCCTATTCAGATCCCATCCTGTCCTATTAAAATCCCACCTGTCCTATTCAAATCCCAATCTGTGCTATTCAGATCCCAATCTATCCTATTCAGATAATTTATATGGCTCATTCTGTCTTGAGTTCTATTTAGATCCCACTCCGTCAACATTCAAATCCCATTCACTCACCCCATCCCAACACTGCAGCGGTCGGGACACCTGGCTTCAACAATCCATGCGCGAGAACCGCACCCGGCCGTTGTACACCTCATCGGCAGCAACGCCAGCTACTACTGTCAGTAGCACCGGCAGCCAGCAGCAGCAGCCAAGAATTCCCGCATCAACCAGCAGCGGCCCCAGCGGCGACTTCCTGCGCGGCCTGTCAGCCAGGCGGACTGTGCAGGGCACCGGCATGCCAGAGCGGAACCAGATGGAGTCCGGCAGGCACTCCGGCGCCGCCAACATCACCGGCCTGTCAGTCAGCGGTTCGGCCGCTGCTGCTGCTGCCGCGGCTGCCGCTGGCGACAATTCCATCCTGTCCAAGCTGACCAAGAAATTTCAGGGCGTCAATTTCAGACAGCAGCAGCAGATTTCGGGGTGGGTCCTTCGGTGTTTTTTATGACCTCTTCAAGTCTGTAGATATAGAAGGTTTGGTTTATTGACGGCTTGAGGAGCTGAGAGCTAAACTACTCATAGTAAAGTAAAAGCAAATTAAAAAAAACATTTCCCGTTTAAAAGTTGCCGAGACAAGAATTGCGAAAAAATGGTTGCAAAAATGTGGCAACTCTTGTGACTTTTTAACCGACTCAAACTGCTGCAATGCGACGGAGAGGCGACTGTTGAGTTACAAACGCATCACGTGAGTTTTAGAATCATAAAAGTCGCAAAGAAGTCGCCCAAGAGTTGTTTTGTAAGCGCTTGACATTCTACTAATTCAAGTAGGCTAAATACTGTGCTTATCAATGCAAAATGCGATTCTGAGTCATGAAGTGACGCAGATGCGCTTTAGACGCAACTCAGTGACTCTACAGCTACAGATTCGTGTCAAAGTCGCAGACAAAAGCGCCCCAAATAGCGCCTCAAGAGTCGTCTAGATTCACTTCTTCCTATTATACCTGTGTTACCTGCAACCACTCTGGGGTTTTAACAGAGTTATCATGGATTTTCCCACTTCCACCCTCCAAATATTCAGCTCGCCAAGCGGTGGCAATTTCGGCGAAGCTCCGAGTTCCGGCTCCACTGCGGTGCCCTCGCTGCCAGACGACACCAGTAGCCACGGCGGCGGCGGCGGAGGCGCCAGCGAGGATCCTCGGTCGGTGGTGAAGCCGCGCTCGCTTCGATTCACCTGGTCGATGAAAACCACCTCGTCTATGGACCCGAACTCGATGATGTCGGAGATTGTTACTGTGCTGCAGCGGAACCAGTGCGACTACGAGCTGAGGGAGAAGTACCTGCTGTTCTGCGTGTACGGCGACCCGCACTCTGACAGCATCGTGCAGTGGGAGATGGAGGTCTGCAAGCTGCCCCGCCTGTCACTGAATGGCGTCCGGTTCAAGCGGATCAGCGGCACCTCGATTGGATTTAAAAACATTGCCAGCAGGATTGCTAACGAGCTCAAACTGTAAGGCTTGCGAGCCATGGCAACACCGTAGCAACAGAGTGGTTTATAGTTTTTTGAACGCTTTGCTGTTTTTATGGTGATGCTAAGCTGTGTTGCTATGGCGTTGCGATAGGGTTACTATGCTGTTGCTAAGGCTATGCTATGTTCTTTGTACTGCGATTTTGTTCTGTTGCTATAGTGTTACTATGCTGTTGCCATGGCAATGCTATGCTGTTTCCATGGCGATGCTATGCTGTTGCTATGGCGATGTTATGCTTTTGCTATGGCGATGCTATGCTGTTGCTATAGCGATGCTATGCTGTTGCTATAGCGATGCTATGCTGTTGCTATAGCGATGCTATGCTGTTGCTATAGCGATGCTATGCTGTTGCTATAGCGATGCTATGCTGTTGCTATAGCGATGCTATGCTGTTGCTATAGCGATGCTATGCTGTTGCTATAGCGATGCTATGCTGTTGCTATAGCGATGCTATGCTGTTGCTATAGCGATGCTATGCTGTTGCTATAGCGATGCTATGCTGTTGCTATAGCGATGCTATGCTGTTGCTATAGCGATGCTATGCTGTTGCCATGGCGATGCTATGGCGATGTTATGCTGTTGCTATGGCGATGTTATGCTGTTTCCATGGCGATGCTATGCTGTTGCCATGGCGTTGCTATTCTGTTGCTAAAGTGATTTCCGGTTGAAAGTGAAGCTCACTCTAAGCTAACTTCCTAGAGTTGGCAAAATTAGTTTTACCAAGAAATTATTATGCTCAACTTTCGATACAGTTTTGTGTCTAGTCGGCGTTTCGGCCTGTAAGTTTTTCTGCGTTAATATAATATATAATTTTATAGTTAATCATGTTTTGCTAAATGCGATTATTAACTCTGGTTTTTGGTTATTGAAAACTGTCTAGAGGTTATATGCGTCAGAAAAATTAATGAATCAATCAATTGGATAAAATTGTTTGGTGCTAAACGGCTGTTAAGTTTATGACTTGATAAGTTATACTGAACTTTTAAGCTGCTTCTGGCTGTCAAGCACCGTGCTGTTCTTCTCAAACTGTTTTTCTGCTTTTGTATTTCCAAGTTCTTTATGATAGACTGAAGCAGGGTTCTCCTATTTGCTTAGTTGAATTGTTTTCCAATATCGATAATGCGAATCTTTGTCTGTGCTTTCAAAACTGGACCAGTTGTTTTCCTGTGTATCATTTCTGATGCGGTTGGCTTGGACCATTTGGTGACTGTTACTCAATCTTCATCCTGCAGCCTCCTTGCGCTTCTTAGCTTTTTCATTATTAAGCCTTGTTTACTCGCACATTACTACTTGAACTGCATGACGGAGAGGGCTCTTCTGTGTGTTGTTTAGCGTTGTTTATCTTCACCGAAATTCCGACAACCAGGGAAGCCCTTCTTTGTGCTTGCTTAACTTTTTTATTGTTCTGTTTATATTTTATATATAGCCTATGAGATATTGTGCACCGATGCGTAAATGATTAGATTTTGAGCAGATAGAATAAACTCTTTTATGTACTTGTACTTTATTTGCTTTCAGAACTCCAGTGCACTTGAGTGCATGTCATCAGCAGTGAATTTGCCTTTTTTTAATCATTTTCTTTTCTTGATTTCTTAATTATCTTTTTCTTAGTTAATTCTTATCCTATGGTTTGGTCATTGCGGCTTTTTGGTGTCAGACAGGGTCTCCATCGGTTTTAGGGTGTCAGACAGGGTCTCCATCCGTTATGGGATGTCAGACAGGGTCTCCATCCGTTTTAGGGTGTCAGACAGGGTCTCCATCCGTTTTAGGGTGTCAGACAGGGTCTCCATCCGTTTTAGGGTGTCAGACAGGGTCTCCATCCGTTTTAGGGTGTCAGACAGGGTCTCCATCCGTTATGGGATGTCAGACAGGGTCTCGATCCGTTTTAGGGTGTCAGACAGGGTCTCCATCCGTTTTAGGGTGTCAGACAGAGTCTCCATCCGTTTTAGGGTGTCAGACAGGGTCTCCATCCGTTTTAGGGTGTCAAACAGGGTCTCCATCCGTTATGGGATGTCAGACAGGGTCTCCATCCGTTATGGGATGTCAGACAGGGTCTCCATCCGTTTTAGGGTGTCAGGCAGGGTCTCCATCCGTTTTAGGGTGTCAGACAGGGTCTCCATCCGTTTTAGGGTGTCAAACAGGGTCTCCATCCGTTATGGGATGTCAGACAGGGTCTCCATCCGTTATGGGATGTCAGACAGGGTCTCCATCCGTTTTAGGGTGTCAGACAGGGTCTCCATCCGTTTTAGGGTGTCAGACAGGGTCTCCATCCGTTTTAGGGTGTCAGACAGGGTCTCCATCCGTTTTAGGGTGTCAGACAGGGTCTTGATAGGTTTTAGGTGTCGGACTCTGGATCATTGCCGGTTTTAGGGTGTCAGCCAGAGCCGTCACTGACTCCTCAGTCTGTTAAACAGGTAGGCGAATTTCATTTTTTACATTGCACATATTGTTACTGTAAAATTTAAATGCCAATTGCAAAAGCTAATCAATTTGAAAGGCTTGTCGGTCTTAGAACAAAGCATTTGGAAATTCACGTGACTGCCATGTCTGTTTAATGCAGCCCCCGGCTACCTGTATGCTTCATAGTAAGGCCTGTAAGTACGAGTATGGTCTGACGTTCAGTACAAGCTCTACTGCTGGTTAGCTCGTAATCCGTGCTGGTCAGTGCTAACTTTTCTTTGCATCTCCTCGGCTCCCTTTTTTACTCGATGCCCCATCTCCAACCTCGCGCATGCGGTGACGGCTTTCATCTGGGATCTACGGCCCGTATCCGTGTGCTGACGACCGTTGCAATTATAATTAGAGTTCCTCTGCGATTTGGGACTCACCTCTTTGATCTGCGTTGGTCTGACAGGCTTCTGCTATGCTCAGTCTCTGGTCCTTCACTCTGTCTGTCTATCTGTCTGTGTTTTAAATTTTCACTGTGATCGCAGAACTCTCAAAATTGAAAGTTTTTCAACTCAAGCATCGGTACATTTGCTTTTCCATGTGACGAAAGCTCAACTTGAGCTCTCCTTGCCCAGAGGCAGTTGAGGCAGGTGGCTTCGCTGATTGAAATTGCGTGGCAGCGCAGCCTAGATGGAACACAGTTGCGGTAATTGATTTTTCCGCACCAGCTAATGCTGCCGTGGCCAGTGTTTAGAAGGTTGACATCTTTGTCTGACTGGCTGTCTCGTAAAAGTGCAGTAAAAAAGACATGCTCAGTGCCTTATCTGGCTGCCTACATGTATCCTGTGTTCTCCCCTGTGCTCTCCCTCCCCTGTGCACTCCCTCCCCTGTGCTCTCTCTCTTCTGTGCTCTCCCTCCCCTGTGCTCTCCCTCCCCTGTGCTCTCCCTCCCCTGTGCACTTCCTCCCCTGTGCACTCCCTCCCCTGTGCTCTCTCTCTTCTGTGCTCTCCCTCCCCTGTGCTCTCCCTCCCCTGTGCACTCCCTCCCCTGTGCTCTCTCTCTTCTGTGCTCTCCCTCCCCTGTGCTCTCCCTCCCCTGTGCTCTCCCTCCCCTGTGCACTTCCTCCCCTGTGCACTCCCTCCCCTGTGCTCTCTCTCTCTTCTGTGCTCTCCCTCCCCTGTGCTCTCCCTCCCCTGTGCTCTCCCTCCCCTGTGCTCTCCCTCCCCTGTGCTCTCTCTCCCCTGTGCTCTCTCTCTTCTGTGCTCTCCCTCCCCTGTGCTCTCCCTCCCCTGTGCACTCCCTCCCCTGTGCACTTCCTCCCCTGTGCACTCCCTCCCCTGTGCACTTCCTCCCCTGTGCACTTCCTCCCCTGTGCACTCCCTCCCCTGTGCTCTCTCTCTTCTGTGCTCTCCCTCCCCTGTGCTCTCCCTCCCCTGTGCACTCCCTCCCCTGTGCTCTCTCTCTTCTGTGCTCTCCCTCCCCTGTGCTCTCCCTCCCCTGTGCTCTCCCTCCCCTGTGCACTTCCTCCCCTGTGCACTCCCTCCCCTGTGCTCTCTCTCTCTTCTGTGCTCTCCCTCCCCTGTGCTCTCCCTCCCCTGTGCTCTCCCTCCCCTGTGCTCTCCCTCCCCTGTGCTCTCTCTCCCCTGTGCTCTCTCTCTTCTGTGCTCTCCCTCCCCTGTGCTCTCCCTCCCCTGTGCTCTCCCTCCCCTGTGCACTTCCTCCCCTGTGCACTCCCTCCCCTGTGCTCTCTCTCTTCTGTGCTCTCCCTCCCTGTGCTCTCCCTCCCCTGTGCACTCCTTCCCCTGTGCTCTCTCTCTTCTGTGCTCTCCCTCCCCTGTGCTCTCCCTCCCCTGTGCTCTCCCTCCCCTGTGCACTTCCTCCCCTGTGCACTCCCTCCCCTGTGCTCTCTCTCTCTTCTGTGCTCTCCCTCCCCTGTGCTCTCCCTCCCCTGTGCTCTCCCTCCCCTGTGCTCTCCCTCCCCTGTGCTCTCTCTCCCCTGTGCTCTCTCTCTTCTGTGCTCTCCCTCCCCTGTGCTCTCCCTCCCCTGTGCACTCCCTCCCCTGTGCACTTCCTCCCCTGTGCACTCCCTCCCCTGTGCACTTCCTCCCCTGTGCACTCCCTCCCCTGTGCTCTCTCTCTCTTCTGTGCTCTCCCTCCCCTGTGCTCTCCCTCCCCTGTGCTCTCCCTCCCCTGTGCTCTCCCTCCCCTGTGCTCTCTCTCCCCTGTGCTCTCTCTCTTCTGTGCTCTCCCTCCCCTGTGCTCTCCCTCCCCTGTGCTCTCCCTCTCCTGTCCTCTCCCTTTCCTGTCCTCTCCCTTTCCTGTCCTCTCTCCCTCCCCTGTGCTCTCCCTCCCCTGTGCTCTCCCTCTCCTGTCCTCTCCCTCTCCTGTGCTCTCCCTCCCCTGTGCTCTCCCTCCCCTGTGCTCTCCCTCTCCTGTCCTCTCCCTTTCCTGTCCTCTCCCTTTCCTGTCCTCTCCCTTTCCTGTCCTCTCTCCCTCCCCTGTGCTCTCCCCCCTGTGCTCTCTCTCCCCTGTGCTCTCCCTCCCCTGTGCTCTCCCTCCCCTGTGCTCTCCCTCCCCTGTGCTCTCCCTCTCCTGTGCTCTCCCTCCCCTGTGCTCTCTCTCCCCTGTGCTCTCCCTCTCCTGTCCTCTCCCTCTCCTGTGCTCTCCCTCCCCTGTGCTCTCCCTCCCCTGTGCTCTCCCTCCCCTGTGCTCTCCCTCTCCTGTCCTCTCCCTTTCCTGTCCTCTCCCTTTCCTGTCCTCTCTCCCTCCCCTGTGCTCTCCCTCCCCTGTGCTCTCCCTCTCCTGTCCTCTCCCTCTCCTGTGCTCTCCCTCCCCTGTGCTCTCCCTCCCCTGTGCTCTCCCTCTCCTGTCCTCTCCCTTTCCTGTCCTCTCCCTTTCCTGTCCTCTCCCTTTCCTGTCCTCTCTCCCTCCCCTGTGCTCTCCCCCCTGTGCTCTCTCTCCCCTGTGCTCTCCCTCCCCTGTGCTCTCCCTCCCCTGTGCTCTCCCTCCCCTGTGCTCTCCCTCCCCTGTGCTCTCCCTCCCCTGTGCTCTCTCTCCCCTGTGCTCTCCCTCTCCTGTGCTCTCCCTCCCCTGTGCTCTCCATCCCCTGTGCTCTCCCTCTCCTGTCCTCTCCCTTTCCTGTCCTCTCCCTTTCCTGTCCTCTCTCCCTCCCCTGTGCTCTCCCTCCCCTGTGCTCTCCCTCCCCTGTCCTCTCCCTCTCCTGTGCTCTCCCTCCCCTGTGCTCTCTCTCCCCTGTGCTCTCCCTCTCCTGTCCTCTCCCTCTCCTGTGCTCTCCCTCCCCTGTGCTCTCCCTCCCCTGTGCTCTCCCTCCCCTGTGCTCTCCCTCTCCTGTCCTCTCCCTTTCCTGTCCTCTCCCTTTCCTGTCCTCTCCCTTTCCTGTCCTCTCTCCCTCCCCTGTGCTCTCCCCCCTGTGCTCTCCCTCCCCTGTGCTCTCCCTCCCCTGTGCTCTCCCTCCCCTGTGCACTTCCTCCCCTGTGCACTCCCTCCCCTGTGCTCTCTCTCTCTTCTGTGCTCTCCCTCCCCTGTGCTCTCCCTCCCCTGTGCTCTCCCTCCCCTGTGCTCTCCCTCCCCTGTGCTCTCTCTCCCCTGTGCTCTCTCTCTTCTGTGCTCTCCCTCCCCTGTGCTCTCCCTCCCCTGTGCACTCCCTCCCCTGTGCACTTCCTCCCCTGTGCACTCCCTCCCCTGTGCACTTCCTCCCCTGTGCACTCCCTCCCCTGTGCTCTCTCTCTCTTCTGTGCTCTCCCTCCCCTGTGCTCTCCCTCCCCTGTGCTCTCCCTCCCCTGTGCTCTCCCTCCCCTGTGCTCTCTCTCCCCTGTGCTCTCTCTCTTCTGTGCTCTCCCTCCCCTGTGCTCTCCCTCCCCTGTGCTCTCCCTCTCCTGTCCTCTCCCTTTCCTGTCCTCTCCCTTTCCTGTCCTCTCTCCCTCCCCTGTGCTCTCCCTCCCCTGTGCTCTCCCTCTCCTGTCCTCTCCCTCTCCTGTGCTCTCCCTCCCCTGTGCTCTCCCTCCCCTGTGCTCTCCCTCTCCTGTCCTCTCCCTTTCCTGTCCTCTCCCTTTCCTGTCCTCTCCCTTTCCTGTCCTCTCTCCCTCCCCTGTGCTCTCCCCCCTGTGCTCTCTCTCCCCTGTGCTCTCCCTCCCCTGTGCTCTCCCTCCCCTGTGCTCTCCCTCCCCTGTGCTCTCCCTCTCCTGTGCTCTCCCTCCCCTGTGCTCTCTCTCCCCTGTGCTCTCCCTCTCCTGTCCTCTCCCTCTCCTGTGCTCTCCCTCCCCTGTGCTCTCCCTCCCCTGTGCTCTCCCTCCCCTGTGCTCTCCCTCTCCTGTCCTCTCCCTTTCCTGTCCTCTCCCTTTCCTGTCCTCTCTCCCTCCCCTGTGCTCTCCCTCCCTGTGCTCTCCCTCTCCTGTCCTCTCCCTCTCCTGTGCTCTCCCTCCCCTGTGCTCTCCCTCCCCTGTGCTCTCCCTCTCCTGTCCTCTCCCTTTCCTGTCCTCTCCCTTTCCTGTCCTCTCCCTTTCCTGTCCTCTCTCCCTCCCCTGTGCTCTCCCCCCTGTGCTCTCTCTCCCCTGTGCTCTCCCTCCCCTGTGCTCTCCCTCCCCTGTGCTCTCCCTCCCCTGTGCTCTCCCTCCCCTGTGCTCTCTCTCCCCTGTGCTCTCCCTCTCCTGTGCTCTCCCTCCCCTGTGCTCTCCATCCCCTGTGCTCTCCCTCTCCTGTCCTCTCCCTTTCCTGTCCTCTCCCTTTCCTGTCCTCTCTCCCTCCCCTGTGCTCTCCCTCCCCTGTGCTCTCCCTCCCCTGTCCTCTCCCTCTCCTGTGCTCTCCCTCCCCTGTGCTCTCTCTCCCCTGTGCTCTCCCTCTCCTGTCCTCTCCCTCTCCTGTGCTCTCCCTCCCCTGTGCTCTCCCTCCCCTGTGCTCTCCCTCCCCTGTGCTCTCCCTCTCCTGTCCTCTCCCTTTCCTGTCCTCTCCCTTTCCTGTCCTCTCCCTTTCCTGTCCTCTCTCCCTCCCCTGTGCTCTCCCCCCCTGTGCTCTCCCTCCCCTGTGCTCTCCCTCCCCTGTGCTCTCCCCCCGTGCTCTCCCTCCCCTGTGCTCTCCCTCTCCTGTCCTCTCCCTTTCCTGTCCTCTCTCCCTCTCCTGTACTCTCCCTCTCTCTATCATCTCTCTCCCTCCGTCTCCCTCTCCCCTACTCTCCCTTTCCCTATACCCTCTCTCTCTTAATCCAACTACTTCGCAATCTTTTATCTTTTGGTCTCCATTTCCTCTCCTTACCACTATTTTCTGCTTTCCCTTTTACCTGTCAGTTTTGAGTGTTTTTCGCTGCCCTCAAAGGCCAATGGGAATTTTCCTCCCTCGCCGTAAGCATGCGCCTCATTCCTCATCTTTGCATCGATTTGCACCTCAGATTAGCATCGGGAAACGGAACACCACACTACGCTCTCAAGCTCCAGTGAGCTCTGGTCTCCAATATCTACGCGGATATCTTTACTCTGGAGCCTCTTGTCCGACACGAAACCAACCTGTGCTTCCATCGCGCCGCTCCCCCTCCCAACTCCAATACTCTGTCCTCGGGTGACGGATGACAATCAAAGAACGCGCGGATAAAAAACCCGGTGTACTTTTAGCTCCGACAGAAGCGCTACTGTACGGAGAGGGCTTGGAGAGCATTGGGCCAGCCAATGAAGGCCGCTGAGCTCCCCCCCCCCTGCTCAACCGGTTTCTCAATTTGCTCCCTGCTGTGTCTTGCTTTGCCAATTTTTTACCGCCGGAAAAGCCTTCAACTCCTTCGTGGTCGCTGCTCTGCCGCTGCAGCTCGAAGGGATTTGAGAGCTCGCCTCCGCCGAACGCTTGGAGATGACGCTGCCGCAGGAGCTGGCGCCTGCTGAGTCCGACTTGAATGACAGACTGTAAGTTGAGCTTTTCTCTGATTCAACTGGGAGTTGCTTGCTAGACATTTGAGTCGTTGTGGATCAGCTGGTGTTAGACAGGGTCATTTCCGGTCATTTTGGGTCATTTGGTGTTAGATAGGGTCATTGCCGGTCATTTTGGGTCATTTGGTGTTAGACAAAGTCATTTCCGGTCATTTTGGGTCATTTGGTGTTAGACAGGGTCATTTCCGGTCATTTTGGGTCATTTGGTGTTAGACAGGGTCATTTCCGGTCACTGGGGGTCATTTGGTGTTAAATAGGGTCATTACCGGTCATTAGGGGTCATTTGGTGTTAGACAGGGTCATTGCCGGTCATTAGGGGTCATTTGGTGTTAGACAGGGTCATTGCCGGTCACTGGGGGTCATTTGGTGTTAGATAGGGTCATTGCCGGTCATTTTGGGTCATTCGGTGTTAGATAGGGTCATTGCCGGTCATTTTGGGTCATTTGGTGTTAGATAGGGTCATTGCCGGTCATTTTGGGTAATTGGGGGTCATTTATTGTCAGACAGGGTATTGCCGGTTATTGGGGGGGGGGGGGGCATTGAGTACTAAGCAGGGTTATCTCCGGTCAGGCAGGGTTATCATACAGATGTGTGATGTCTTCCCGTGTTTGTGATCCAAGCAAATCAGAATTTTTACCTGATTTCGGCAGGTAAATCAGGCAATTCAATTAAAATTCAGACTGTCGCGTGCAATTCAACAGTTTCCCGTGTGCACTGCCTGACAACAGGCTGATTAAAGCAGGCAGTTCCTTGATTGGCTTTCAGGTTGCTGATCGATCAGTTGCTGCCGGTCAAAAAGCAAGGCGGCAAAGCCAACTGGCTGCTTTTGATGCCTACAAATTGATGGCTGATGATTAGCTCTTTTAAGGGGCTCCCGGTTATTAAAGTGGCAACCCTCACTCTCAGAGTGGCAACCCTCACTTTCAGAGTGGCAACCCTCACTCTAACAGTGGCAACCCCCACTCTAACAGTGGCAACCCTCACTCTAACAGTGGCAACCCTCACTCTAACAGTGGCAACCCTCACTCTTAACAGTGGCAACCCACACTCTAACAGTGGCAACCATCACTCTCAGAGTGGCAACCCTCACTCTCAGTGTGGCAACCCTCACTCTTAACAGTGACAACCCTCACTCTCAGTGTGGCAACCCTCACTCTTAACAGTGACAACCCACACTCTCAGAGTGGCAACCCTCACTCTTTACAGTGGCAACCCTCACTCTCAGAGTGGCAACCCTCACTCCTAAACTGGCACGCCATGGTTTTTTATCTGACTTAAATGGAAATTTCGTCGCATCGGGATTCGAGCCCGGGACCCATCTGTCATAAGAGAACGGTTTCGGCGCCACTCTGCTCCAAACCCTCCTTCAAAGCCGCTTCCGTTCCCGATTTCCTCAGCGTCATAAAATCCCAAGCCGCGGAACTGGAATCCCTACTTTAATCCGCGCGGCCTGCCCCAGGACCTTGAAGTGCCGAGCACACAGGCAGTCAATCTGGGGAATGGCTGGGAGAATCGGCAGTGCTGGCTGAATGCTAAAGCTGTATGCCAGCCTCCATCGATCCTTCATCTGAGCCTGTCTACTCCGAGCCAAGTGAGCTTGTGCGCCAGAGAGATCTGCAACTCTCGCAACGGCAAAGAAAAAAAACTGTTCGGGCCTCAAGATTCGAAGCATCTCAATTAGATTTGCTCTCGGAATGCCATCCGGAATGCGAGTGGGAAGCACACAGACTGCACTCCAGGACTTGCTCGTTCGAGTTAGCTCAGACTGAAGGGGTGCACTTTGACCCCGCAGAACTTCGGACTGCGCACAGATCACACGCAAGTCAGCCCGCAGCCAGCCAGCAGCCATGCTTCCTGAGCACACTGCTCCGACTCCGCAGTGTGCACCTTCTGTGACTCACGGAGACAGGCGGAGAGGTGGAGAAACATGAAACCCTAAGGCCAGCACAATGGGATGCATGGGGCATTCACACCGGAGACAAAAGACCTTGGCATGCTGTCGGACTGCGCTTCTCTCTCTCTCTCGCGATGCAGCACAGAGGCTGGCTGGCGGTCTCCACCCCGCATCCGCCGGGCCATCCGCCGCTTGGCGCCCAATTTTTTTAAGGACAGCAGCAGCTGCCCCGGCCCGATAGGTGAAGGGGGCGGGCAGTCATGAAACATTCAAGAGGCTGCATGGTGGGAACCTGGCGCTGGCCCAGCCTCTCCCTCTTCATCCGCTTGGCTGTGCCGCATCGAAATTCAATGACGGAGAGCCAAATGGAAAGCGCGCTCCGCCAGGCTGCATTGATTAGCTGGGGGGGGAGGGGGGCACAGTCTGCCTGGGGATTCGCTTCCTCATCCTCAATTCCATTTGTCTGGAAGGTGTTTCTGAAACTGAAACGAGTAGACCGAGCCCCTGAGCTTGCTTGGTAGCTGTAAATGCCTTAATAAGATGTTAATTAGGCTATCAGCACGGAGACAGTTGCTTCTAGGCATTCATATCGATACTTGATATGCAACTGACTCTTATCAGTGCCTTTTTGGGATGTTTACGGAATGGGATTTCTAAGCAATGGGGTGTTTAAGGAATGGGAAGTTTAACGAATTGAATAATATAAATATTTGCAAAGCTATTAAACAGCTGGCGTGTGTCATGTGCAGGATATTCAGTTTACAGAGTAGTACATTTTTCAGGCCTATTAACCCCCCCCCCACACACCTCAGCGCCCGGCCCGGCTCCGACTGCTTGATTGAGAAGCCGCTCGGGCCAGCTGCCGACGGTGTCGGTGAGGACGTCGAGGACGGAGGTGCGGCCAGCCCACGGCGTCATGTGCTGAGCTCCCTCATCATTCTGTACAGCATCAGCCTCACCATGCTGGGTGTGGTGATCCCCGTCAGCGACGGGCTGGCCAGCGGCACCCTCCGACATCAGACTTACGACCAGGTGAGTCGTCCGATTCGATCGCCTGCTTCCGGTTCCGCTTCCGGTTGCGGCAGGCGGCATAAATCAGGGCGCTGCTGTTCTTCTTTTGTAGAAAAGCTGGCGAGGCAGCTCAACTGTGGGATTTGTGAGCTTCCCGGATGCCCGGTTGGGAGGTAACCCTGAGTCTAGAAGAGCAACTAAGACTAGGACGCCTAAACCTAGGATTCTGGATTGGAAACAGCAGCGAAGCTTTCCTAAATTTCCAACTTCTAGAAATAGCAATATTCTGATCTGTTCCTAGGATCCGTTCCAGATGCTCTGTCTCTCTAGGAGTCCCTGGTATTCTGTTCCAGATGCTCTGTCTCTCTAGGAGTCCCTGGTATTCTGTTCCAGATGCTCTGTCTCTCTAGGAGTCCCTGGTATTCTGTTCCAGATGCTCTGTCTCTCTAGGAGTCCCTGGTATTCTGTTCCAGATGCTCTGTCTCTCTAGGAGTCCCTGGTATTCTGTTCCAGATGCTCTGTCTCTCTAGGAGTCCCTGGCATTCTGTTCCAGATGCTCTGTCTCTCAGGGAGTCCCTGACATTCTGTTCCAGATGCTCTGTCTCTCTAGGAGTCCCTGGCATTCTGTTCCAGATGCTCTGTCTCTCTAGGAGTCCCTGGCATCCCGTTCCAGATTCTTTGTTTATCTAGGAGTCCTTGGCATTCTGTTCCAGATGCTCTGTCTCTCTAGGAGTCCCTGGCATTCTGTTCCAGATGCTCTGTCTCTCTAGGAGTCCCTGGTATTCTGTTCCAGATGTTCTGTCTCTCTAGGAGTCCCTGACATTCTGTTCCAGATGCTCTGTCTCTCTAGGAGTCCCTGGCATTCTGTTCCAGATGCTCTGTCTCTCTAGGAGTCCCTGGCATTCTGTTCCAGATGCTCTGTCTCTCTAGGAGTCCCTGGCATCCCGTTCCAGATTCTTTGTTTATCTAGGAGTCCTTGGCATTCTGTTCCAGATGCTCTGTCTCTCTAGGAGTCCCTGGCATTCTGTTCCAGATGCTCTGTCTCTCTAGGAGTCCCTGGCATTCTGTTCCAGATGCTCTGTCTCTCTAGGAGTCCCTGGCATTCTGTTCCAGATGCTCTGTCTCTCTAGGAGTCCCTGGTATTCTGTTCCAGATGCTCTGTCTCTCTAGGAGTCCCTGGTATTCTGTTCCAGATGCTCTGTCTCTCTAGGAGTCCCTGGCATTCTGTTCCAGATGCTCTGTCTCTCTAGGAGTCCCTGGTATTCTGTTCCAGATGCTCTGTCTCTCTAGGAGTCCCTGGCATCCCGTTCCAGATTCTTTGTTTATCTAGGAGTCCTTGGCATCCCGATTCCCTGTTTCTCTAGCAGTCCCTGTACTGGCTTTCCCCTGAGGTGTACGTTTACTTTTGCACGTGTACTCGCAATCTAACCCTAGGATTATTCATTGGATTTATCAAATGTTTAACCGAATCAACTGGACTCAAAGCTGTTTCCCTAAACAGCTGGAGTCGATTGAGTTAATTTGAGTTGACTGTGATCGTTGACGTTAACTCGCTCTTATCCAGTGTCCGCTCTGCTGGGCTCTCGAATCCGATTGGGAGAGCAATGGGAGCTGACAACTGGGCTGGTGAACTGATTGCAAATGACATCGAGCTGAAATCGAAGCGACTCTCTTTGTCCTGTAGATGGACTAGAGCTCTCCCTCCCTGATGCGGAGACTCCCTCCCTGATGTCACTACTCCCTCTCTGATGCCACTACTCCCTCCCTGATGCCACTACTCCCTCCCTGATGCCACTACTCCCTCCCTGATGCCACTACTCCCTCCCTGATGCCACTACTACCTCCCTGATGCCACTACTCCCTCCCTGATGCCACTACTCCCTCTCTGATGCCACTACTACCTCCCTGGTGCCACTACTCCCTCCCTGATGCCACTACTACCTCCCTGATGCCACTACTGCCTCCCTGATGCCACTACTGCCTCCCTGATGCCACTACTCCCTCTCTGATGTCACTACTCCCTCTCTGATGCCACTACTACCTCCCTGGTGCCACTACTCCCTCCCTGATGCCACTACTACCTCCCTGATGCCACTACTGCCTCCCTGATGCCACTACTGCCTCCCTGATGCCACTACTGCCTCCCTGATGCCACTACTGCCTCCCTGATGTCACTACTCCCTCTCTGATGCCACTACTGCCTCCCTGATGCCACTACTGCCTCCCTGATGTCACTACTCCCTCTCTGATGCCACTACTGCCTCCCTGATGCCACTACTACCTCCCTGATGCCACTACTGCCTCCCTAACCTCTCTCTAATGCCTTGATTCCCGCTATCAATTATAATAAAAATCAGTTTTTCGGCAATCAAAAACATTGCAGTACAAGTACAGGCTGGCACAAGTTCAGGCCTTAAAGGCTTCAAAATTAAACTCAAAGAAGGATTACGGGGGCAAGTGGCCATTTTCTCAGATCTACGAAGATCTCAAGCAGTAATTAATCATTTTAATTACTTAGCTCGGAATGTAATGGAACTCAGTCCTGTCTTAAGACCCCGCGCTACCACTGCACAAGTACTGCTTTTGCAAAGAAAAGGATGGCCAACATTACAGAGACGAGAATTGGGTCCGGCAGGAGCTCACAGCGGCAGGGAAGACCTGAGGCCTCTTAATCGACCAGGCTCAGACTTTTCTGGTTTTGAAAAGGATCGATATGCCCCTTGCCCTGGCTGGGACTGAAGCAGAACGGGGGATTTTACTCCCGGCAACTCGAATGATCATAGCGAATCTGCAGCTGCTCAAATGTTTCTCCCAGGAGAGAACAATTTCTGTGCTCGATGTGCTCTTTTTTCTCCTGCTGATTTCAAGCTTTTCTGCTTTTCCAACTCCTGGAAGTAACAGCATTCTTATCTAATTAGCCCTTTAATTCCATTCCAGATGCTTTGTATCTATAGGAGTCCCTGGCATTCTGTTCCAGATGCTCTGTCTCTCTAGGAGTCCCTGGCATTCTGTTCCAGATGCTCTGTCTCTCTAGGAGTCCCTGGCATTCTGTTCCAGATGCTCTGTCTCTCTAGGAGTCCCTGGCATCCCGTTCCAGATTCTTTGTTTATCTAGGAGTCCTTGGCATTCTGTTCCAGATGTTCTGTCTCTCTAGGAGTCCCTGACATTCTGTTCCAGATGCTCTGTCTCTCTAGGAGTCCCTGGCATTGTTCCAGATGCTCTGTCTCTCTAGGAGTCCCTGGCATTGTTCCAGATGCTCTGTCTCTCTAGGAGTCCCTGGCATTCTGTTCCAGATTCTGTCTCTCTAGGTGTCCCTGGCATTCCCGTTCCAGAGCAGAAGCTGAATACTGTAGTGAATCTGCAGTCTGCTCAGATGTCTTTCCTGCAATTTCTGTGCTCGATGTGCTCTTTTTTCGTTTTTCTCTTGCTGATTTTTTTCGTAACGATGCGCTTCCAGATCACTCACTCGCGCGTTCGCCTCTCTCCTCTCCTCAATCCTCTCTTCCTCAGACCTTTTTTGCCCAAACATTATTGTCAAAAGTTCATTAGAAATCTATATAAATAAATCTCAAATTTTCTATGTACTAGTATGTATGTATGTACATATTAGATTTCAATTTTTTTCATGATTTTGGGTGGCTTTCCTTGCAATTATAATTTAACTTCACTTCCCATCTGGAACTCTCCTCATCCTCTGTTTCCCGAACGTTTCCTGAATGTGTTCCCGAATCCTCCACTTCCGAACTGGAACTCTCTTCATCATCCACTTCCGAACTGGAACTCTCTTCATCATCCACTTCCGAGCTGGAACTCTCTTCATCCCCCACTTCCGAGCTGGAACTCTCTTCATCCCCCACTTCCGAGCTGGAACTCTCTTCATCATCCACTTCCGAACTGGAACTCTCTTCATCATCCACTTCCGAACTGGAACTCTCTTCATCATCCACTTCCGAACTGGAACTCTCTTCATAATCCACTTTCGAACTGGAACTCTCTTCATAATCCACTTCCAAACTGGAACTCTCTTCATAATCCACTTCCGAACTGGAACTCTCTTCATCATCCACTTCCGAACTGGAACTCTCTTCATCATCCACTTCCAAACTGGAACTCTCTTCATCCCCCACTTCCGAGCTGGAACTCTCTTCATCATCCACTTCCAAACTGGAACTCTCTTCATCCCCCACTTCCGAGCTGGAACTCTCTTCATCATCCACTTCCAAACTGGAACTCTCTTCATCATCCACTTCCGAACTGGAACTCTCTTCATCATCCACTTCCAAACTGGAACTCTCTTCATCATCCACTTCCGAACTGGAACTCTCTTCATCATCCACTTTCGAACTGGAACTCTCTTCATCATCCACTTTCGAACTGGAACTCTCTTCATAATCCACTTTCGAACTGGAACTCTCTTCATAATCCACTTCCAAACTGGAACTCTCTTCATAATCCACTTCCAAACTGGAACTCTCTTCATCATCCACTTCCGAACTGGAAGTCTCTTCATCATCCACTTCCAAACTGGAACTCTCTTCATCATCCACTTCTGAACTGGAAGTCTCTTCATCCTCCATCCCACAAATGCTCAACTGCAGTCCCGCAGCAGTTGCTCACAACAGTGCAACAACAGTCCCCGAGTTTGAAGCAGCGCAAGACCGGAGCTCGAAGTCTGAGTTGCAGCGGGAGCAGGATGAGAACTTGATGAGTGGCCACTGGCCAGGGAAAACATCGAGGCAGATTCCTCTGAGATGGGCAAAGTAAGATAGGACTCGAGCGGAGGTAATGACACCCAAGTGGGAAGGTGAGCGACTCTCGGGGCTCGAGGGGCATCGAGTGTGTACTTATTAGCGTCGTTGTGAGATGGGACAGCGCCGGGAGGGCTGGAGACTTGAGTCGGGCAGGGACACAGCAGAGCAGCTCTCTGGATTAGCCTCGGGTTTTATTTGCTCATATCGCGGACTTTTATGGATTATCAGAGCATCTCTGAGACGGTTGTTCCCCCGCAAGGAGTCTGGTTAGTCAAACTTTCTTCTCTTCAACATTTTTGAAAATCCGGAAATTTTTTCCTACTTCTGCTACAATTACGGAGTAAAGCGGAAATCGGATTCAGTCGCACTCAGTGCGCTGGCTTCCCGCAGCAAAAACCGGTTTCACTTTGACAATTGACATTTCGTTACTTGGCGAAGGATGGGGCTTGTTTTGATTGAGAACTGAAAATCTGCAAAAATTGACCTACTATTAGTAGCTTGACTGCCTCGCGGCTGCTAAAAAGTAGCGACTAAAAAAATTGATTTTTTGGGGATGCTGCCTCGGGGGTTGTCAGTCAGACCAGCGAACGGAGAAGCATTCGGCATCGCGATTAGTTCGAATCTTATTTTTAGTCACGTGCGCAGGATCTCACAACTACTATTAGTAGGCAAATCATTAAAATAGCGGATTTCAGTTCTTTAAGCTTGAACCCTAAGGCACGGAGACGGTGGGTGTACTCGCGTCCTCGTTGCTCACCAAGAGACAGGGGCGCCCACCAAGAGACAGGGGCGCCAACCAAGAGACAGGGGCGCCCACCAAGAGACAGAGGTGCCCAACCAGAGACAGGGGCGCCCATCAAGAGACGGAGGTGCCCAACCAGAGACAGGGGCGCCAACCAAGAGACAGGGGCGCCCATCAAGAGACAGGGGCGCCCACCAAGAGACAGGGGCGCCAACCAAGAGACAGGGGCGCCAACCAAGAGACAGGGGCGCCAACCAAGAGACAGGGGCGCCAACCAAGAGACAGGGGCGCCAACCAAGAGACAGGGGCGCCAACCAAGAGACAGGGGCGCCCATCAAGAGACAGGGGCGCCCACCAAGAGACAGGGGCGCCAACCAAGAGACAGCGGCGCCAACCAAGAGACAGGGGCGCCAACCAAGAGACAGGGGCGCCAACCAAGAGACAGGGGCGCCAACCAAGAGACAGGGGCGCCAACCAAGAGACAGGGGCGCCAACCAAGAGACAGGGGCGCTAACCAAGAGACAGCGGCGCCAACCAAGAGACAGGAGCGGAAGCCACAGTCCTTGGCACCTGTAAACCGAGCACAAATATCCCAGTTGAGCCCCCATTGCACCCCACAGATTTTCTACCTGTACATGCATTTCGCCGGCTTGGTCTTCTTGGCCTTCATCAGCCTGGTGATCTACCGGTTCAAGGAGCCGCGCCGCGCGTTGAGCACCGACGCGACGCTTCAGAAGGCCGACGGTTGCAGCGGCAGCAGCGGCAGCAGCGGCAGCAGTGAAGAGGAGGACGCGGAGGCTCGCGTGGCGCTGACGGCGCATCTGCCCGTGCCAGACGGGGCGGAGGCCACGCCCCTGGCAGCCCTGGGGCCTCGGCAGGGCAACCACCACTGCAGGTCTCAGCAGGGTGCGCACAGCTCTAAAAGTCTGCAAATTCAATAAAGTTTAAACTGTACCATTCTGAATTGTTAGGATTCAGACAATCGATGCAAAATCTTTTTGAAATGAAATCGGTCAAGCAGTGAAACTGCCATGTTTATAACAAAAAAGAGTATTTGATATGCTTTCCAAATGGCATTATAGCAATATAGGGGGGTTGTAGCCTTGTGGTTAGGACGTCGGACTCACGACTGAAAGGTTGGGGGTTCGATTCTCGACCCACTGGGAACAATTTGTGTCCTTGAGCAAGCGCTTAACTCTGCATTGCTTCAGTTCACCCAGCTGTAAAATGGGTGCCAGCATTAACTGGGCTAATTGAGGGTGTGTGTGGCGACCCCCCCCCCAGTCCTTGGACTGAACAGCCGTATGCAGCCTTCAGATGCGCCGCGCAATAGCTGCGACTGAGCTGTCGGTTGCACATCTGGCCAGTAGGGCAGGTGTAATTAATTATCATAGTTATATCGACATTGAAGAAATCGTATTTCTATATTGAAAAAAGTATAAAGTTTCTATCGAATGCGAGTCTAAAAATGACATACAGAATTGCCTACTGAAAGCAGTAAGATAAGCGGCACCCGTCTTTCCTTGCAGCAGCAGCAGCTGGCAGCAGCAGTAACAACAGTGACGGCCGACTGCGGAGGGAACAGAAATTGAAGCCTCTTCGCTTTGACGCGGCCGCCACTGGTCAGCCGGCGGCAGAGGCGGCGGAGGCGGCGGAGGCGACTGGCGGTGGCTACGAACCGCAGCCTGCCGTCTGGGTGTCGGTGGAAGGCATAAACCTTTACCTGCGGCTGGGGGCAATCAGTGAGTGTCCTGAGCTAGCTAGTGATGCAGTCAATCTTTACCTGCGGCTGGGGGCAATCAGTGAGTGTCCTGAGCTAGCTAGTGATGCAGTCTCAGGACCGAAGTCTCAATTTCTAAGAAATCTCAAGTAATAAATACCTCAAGGACCGGCAGGGTAGACGAGCTATCGATGTGGCTATGCTTTTGCTGCAGGGGGCTCCGATTCGTTCGGGTGCAGCTTAGGAGGTGTCACGCTGCCCATTCTGCCGACCCCTAGCGATCAAGAGCAGCGTTTGTTGCGGTCCGGTTGGTCCAGTCGTGAATGGTCGCTCGCACGGTATCCCTTAGGCCTGAAAGCGTCAGAAAGATCCAGTTTGGGGCCGAGGTAGGCGAGCCTGTTTCGAGTAAAGGCTGTGCATTCACGGCTGAAGAAGCAGGGTGGGCCGTGCCTGGTAAATCAAGTACATGTATGCTCTTCTGGGGCAGTCATTCGATCTCCTTTGACTAAAGCCGCACTGCCAAATCAAAACGTTTGTCCTTATCTCCTCCGCGCCTCGCAGTCTTCGGCTTCGGCGTGATGATCCACGATGCCTTCAAGCTGGCGGACACGGTTGAACAGCCGAGCAGCGCCGACTGTCGCAGTGTGATGTGGCAGCTGCAGCTGCTGGTGCACCTGCTGTTCATCCTGCTGCAGACGTTTCATCTGTTTAAGAATCATCGGGTGAGTAGCTGGTTGGAGGCAAGGACGACTTAAGCCTACCTGGCTGCATTGGGCATCTACCATGAAGTTGTCCTTGTTTGGAGGCTAATTTGAGAAGCCGGGGTGATGCGCTGGTGAAATTTGGATATGGTGGTATTGTGGTTGATATGCTAAATTGTTCATGCGAATCGTCGCATATTACTCAAACGTACAAACGTTGATTTTTAAGTGCTGATGAAAAACTTCTGCAACACTTGTGCAAGTGACGTCACTAGCCCCTGTCCTTTGATGGAGTGACGTCACTAACCCCCTGTCCTTTGATGGAGTGACGTCACTAACCCCCTGTCCTTTGATGGAGTGACGTCACTAACCCCCTGTCCTTTGATGGAGTGACGTCACTAACCCCCTGTACTTTGATGGACTGGTGTCACTAGCCCCCTGTCCTTTGATGGACTGACGTCACTAACCCCCTGTACTTTGATGGACTGATGTCACTAGCCCCCTGTCCTTTGATGGACTGACGTCACTAACCCCCTGTCCTTTGATGGACTGGTGTCACTAACCCCCTGTCCTTTGATGGAGTGACGTCACTAACCCCCTGTCCTTTGATGGACTGACGTCACTAACCCCCTGTCCTTTGATGGAGTGACATCACTAACCCCCTGTACTTTGATGGACTGAAGTCACAAACCCCCTGTCCTTTGATGGAGTGACATCACTAACCCCCTGTCCTTTGATGGAGTGACATCACTAACCACTGTCCTTTGGTGGAGTGACGTCATTAACCCGTCATGTCACGTCACCTGTCCTTTGATGACGTGAAAAAATCCCCCTGTGCTTGTACTGGTGGAACAATGTTATACCTCTCTGAACTTCTATTCACCCCGAAATTCGCAGGTTGTCGTGACAGTGTACACCAGCGCTGTGCGCTTCGCTCTGGCCCACCTGGTTGTCACCAACCTGTGCATCTGGATGAAAGCGGTCATCTACGAGGTGAAGATGGCTCTCAGCGTGACGCAGCAGCCTGATACGGTTGCTGCTGGCAACGGCTCCGCCGGCGGAGATGGTCGCAACTGGCAGAACCGGTCAGCCCTGCGTTCTTCGTCGCAGACAGGTGCTGCAGAGGATAAGACTTCTTAATTATTCATTTAATATGAGACTTCATAATTATCAGTAAAGTGTTTTCTATAGACAAAGCGTTGACTTTTTCTGGGGTGTTTAACGAGTAATGCAAGTTATTGAGCCAGCAAAAAGGTGAACCTAAAGATGACTGAGTCTTGCTATTGCTGGCACAGCACAGCAAACAGGCTGGGTGGAAAGATACTCGTATCGCTAGTCGGCAGTGCTTTCTCTATCTGAGGTCACTCGCAACGAGAAGAGAGCCTCGGGGAGGAGAGAGGAGAGAGAATAGACCTCAATGGGAATCAGAGAAATAAGATGCTTGTTCGGATAATGTCCTCTCCAGAGTGCGCCCTCACCCTGGCCACCTACGCCGGCTCTTCGCACGCGCTCAGCCCCTTCCTGTATCCGTGCGCGGTAGAATACGGCCTCATCTCAGCCGCCGTCTGCTTCAAACTCTTCCGCAAAGTTGGCGCCCCCTGCTCCAATCGGTTGAGCCTGCACCGACGCCAGCCGCAGGCCGTCCGATCCTTCAAGATGTTCACCACGTGTCACAAGTCGCACAAGGGCCTGTTCTTTGGCCTGCTCATCGTCATCCTGATCGTGGTGCCGCTGGCCACGCTGGTGCTGCTGCCGAAGCCCGACAAGGACAGGCGGGACGCCTACACCATCGCCGTGCTGGCGGCCGAGTGCTCCGTGCTGCTCATCACCGCTGCACTCTGCTGTGCTGGCGCCTGCAGGTTTGAGTAAAAACTTATCGAGCGCCTTGGGAGTGCCTTGGGAGTAGGATGCTCGCACTAGTGGGGCGAACTAATGAAAGAAGAAAAGTTTTTTTAGTCCAGACACTTTCAATAACGAACGAACTTTGATGGAGTGGCACCTTGCGCCAGGTTTTTATTTCGTGAGAGAAACCCCAAGCCACTACTGCAGAAGCGCTGCAGGGCTGTCCCGGACACAGCGGGAAGGCGCGGACGCCCATTCCGCTAAACGGCAGAAGCGCGCAGACAATAATATCTCGTAATGTTGACACTTAGAATTCAGTCTGAGACGCTCTAAACATCCTACTGTTATAAGAGACATGAGTAAGTAAGCAGTGAGTTTTATTGAGAGAGGAGTTTTATAAGCTCGAAACTTCATACCGTCCAGAACTCTTGTTGGTTACTTCCGCAAGCTCAAAACTTGAAAAAATTCGTCGATACCGAGCTTATGAAATCTTGATCTTGCGAAAGCCACCCGCTTTAGGTAATCCTCCACTTACGCTTCTCCAATCCGCAGATCCCTCAGCAGCCTGTCAGTAGACAAAACCAGGGGCCGGGAAGACCTGGACGGCAAGCTGCTGCTCGTGGGCCTGTCCGGCCTGCTCTGCTACAACCTCTTTGTCGTGGTGTCCTCCGCCTCCTGCCTGATGGACGAACACACGGCCCAGCAGGGCTCGGACCACTGCCTGTTCGGCACTGGTCGCAGCGGGATCGTCACGAAGCTCAACGGCCTCAAATCGCTGCTGGACGGCGCCCAGGCGCTTTCCCAGACCTTCCTCATCGCGCAGTTCTCTCGCCGGAAGCTGAGCCGCCGGCTCTACCTGCAGGGCCGGAAGCCGGCCAGGGGCATCATCATCGCGCTGCTGGTCGCCAACCTCGCCATGTGGGTGGCCGCCATTTTCGAATCCAAGCGGCGAATCTCCGTCAACTTCTACGAGAATTATTTCGGCGCCAAGGGCTGGAAAATAATCAAGTACACCACCCTGCCCATGATCATCTTCTTCCGGTTTCACTCCACCGTCTGTCTTTCGGAGATCTGGAAGAACGCCTACTGCCACAAGGAGCCGCTGCAGGACCAGGAGGCCGCTTGAAGCAAAGCAGCCGACCATCAGCTCCAATCTGAACAGGACAGCTCGAATTCACAAATCAGAGTCTGTCCTCTGTTGATTCGCAACAATTTTTAACTTCTTTATGATAACGAATTCGTATGCAACTTCTGCTAGTCACGAAAGAAACAGACAGTATTTCTTGTTTCCTGGATGTCTCTTATTTTATCTTGTATAATTGAAGAATCTATCGCTGCACTTTTTCTTGCACCTTTTCTGCACTTTTCTATAGTACTGAAAGTAACTTGATCACTTCTGGCATTACATGTACAAGCGCAAATCACAGTCGTCAATGGTTTTAATAACCGGACTTTTTACGAGTAAATATCAAATTTCGAGCTACACTATTTTAGCTATTAGCAAAAAAAAGGTGCGAGGCAACATATTTTTTAAATATACTGCATTTTATACAGATTAATCAGTCTCAGATGGTTCGTTCTCGATAGAATGATGCATGTTCAAGTTTCTGTGTACATTGCTTTATTGTGTTCTTTCAAGAGGTTGCACCAAGGGGCGAATTCAGTGGGGTATCAACCAGATGGACAGAAGAGTCAGCAGACAAGGATATTTTAGTCGACAACGTGAAAATCAACCAAATTATGGAGCGCTACAAAAACTTTTTTATTTTGCTGGGCACCGCCTATTCCTAGTCACTTGATGGAGTGGTTTCACTAAACCCAGGTCACTTGATGGAGTGGCGTCACTAAACCCAGGTCACTTGATGGAGTGGCGTCACTAAACCCAGGTCACTTGATGGAGCGGCGTCACTAAACCAAGGTCATTTGATGGAGTGGTATCACTAAACCAAGGTCATTTGATGGAGTGGCGTCACTAAACCAAGGTCATTTGATGGAGTGGTATCACTAAACCAAGGTCATTTGATGGAGTGGCGTCACTAAACCAAGGTCATTTGATGGAGTGACGTCACTAAACCCCAGGTCATTTGATGGAGTGACGTCAATAATCCCTGTCCGTTGATTGAGTGACGCCAATAACCCCTGTCCGTTGCTAGGGACGCCAACTTGACTATATACTACTGAAGCTAGCTACCATAAATGTTGTTGAGCTAACGTTTCCTATAATCAAAACTGCCAAAAACATAATTTTATCCCGGAGCCTACTTAATTTCTGACTTTGAAAATTCGTATCAATTTAAAATGAAGTCGCATTCCTCAATGCTGTGAAAACTCACACATACTTCGTCTACTTTCGGTCGAAAATAAAGTGAAGCGAAGCGAAGTTCTCGCCATTCTTAGAATGTAGTTAGCGGCGTCAGATATCTCGAGACTTGTTTTGTTTTCAATGCTATTTTTAGCATCAGCTGTCCACTTCCATATTTGGAATCGAGCAAAAGTAAATTTTAACGCGCATATTGCCTAATTTAGAAGTCAGTGACGGAGTCGGGTTTACACCGTTTTTGTCTGCACTGTTACGCTCGCTCGCTCTTGTTGTTATTTTCCCAGGGCCCGATTGAATTCTGCCAGTTTCTGCGGTCCTGCTCACGCTGTCATACGATTGTAAAATTATTTGTGGAAAAGGAAGCAGGAACTTGAGTTCGGAGTGCCATTCAGCAGATTAAATTTAAAAGTCCATACAATGGAAGTCCGTCAGAACTCGAATATCCTGCTTGTACGGAAGCTGGGATCAGCCAAGGACTTTGAGTATACTTGGGCTCGTACCGTGCTCAGCTCAGTACACGAACCCTCTTAGGTAAATATTTGACCGCTTTGTATGAGCAAAAGTGGCGCCTGCCGTGTCCACTCGATATGAAGCCCCAAAAAGTTCACTCAAACGCGGATGCAGATGGACTCATATCCGGGTGGGTCAGCCTAGTGGCTTTCAATCGGAATGAGGGCATTGAGAACTGCTGTGTCCTATTGAGTCCCGTGTGAAACTCAGATGATTAGTTTAATTTTGTTGTGACATAACGTACACCTTGACAAGTTCCATCAAAGCTCACTCGAGTCAAGTCATCGAGCTGTTAAAATCCAAACAACATCGGAGACATTGCTAAAAGACATTTATACACCTTTAAACTCTCTTAAACATCCTTAATATCTTAACTAGTCAAGGGGCCAATCTTCAAAAGTTAGCCACATTGAATAGCTCGTAATAATGAAAAACATAAAACAGCGGAATAACAAAAACAATGCTGCTTGTTTATTAAGCCAGAAATGTGAATTTTCGGCTACGAGCATTAAGCATCGAGTGGTGCGCTTGTGTTCGTTCAGAAATTGAGCGTGGCGCGAGAAGGATAGAAAACAGCGCCAAGAACATGGGAAGGGTGGAGCTTAGAACACAAATTGGCCAAAATATTTGACCTCAAGCGGATCTGGCATGCCTGATATCCGCGTGCACGTAGACATTCCTCTTTCCCTGCGACCTTGCCTGCACTTTTTAGAGCTAGTGATGACTCATCGCTCAGGAACTGCTCAATGGCTCGGGCTGCTGCCTTGCTAGTACTCAGTCGCGTACACTGGCAGCGGCAGGGCCTGTGGGTGACTCATTTTCCTCCAGCGTGGCGCAATTCAGCTAAAAGTCTGTGCCTGGCGCCGGTGTACACCGCAAATACAAGCCCAAGTGCAGTGCAATTCACTAACTGCCGTAAACATTTTGCTAGACAAGCAAGCAGAAGAAGCAAGTTATGACTTGCTAGATACGTATGTTCCTAATTTGGAGCGCACAATGTCTACTGACTGAAACGCTCAGCGAGACAGCGTGGACAGAACAGACTTGCAGATAAATGTACGCCAGGCTCCAGTTTTCAGATAAGCCTCACCCCCCCCCCCCCCCCCCTGATGTCCGGGCCAGGGACAGAGCTGAGAGAATCAGCGCTGCAACGTAGAGCCCACGTCAGCACCGCAAAATGTACATTAAGCTTTAGGGGAGAGAGAGAAATTCAAACCCACCCACCCCCACTCACATCCAGAGTATTTTTCTCTCCGTTTTGCAACCCCCCCCCCAGATTAAAATCTCGTCCTAGCGAGGGCCGCTCTCCGCCGTCCCTCCGCCACTACCCCAGGCCCGGCAGTGTACGCGCAGTCGCTGCGTGTTGCCATGGAAAGTCCGAGAACTGTGCGACTAAATAAAGACGCTCACCCGCTCCCGGTGGATCGCTGCTTAACGAGTCAAGTTCCTGCAAACCTTAACAAAACTATACAAAGCCTTGCCAGCTCATCTCTGCTCGAAGACACGGAGAAGCTTTGGCTAATCGAGAAATTCGCAAGCTTAGCATTAGCGGCAGACTATTGCTAGCATTGAACCGACTGCAACGCCAATCTTGCATGAGGCTCAGCCGATTCATCCGCTGCGTATCGTTCTCCGGACTCAATCTTATGGGCGAGGCCGCCGGCGGCGCCGATACAGCCAACATGTTTTACCTGTGGCCCGACAGATCTGGGTAAGTGCCACCATTTGTAGCGAGGTAAAAGTCCCGCGACACCGATTATAAGGAGAGCTTTTTAAATGCAAGCTCGAAATGAATTTAATATTCGAGTTCGCTTTCAAATGCTCTGTAGCTCGATGGTGAACGACGGCGTGGCTCACTCAAGCGACATCAACGCGTTCATGCAGCAGAGTCTCGCGCGGGCCAACTTTGACGGCCGCTTGATCGGCGGCTTCAAGCACGTCATCGACGCCGTTCAGAACGAGTAAGTTTGCGCCTACATGATTGGGATAAGGCCATGTTCACAATCATCTGGCTCCGGTACTCGCTTTGATACCCGGTTGCAAACTCCATCAATCTGAGCAACCTGAATGAGAACCTGAACTGGTGTTCGACACCACTTGGTTTATCATTCGGCAATAGACTATAGAATCCTGACAGAACCTATCAGGACTTTGGTTGCAAGTTTCAACCAGATTCGGTCGGGGTCACTCGGGACTCTATCAGGATTTGATAACGATTAAAAAATCGATGTAAAGCTTGGACCGGACGGGATGCTTGTGAACTCAAACCTAAATTTATTGCAATCAGCCTGGCGTCGAACTTAATTGCCTTAATCTGGTTGAACCTGTTACCCAATTTCAGCCCGCAGTCATTGCTGTTCTGCATCCTGCCCGAGAATCTGTGGAACAATCCGCTGCACAGGGCCTTCTTCTCCCTGCTGGTGTCCGCCTGCTGTGAGCACGGAGTTCGCATGATCAAGGTGAGCTGCGGTTACTCAGTGGGTTTCGGTATTCAAATTGACGGGACTTCAAGATTTCGAATTGGCTAAACAAGATCAGGTGTTTGATAATGCAGCGGCCTGCTTGAATGAAAGAGTGCACAGGGGGAGGGTGAGGACAGACAGAAAATGCTAGTAATTTCAAGCGAGACTTCACGATAACTGCACCTGGCGCCCAGAGGTCGCTCAACAGATAGCATAGCCATAGGAGCGCACAGCCGCAGTTGCTGACGCAAATCAAAACTCCACCCACGCACTTTTTCTGAGCGAATTTTTACGTTCGCTTGCTCGGAGACTCGGTAAGATTTTTTTTAAATGAGCGCCTGCGTGCCAATCTCTCTCTCTCTCTCACACAGGTGGATCACGACCAGCTGGTGAGGAAAATCGTGGAGATGTCGGCCGACCCGAACAGCCCGCTGCCCGACCTGTCGTACGAGTGCCTGGCCATCAGGGCCTCCGTCAGCGGTGCGAGGCTGCTCTGCGACCGCGAGCTCCTCCGCTTCCACCAGCGACATCCCGGCAACGACTTCTCCCAGTTGCCGCTCATCAACCTGCTCGAGTCTTGAGAGTCATTCTGCCTGGAATTCATTTTGCAAAACGAAACCCTGACCAGGCCTTCAATACGATTTTGACCGTTGCTCCAATCCGGGATTCCTCATTGGCTCATCCGAAAAGCCTGAAGAAAATCTGCAGCGTCTTCGCCTCTCGCGCCGGCTGCGGCTCCGAGGCCGGCAAAAAAATTTACGGCGATGCAAAGAACGAAAAAAACTGAAGCAGCAAAAAACGAACAAAAAAGTTCGCCACAGATCTTTTCAGCACCCGCGCAGAAAAAATGAAAAGCAGTCATTTGTTACAAAGAAAATTTTGAACAATAATCTGATTCTTTTCTGCCCGTCGTTGCGGTCTTCGGCGAGTTCCTATTGCGGCAAATAAGCCAAATACGGCGTAGTCAAAGAAAAAAGCAAAAAAGCAAAAAAGCAACAAAAATGCGAAACTTTTTTACTTGACCTGGCGTCTGCTCGAAAGAAATCAAAGCCTGACAGATCAAACGCTCGAATCGAAGGCGGTATTGCAAGCGATTGACAGGATTCTGTTGACGCTTGATCGCCAAAAATATCGGTTTTGTGAAATGCTTTTTCAAGCAACACAAATGGACAAAATTTCTTTGCTGTCTGTTGTTTTTTTGCTTTCTGTTTTTTGCCACCATTAGAAACCGCTTGCACCGCGTAGGACCTTGGCGCCATGCCTGTCGTTCGCGTCTCGATTGCGTGTTCTCCAAATTGCTTCTTAGTTCAAACAGTTCGTTCGCGTCTCCGAGCCTCGAAAGTTTTTGCTGGGTCTTTTTAGAGCCGTCTGCTTCTCTGCTTTGCTGCTTTTTATTATAATTAGCAGAAATTTGATATCTGTCGCAGCGCTGCACTATTCGTACCGTATGGCAACAATGTGGCATTAAATATTTGTTAGCCACGATAAATTTATGCCCTGATTGTGATGTTCATCAGCTGTCCTGTTCTGTGTGTTGCCTGAATTTCCTGTGTTGCTCCTGCTTGCTGCTTTTTGTCAGATGATTTTTAATTGAGATGTCTATTATTATTTCATTTTTATCGCAGATTTCTACGCTGTGTGTTTTTCATGACTTCTTTTGCTGTTTAGGAAAGTGAAACTTGATTTTGCCTGACAAACTTAAATATGGAATTTCATAATTTGATGAATCGAAGTCGTTTCATGAAAAAAATAAACTGGCAAGAAATTATATGAGAAAAACAACTTTAGAAATTGATCAAATAACTGGCTTGCGGGAGAAAATAGCTACCTCGGTTTTTGCTGATTAACAGTAGAAAGACCATGTGGGTGCATTTCAAATACACACCTTTTTCTTTTGTCTGGATCTCCGAAAATATTCAACCAATTGCCATCAAAATCCAGAACACGCGCTAAAATTTTCCGCTCTATTCGATGAAGCAACTCCGAGAATCACGAAAAATCGGCATCCTCGAGATATTCAACGATTCTCCTCGGGGTGTCCGGTGGCAAAAACCACAAATATTGGCAAATTTTTTCTGTTCACAAAATCTCATCATGAAACCACGTCGGCTCAGGAAACTATGCATATCAGTCGTAAAGGCCTTTCTTCTCAGCATCCCAGGAACCAGGGTCCCCTTTATCACCGTCTAGAGCATCGGCGGCGACCGTCAGGACCTTCAACAAAAGCACCCGATCGGCATCGCAGAGACGGCTGCGTTCGCAAAACTGAAATGGAAGAATCCTCTTCTGCATGCAGCATTCAGTCAGTAGACATAATCGGTGAATGAAATGGACGACGGAAACCCTTTAGGTTGACCTGTAGACCTGTGACCTGTGACAAGCGACCTTCGGGACCTTCAACGAGATGCCATCACGCGGCCCCGACGAACTGGCACCCCCAACATCGTGAATTTTCTGTCAAGGCACCAAACAGGCATGTCTGCATATTATACAATGGTCCTGCACCATGTTCAGCATTCAGCTCTGTCTGGACGACCTTCGGGACCTTCAACGGAGTGCCACCACGCGGCCCCGACTAGCTGGCACCCCCAACATCGTGATTTTTCTATCAAGGCACCAAACCAGGCATGTCTGCATATTATACTATGCTTTTGCACCGTGTTAAATTGGAGAGTTACAGATTTAACTGGCCCAAAGCGGGCCGAAACGTGATGTTGCTGTCCACCATGCATCACGACAGACAATTGCTTCCCAATGGCAAGCCTGTAGCAATAGGCTCGTACTACAATTCTACCAAGAGTGGCACGGACACCTGCAACAGGACGTTCCGCACATCCGACTGCAAGCGAAAGTCCGAATCATGCGAGAAGGCAATCTTCTCCGGCGGCGATAGCAGCTGTGAATGCCGCTGCCAGCTGGAGACTGGCGCACCCGGAGCTCTGCGCCTCGCCGAACTATCGCAACGAGTTCCAGCGCAAGGCAGCTGCGCAACTTCTGCAACCTCTGATCGAGGAGCGCTCGCAATCGGCCGCTGTTCTTCAAAATCTGTCCAATCATCACCGGCTGATGTTCCAGCTCGCAGGTTGTCGAATCAACGACGAGCAAAAGAAGGAACAGGCACGCGAAGCGACGGCTGTGGTGTCAGTTGGTGGCAGAAAGCGCTGTGCAACATGCGCGAGACAAAAGTCAAAGGATGAGAAGCGTGCCTTGAGTGCGACAACAAGGAAGTGTTGCATGTGTGACGAAGGAATTTGCCGAAGACACACTGCGATGGAAGAGACAGTGAGTCACCATTACTGCGCACGTTGTGCACCAAATTAAATAGTGACAATTGACTCAGCCTTTGTGTCTATGTGTCAGTATTCAGATCCTTCTGCTTTAAATTTGCTGTAATATTATTTTTGACATGCTGTAATATCATTTTTGACCTGCTGTAATATCATTTTTGACCTGCTGTAATATCATTTTTGACTAATTAAATATATTTTATATTATTCAGTTGCCAGTTAAATCTGTAACTCTCCAATTTAACACGGTGCAAAAGCATAGTATAATATGCAGACATGCCTGGTTTGGTGCCTTGATAGAAAAATCACGATGTTGGGGGTGCCAGCTAGTCGGGGCCGCGTGGTGGCACTCCGTTGAAGGTCCCGAAGGTCGTCCAGACAGAGCTGAATGCTGAACATGGTGCAGGACCATTGTATAATATGCAGACATGCCTGGTTTGGTGCCTTGACAGAAAATTCACGATGTTGGGGGTGCCAGTTCGTCGGGGCCGCGTGATGGCACTCCGTTGAAGGTCCCGAAGGTCGCTTGTATGTCTACAGGTCAACCTAGAGGGTTGCCGTCGTCCATTTCATTTACCGATTATGTCTACTGACTGAATGCTGCATGCAAAAGAGGATTCTTCCATTTCAGTTTTGGGAACGCAGCCGTCTCTGCGATGCCGATCGAGTGCTTTTGTTGAAGGTCCTGACGGTCGCCGCCGATGCTTCAGACGGTGATGAAGGGGACCCTGGTTCCTGGGATGCTGAGAAGAAAGGCCTCTCCGACAGATGGACCCAGATTATTGAGCCAATATGGATTCACCATAAAGGTTTATACAGTGTAGTGTTGGTTGTCCTTGCCACCAGTGTCTTCGACAAGAATCGTTGAATATCTCGACGATGCTGACGTCGGATGACTTTGAAAGTTAATTCGTTGGAAAGGGGGGGCGAATTTCGATCCACATGGTGGACTTTTACGAAAATCGGTTATTCGGTTTGCGAGCTACGAGCTATGGTGAAATTGGTTGTGTGTATTTGTAATGTACACCCCCGTGGTCTTTTCCCATGGGGAAAAATAGCGTGGTCTTTCTACTGTTAAAGGAAGAAATGCAGAGAAGGCAGTGAAGGGAAGTGGAGAAAGCAATGCAGGGTGGCAGTGAAAGGAGGCGGAGAAGGGAAGCGGAGAAGGCAGTGAATGGAGGCAGAGAAGGTAGTGAAGGGTGGAAGCGAAGGGTGGGAGTGAAGGGATTTGGAGAAGACAGTGAAGAGTAGCAGTGAAGGGTGGGCGTGAAGGGAAGCATCGAAGGTAATGAAGGGAGGCGGATAAGACAGTGTAGGTTGGCAGTGAAGGGAGGTGGAGAAAGCGGTGAAGGGTGGCAGTGAAGGAAGGCAGAGAAGGCAGTGAAGGAAGGCGGTGAATTCAGTGAATGCAGAACTAACGCGGATACTCGTACAGTGAAGGGTGGCGGATGGCAGAGAGAGAGAGAAAGAGAGAGAGGGGTGATCGACATTGACTTGCAGAATTTCATGAAGATCGAATGTGCTAAAACCCGTCAAATTTCATACGCTCTCACACCTACTGAGAGTAGCCAAGTGTGACCGATCTCGCCGAAATCTTGGCACAGAATTCAGTTATAACCGCGACACAAGCGACTCCATGTAGGCCATTGTGCGCTAGACAAGAATTAGGGCTAAATTTAGAAACAAAACTTGCATTCCAGCAGCGTACGTGAGTGCTTGCGGGCGCAGGGCACGTGCCCGCCCGGGGCCGCCTAACTCTCTCGTTCCCACAGGCTTTCCTTGAGAATTGCGTCTAATTGCATCGAAACGGAGCGTTATCTCATTTCTGTGCATTGCTGGCATTTGAAACCAGCTCAGGCACTGAGGCCCGGCTTTGAAATTAAGGTAAGAAATCATATCTATATTTGTTTTGCTGCTTACATTGCATATCTACGCAAATTTATTGCACCTGTAAAAGGTCGCACTTCTCAATAACACTTTTCGACTTGTTTTAAAACATTAAGCAATTATTTCTATGGTGAATATTTAGATGAAAACTTTTTGAAAACAAATTAGAAATTGAAATCATTTTGCACTGACGCTTTAGAACATTGAAGAACTCAGGACAAAAGTAACACAAAAGTGGACTGTGGGAAAGTGTGCTACATTTTTAGCACTGAGAATTGTTTGATTGCTGCAAATAAATTCACCTTTTTGCTTCAAAGGCTCAGCTGAAACAATCGGCAGTTTTCGGCGCACTTTTCTCTACCCAGTCCCCAGTGTTAAAACGAGTGCCGTCTCACATTTACAAACTCGGCACAGGCACAGAACAGGCTTTCATTGACATTTACAAACACTGCATGCACTGCAGGAGCGCCCCTCTCTCTCTCACGCTCCGTCCCCTCCGCTCCGTCTGCCTCACTCTGCTCCTCCCTCTGCCGGAGCGGAGCTTATATACTGATTCTAAAAATAGCACACTTTGTCAGCCCGGGCCGAGCCATATTAGGCAAATGCCGACGGCTCAGGCGAGCCCGGCTGGCCAATGGGAGCGGGGCGCGAGCTGTGCATAAAACAGCGAGCTCTGCTCCGATAGCCGAGGCAAAGCTCTCGCTAGCAATTCTCGCCAAATTGTCTTCAACTTCCACTCTACTGATCGTCCTTATCGCCAGAGCAGTACGGCAAGCTTTACCCAACAGTCAGCCTGGAACAATGATACTAGACGCCTGTCAGTCTGTTGAAGCACCAACCGCGACCAATGTCACCGTCAGCGACATCGACGGATTCGCGGATTGGTTCGATTTCGATTGTCGATCGTCGACAACGGTAAGTAATTGACAGCCGTGCAGTGTGACGCGTGACTTGATTGATCGGCAACGATCTTTCCACTTTAACTAGCCTTCTTCTGAACTGTTTTTGAACTTGCAGCTACCCCAGTCACCGCTGTCATCTCTGGAGAGCTACTTCAGCGGCGGCAGTTCCCGGCACAGTCCGGAGTCCACCGGCTCCGTTCACAGCGGCCTGGATGCCTCGGCCAGCGACAGTGTGCCGCCTCACAGCTGCCAGAATCTTCAGCTGCAGGACTCAGCCGCGGCTTGGCTCTCAGTTATCAAAGCGGAAGACTGCGATGACGATGAGCACAGGAGCTCAATGGACAGCTCAGACCTGAGCCTGCTGGACCTGGACTTCATCATCGACCACTCTGTGCAGCAAACGGCAGCTTCGGTGTCGAAATCGCAGCAGCAGCAGCAGTTTGGCTACACGTTCCAGCACCAGCCAGGCAGCGGCACGTGCATCATCAACGGCCGGACCTCGGTGACCGCAGCTGCCACGGTGTCTCTGTTCGCTCCAAGCACCCAGCAGGCTGAGGAAATTCTTCGGCTGCAGGAGAAACAGAAGCAGCAGAGGAAGCCGCAGCAACAGCAGCAGCAGTGCCGAAGACCCAGACAGCCGAAGTCCACGCCGACGGCATCCGGTAGGCGCACTCAGCAGCAGCAGCCGCAGCCGCAACTGCACATCTGCCCGGAGCCCAGCTGTGCCAAGGCCTACAGCAAGAGTTCGCACCTGAAGGCTCACCTGCGGACGCACACAGGTGAAAAACCGTACCTGTGCGGCTGGCCCGGCTGCGGCTGGCGCTTTGCCCGGTCGGACGAGCTGACCCGGCACTACCGGAAGCACACCGGTGACCGGCCGTTCCCGTGCAGCCTGTGCGGTCGGGCGTTCTCCCGCTCCGACCACCTGGCGCTGCACATGAAGAAGCATCAGTAATTACCGTTTCTGCCAGCTTCCAGATAGCGCGTACAAGTAATGTGACTTTATAGCTCAAGCATGGACATTGGTGCAATCCGTTTATATGTACTTGCATGTGATGCAAATGTATTGCACACCCACGGATAGCATTTCGTTGAGAGAGGAGTCCGCGGCAAATTTGTTGTAAGGGTAATTATTTGGCTCAATATCAAAGCGAATGCCCGACTGCGCCAAAGCCTGTGTACATAAGTGGATATTTCATATCAATAATACATGTACCATTTTTTACATACCGCAAGCACTAAAAATACAGGCTGTTTTTTAGATTTTTTGTACACTGCAAGACATTCCTCCCGCAATATCAGCTACGCGGTATTTTATGCATCACCGATATTTACAGACTCGCCCGACTTTCTCACAATTCCAATTAAGAAAGCTAGAAGCCACTATAAGTTGTTGCGGCATGTACATTGTTGCTTAAATAATTTTACCGCAATTTGTCTGTGTAAATAAGAGTAAATTTGCGCTCTCGTCTGTTTTTACTTCATTTATAGCCACGATATACATCAGATGAATTTGAAATGCCAAATCCACTTACTTATTGCATATCATTATTGAAATTGCTTAGCAAGCAAATATAATTTTGGTGCAGAGTCCACTGGCTAAACTGTGGATAACTAACTTGTTCTATACTAATTTCTGACCATATCGCTTCATTTTAAAACAGCCCGTATGTCTCTCGAACTTGACCAAAACTAGTTTTTTGGTTAGCTTAACTAATGACAGGTTGACGAGTCTGTAGCGATGAGACTGCATGATGATTTGTCAAGCAGGGCCGGGTTTCTAGTGAGTTCCAGACAGTATCAAACCCATATCCGCCATACGTCTGGGCCCTGGAAGCAATATAGAGTGCGACAGCAGGGTTCCTGAAGTCGAGGGCTGGGATAGAAAATCGATCAAATGCATAAACTTCACGTGACATTCCCGACCCTCCGCTAGTTGAGAGCCCAACAGTGCGTAATCGGCGCTAAATTTGTTTCTAAAAATAGAAACAACCGGAGCGCCTGGTTTTCAATGCGAATTTATATATTATTCTCCAAACCGAGGCGTTGCTGGCTGCTGTAAGTAGAAAGAATCGGATTTTAATGTTAAAATAAATCAAAACAAAAACGTGTTTCTGTTTACTTAAAAGTACACGGCTGTGTCGTATGGACATTTCTAACAAAATAGAAAAAAATATATAATCAAAAAGATGTAAGTGACAGGACTGTAAAGACCAATTTCAGAATTTACTTTTTTGTGTCAGATACAGGTAGATCCCAGGGGAAAAATAGTTTATTAGCAAGGAAGAGGACAGAAAAGAGTTTGTTTAAAGGATGTTTGTCATCTTGAAATTTACAGGAAAGTAACTGATGCTAACAGAACACTTAAATGGCGAGGACTACTTAAGTAGATATATAGACTACTTCAGACGTCCTTGTTAAATAATGCATACAAAAACTTACAATATGTTTGCGTCAGCTTCAAACAGTCAGTGGCGTACGCACGAATTTTAATCGGAGGGGGTCACAACCCTAAGGGGCGCCAATATTTTGGTGTTGTCGGGCACCCCTGTCTCCTGCTGGGCGCCCCTGTCTCTTGGTGGACGCCCCTGTCTCTTGGTGGGCGGCCCTGTCTCTTGGTGGGCGGCCCTGTCTCTTGGTGGGCGGCCCTGTCTCCTGGCGGGCGCCCCTGTCTCTTGGCAGGCGCCCCTGTCTCCTGGCGGGCGCCCCTGTCTCCTGGCGGGCGCCCCTGTCTCTTGGCGGGCACCCCTGTCTCTTGGTGGGCGGCCCGGTCCCAGCTCTGGTCGCTTTTTTGCGCAGCCACTGAAACCGGTTTGTTTCTAACAAAAATAAGGTTAACTTAACGAATCAAGCGACTAATAAATATAAAATGATGCACTTCTATAGGAAAATAACGATAATAAAAAGGTAAAATTTGCGGTACCGTTGGAGCGACAAAGGCAAGGTGACAATTAAGAGAACACCGACACATAAAACCCCAAACGTGTTTCTGCGGTTGAGTTCGTAGCTCAGCAGCAGTTGGACCCGTTAATTAGGAATAAACCAAAATTTTTACAGCATGCGACAAAATAATAATTGAGTACAACTGCCCTAATAGGCAGATGTGCAACCGACAGCTCAGCCGCAGCTATTGTGCGGCGCATCTGAAGGCTGCGCACGGCTGTTCAGTCTAAGGACTGAAAAGGGGTCGTCACACCCTCAATTGCCACAGCTAATGCTGGCACCAATTTTACAACTAAGTGAACTGAAGCAATGCAGAGTTGAGTGTCTTGCTCAAGGACACAAATTGTTCCGAGTGGGGGTCGAGAATCGAACCTCCGACCTTTCAGTCATGAGTCCGACACTCTGACCACTAAGCTGCCTACAACCCCTGCGACAAAAATCAAAATAAACCTCAGTTTTACGAACAGCAACGTTCCATTTTTTCTAAAAACATTTCATCTGCAATCTAATCGATTGATGCAAAATCACAGAAGCAGCATCTCGAACTCCTTCATCGAATAGTAGTAACCAAATGGATTGCTCCAGCAGACGCTCTTGGCATAGACAGGCGCTGTATTGAGAGCAGTGGGCGAATAAAAGTAAAGTCCGTTCGGGTTGGTGCAGTGGCACGAACCGTACCACCAGCCTCCCTTGTACAATGCACTGCAGCTCCCTGAAGAAATGTCGTTGTCCGAATCAAAGGTGCTAAAATTCATGCCATTGCAGTGCCCCATGCAGTCTCCAAGTCCTGAACTGCCGCTGAAGCCGCTGATGCTGGCTTGAAACTTGTTGTCCTCGCTGTCCACAGAGAAGGAGCTGTAGTTCGCCCAGTACTCCGTGTCGTTCCACAGCCTCATCCGAATGCGCAGCTGCCGACCAGAAGGCCACGTGAGGGAGTTGAGGCTTCTCAGACCTGCCAATTGAGCAAGCGCAACTGTGACATACGGTACGGTACACACGGTAAACACTGTATATGTATACTACGGTACACACTGAGTCGCCTGCATGCGGAAATTGCAGCCTCACCGATCCAGTGGTTGCTGTGCGGCCCAGGACCGAAGCCGGCTGCGTATTCGGCCCAGCTGCGATCGAATCTGGTCGAGTTGTCGACTCGGCGCTGAACGCTGATGAGGCAGCCGCTGAGCGACGTCACAAACACCTGCAACATCGGGTGGGGGTCACAGTTAGCAGCTGGCCATCTCACAGCACACGGACAAATGTTACACAGAGAACTGCAGTGGTCAGTCACCCTGGTGCAGCACGGAGACGCCTCAGTCGGCGGCATCAGGCGGCGACACACCGCGCCACTCCGGCTGGCTGAAGTGCAGCGATGCGAGATGGGGATGGGATTAGAATGAAGCAATTGCATGCATCAGTGGTTGGGGGTGGAGATTGGGATGGGGATTGGAATGAAACCAGTGCGTGCATCAGTAGATGGGTATGAAGATTGGGATGTGGATTGGATTGAAACCAGTGCATACATCTCAGTGTTTGGCGAGATCGGGATGAAGATTACGACGGGGATGAATGAAATCAGTGCATGCAACTGCGGTTGGCGTGCAACTCACCCAGAATGCACTGCGACCGTCCCACACCGAGGCCTTCGATGAAGACCAGAAACTGGTCAGGGAGCAGCCTCTTGGCGGCGAGTACCGCGCACTGCAGCTCGCCACGGACACGAGTTTCTTCCGCAATGTGGAACTGGTGAACCCGATCGCCGGACCAGCTGCTGCTGTGAACTTCGTACAGCACTTCGAGCGGCTCTGCAGTGGCCAAGGAAATCTTGAGAAGCAGATGCAGCAAAGAAATGAATAAAGACATCATTGCAGAGTCCGGAATGCAGAAATTTGCGGACTGGAAAGCGGCTGCGTGTTTTTCACTGTCATGCTGACGATTGCGTTCCCATTATTTAAGTTACAGCAGCCTCCAATGCAATACTGTCGGAAAACAATTGAAGGCCATTCTTTGTCTTGACAATGTCTTGTAGCTCTGGGTTGGCTGGTTCTATAGTCATGAAATTTTCATGCAGTGAATGCCCAATTAGCGTGGCTGAAAAGCTGAATTCAAGCCGGCACCCTGGGCCAAAAAATGCGGCGCCGTCAGCCCTAGCAACGTTACAATGCTGAAGACTCATTGGCGAGTGGGACAGTGGAAGGCAGTCCTGGGGCAGATATGAAAACAGTTTTATCGCCTGAAAACTAAAATCTACAGAATTCTGCGCAGATGCCAGTGAAGCCGCAATTTTTAAGATGGGAGAAGCTCCAGGTGCCAATACTGTAATTCCCAGCAAAAAGGTTCATTGTTAGCCAATTATTGGCGCCTATTTCAGGACATTTCAAGGCTGCTGTGCGCAGGGCACCCCAAGGTAAAAATATGCAATTCGTCCGATAAAAACGGGCGTCACCAGCGTCGCCATGGAGTCGTTACAGGTGACACAGGTAAAATACGAGTAGGGAAGTGACTCGAGATGACTCTAAAACGACGAGATGTCACGGTGCAAGTTGCGTAAGAGTCTTCTGAGAGTCAATTTGAGACGTTTTATTGTCTGCGACTCTGCAGCGTGCCAGAATCGATGTAGAGTCACTGAGTTGCGTCTAAAGCGCGCCTGCGCCGCTTCATGAATTAGAATCGCGTTTCGCGTTTTATAGCAGCTCTATTTAGTCTACTTGAGTTAGTAGACAGTTAAGCGATAGTAGGAAAATAAACATCAACAAAAACATAAAAAGTAAACTTTTTTTAATTCTAGCCAACGCGTTTCGTAAAACAAGACGTCGTCAGGGCAAATTCAATCAACCTAAGATCACACCACCAATATATTTAAGCAAAAATCACTGTACAGTCCAGAGGCGGGTCAAAAAAGTCCGGCAAGAATTTTAAGAAAGTGCCAAGTACACAACAAAGTGAGAGAAAAAAATAAATAGGCACGGCTCTGCTCACAGTACTCTTAGCTCACGCTCCACCCCATTGCCAGCAAGCTGCACATTCAGGTTGGGTTTGTGCTTCAGGAAAAAACTTGAGAAAACGTTTAGCAAATGGGTTAAGTGCACCGTTAGGATTGTATTTCGCACTGAAAAGATCGGTCGCTATGCTAGCAGGCTCAAGTCAGCTGTTCCACTTGCTTTAAGGGCTGGTGTTGTTTACCAATTTCGCTGCTCTGAGGATCAGAGCGTTTCCTACATTGGAAAAACGAAGCGACACCTGCACACTAGAGCTAGGGAACATTGGCCAAAAAGCTCTGCGATTAATGACCATCTGCTTGTTTGTAAAAAATGCTGTGACGGTGAACCGATTCAGCTCTTTAAAGTGCTGGATGGGTGCAAATTTTACCATAAGCTTAAGATTATCGAAGCTTCGTATATCAGAATGCACAAACCCAACCTGAATGTGCAGCTTGCTGGCAATGGGGTGGAGCGTGAGCTAAGAGTACTGTGAGCAGAGCCGTGCCTATTTATTTTTTTCTCTCTCTCACTTTGTTGTGTACTTGGCACTTTCTTAATTCTTACCGGACTGATTTGACCCGCCTCTGGACTGTACAGTGATTTTAGCTTAAATATATTGGTGGTGTGATCTTAGGTTGATTGAATTTGCCCTGACGACGTCTTGTGTTTGACGAAACGCGTTGGCTAGAATTAAACAAAGTTTACTTTTTGTTTTTGTTGATGTTTATTTTCCTACTAGTTAAGCGATAGTGCGATACACGACTCTTGAACGACTTTTTTGCGACTCTACGATTCTGCAGCCCAAGTGATGCGCTCGTGACTCAATAGTCGCCTCTCCGTCACATTGCAGTCGTTTGAGTCGCCCCCAGAGTCACTAGTGAGTTGTTCGCAACGAGTCTTTAGCGATTCTTGTCACGGCATTGTCTGGCATTAGAAACGAATGTTGACGCCTCATTATCTTATTATTTGCTCAAAAATAGGTGCAGGTAGAAACCAGCTTTCCTTTTTTTGTTTCGAACGATATGGTTCGCTCTGCAATGTATTGTCAAACTCTTTAACTTCAACACGTGGCAAAATTTCCTTCGAGCAACTAATGATGCAGAATTGATACAAAGCGACACTGTGTGGAAGTAGAGAACCAGCAGATAGTTGCTGAGCAAAGTACTCATGGTAACAAGCAAAGCAAATCAACATTATTTGCATTATACTGAAGTGATGCAGTTTAATGTCTAAACAGAAGCGGGCTTGAAAATGCAAAAGCAACTCCAATTGCTTTGCAGGCAAACAGTTCAGCGGATGCATGAGCATGATGGAACTTGGGCTGAATTTAGCTTTTATCAGATAATTCGCCAAGACTCAATACTTTTGCCCCGGGATTAGGAATCAAATCTGATTAGGAATCAGAGAGAGTTGGCCAACTCAGCTCAACGTTTCCCGCCACTTTTTCTGTCTGCGCCAGCCTTGGCCCGCACCTCCTTGGCCTGCCGCTGCAGCTTGAGATAAGTTTCCCGGCTCTTGTCGCGCGTGATAGCGCGCAGTCGGTCCTCGGCGCGCAGCTTGTCGATGAGGCCGAGCCGGCGCAGGGCGGCCAGGGTGGGCGGAGTCAGCAGGATGGTGCACAGGTCGCGCACTGGGAAGATCAGCTTGTAGAGCACCAGAGCGGCGGCCAGGGCGCCAACGCTGGGATTGGACAGAGTCTCCATCGCCTGGTCGGGAATGGCCGAGTACAGCCGGTGGGGCAGGTAGCGCTGCAGCAGCTGGGGCAGGTTGACCTCGCTACTGCTGACGAAGGTGTACACGCAGGTAAACCAGATCACCGAGCCGACAATGTGCACGCCCAGCACAACCTTTGTTTGGGTCTTGTAGGTGCGCCAGATTCTCTGCCAGAATGACTCGGAGCTCTGCTGCTGCTGCTGTTGGGAGCAGAAATATCGTACTGGGCACTGCTGCTGCTTAGATAGTTGGCATCTGGTTGCTAGGTTACCAAGATGGACTGGCGCAGAGTTGCTGGCTGCCGACATGCCACTGATGAGCTGCGGCAGCGTGCGGCGACAAGTTGCGCCACCAAACAGGCGGACTGCACAAAGGGTAAGCGACTGGAATGGAGACAAATCACATGGGCAATTACACAGCCTTTGCCATAGACTAGTGCTCTCTTGAGTGCCAGCAGCCCAGGCTCGATTCCAAGTGCAGTCACATTGATTTGAGGCTAAATTGGAATATCAGCTGGGGTCTGCCTGTGCAATTAATGCCCTTGAGCGCCAACCCCACAGGCACAGTAAAGTGTGCACGCCTACCTAATGATAAATAAGTCAGGGGCACCGTACCCTCTTGTGTAAGTGTGCCTATGTAAGTATCTGCAATCTTGTATACATGCTCAGGGAATTTGGTATAATGGGCAGTAATGCCTATTGTGGGCTGTGTGACAATAATGCTTAGAGTGCACCATGGAGCACACGGCCCCCTAGATCTAATAAAAACCATAGGCACTGACCAGGTGTAGATCCAGAAAATTTTTAATAGGGCACAGATTACTAAGGTACATATATATGTATATCATGTATATGTACACATACAATAATGCACATTTTCCAGATTAAAAAAATTCAAAATTTACCTATTTCCAACAAGGAATAAAATTATCAATTTAAAAAAATTCTAATGATACTGATATGGCTATAATATAACTAAGTATACCATCTATTCCTAGAAAATTTATTGCATTTTTACCTGCTTGTTTTTTCTTTTTATACCCCATTGGCAGTTTTTCTATTGAAGTTGATATTTAGCCAATATAAATCTTTGGCTAAATAAATTGGCTAAACCTATAGACCATCAAGTGCATTTTACTTAGCAATAACATAATGCAAATGCAAAGAAAGTGACAATGCTATATGACATGTTTGAAAAAGTTAACTAGGCCTATTCTAGGTTAGGCCTATTGAATATTCTAATAGCTATTTAATAATATAATAATAAAATAGGAATTATTGAACTTTAGGTACATAATTTTTTAATTTTTCCTAACTTTTCTAAAAAATTATTTTATTTTATTTATCTTAAGTTTTAAAGTAAATAAAATACTATATTAAATGATTAAATGAAAATATTTATATAGAAGAAAGGTCAAAATAAGCTTGCATGGGCATATTCAGCATGCCAATGAAGTATGAGACAGACTAAGCCTATGGGCTAAGGTCTGTGATACTCTATGCAAGCCTATCTCCTAGGCTCTATCTTTAACAAGTGAAGGCTAGTAGTGTGAGATCTACATCTTCTATTTGCTATTGGCAGCCATAGACCCTCCCCCCCCCCTATGTTGTCTTGCAAGCCAACCTAGGGACAGGGGTACCCATCCTTGCGAGCAAGTGTTCAAGATTTCAAGGCAAACCCTAGGGCTGCTGGACAGACTGGGCTCCAATGATAAAGACCTATTCAATGGCTTTTGCAAACTTGGATATGCAGGTCTGGCTTGCCAGTCTGCAGGCTATGGTATTACTTAATGTACCTTCTAATGCTTAAAGTGTTGACCATGCCAATAGGCTAGAAGGCTAGGGAGTTGTCTGGTTGCAAGCAGTCCCTCTCCTAGACCTAGTGTAGTGTTACGCCAGCCTTGAGGATTCTTTTGGCTCATTGCCTAAGGTGGAGTGGCTAAGGTAGGTACTGCACCCATTTAAGGGTAGCCTACCAACCTTTATCATGGCCTTCGAGCCGACTATGGATAATCATCCATAGCGACATGCCAGCCATCCAGGGATTAGTGGAATGGGCATTTGCACCTTCTTGCTGTGTGCCTGTGTCCCCTTCTGCCCTCTGGGACAGCCCTGCAGCTAAGTCAAGTAAGTCAAGTCAAGGTCAAAATAAAAGATACACAATATAGCTTTAGCTTTCCCCAAAAATAGAATAGTTATCTCAGTTATCACATTTTCACTATTTTAGAGAGAGAGAGAGAGAGAGAGAGAGAGAGATTTTTTAACTTGTAGACATTTAAATCATCTAAGCCTTTCTGAGGCCTATATATTCTTACAATACTTGTATTAATGAATGAAGCCTAGACGGTTAAAAGAGCGCTCATCCAGTAAGAATGCACTAGGCCTAGGCATGGCGCTTTAACAACTTTAGGAACTTAGGTGAATTTTAAGTCATTTAAATTGTGTACAACGAAAGCGTTTTTTTAGAATGGGGAAGGGACTTTCAAAACAAGCTTAGTTATCGTTAAGATCAAGAGCAGTCAGCATGGTCGAGTGGCCCGACTTGGCCTGGCCATATCATTATTAACGTCAAGTTGTCACCAAATGTCTGTCACGTCACAGAATTGTGGGACCCAGCCCGACCAGCCCGACCATTGATAATTACGTTCTTCGGGAATTCAAATCAGGCACTGATTTTCTCTGAAATTTTAGCTGGTTACAACAAAACTTTCTTTACATTGCAGGCTCCATCAGCGAGTGCTTCTGGTTTAAAGGATAGTCGTCAATTCGATGTATTTTTGATTCTTCAAAAGACTTGCAGCTCTCATGACAACTACGGGAACTTTGACAACTTTTTGACCTGGGCTCTATTGGATCTGTAGGTACATGTATATGAATACTTTGTCTGGTCTTTGGTTTTGACTCTTTATGGTGTCGATGAGTTTTTGTGTTCTAGATATTATGTGAGTGTTTGCTGCCATCACTGCATATTTATGTGTAAAAATACAGCAAGGGCCATTACATATTTGAGTTTACCTTACAGACACTCAAAAGTTAACTATACATGTATGTTGCTACAAAGTAATTTTATTTAACTTCCGATTATCGAGCCCTCAATTGCAGCTGCGCATGTATAAATAACGAAACAAAGTCGGCGTAAGTATTAATCTCGAGTTAGAAATGGCAGCTTACACCATGAGCGGACATATATACGCTGCAGCTATACTACCCAACATGTAGTACATGTACATATAGTACATGTGTAGAGGCATGGGCGTGAGCTGCAAGTTACAAGCGCCAAAGATAAAGTTCGTTAACCACTTGGTAACAACTAACGATGAGGTACCCTTTAAGCTATAACTTGAAGAATCGTTAAAGCTGCGCAAGTTTACATGTTTTGTCGAGAGATCGACTGCGAATAAAATTACACTACTTAATTGTGTAACACTACATGTGCATAAGTGTTGTAACACAACAACAAACGTGTTGAGTGCGGGCACCACAAGGCGTTAGAATCATGAGGCTTATGCCTTCAGTCATGCCGCGCTGTAAAGCCTTTTAACCGGATGCTGTTATCGCGGTTGCAGTCGGTGCTGAGATCCGTGCCTGCGTCCTTTACATGTAGCAGTACGGCTTCTGGCCCCGTGGCCATTCGAGAAGGCATTCGACTCGGTTGTCATGTCCAAGCTCATAGAGGTTGCTCCGTGCGTGCAACTCGCCAGAGAAGCTTTAGTACATGTATCTGCCATCATGGTGGCAATGTACCGTGATGCAAAACCTGCTGTTGCAGCACCGGATAGCCTATCATACCTTTTTGAGACATCGATCTCTATAATTCTGCAGGGAGATACGCTAGCACCGTTCCTGTTCCTTTGGTGCTTGACTAAGTGCTGCGATTTGCTCTTTCAAACAACGACGACGGCTTCGACGTCAACCGACGTGGGTCGATGTCAACCGCGGAGAGGCGACTCTGCGTGCTTGGCTACGCCGACGATTTCTCCCTGCTGTCGAGGGCACTCAGCGACAACTGGACAAGCTGGTTGCTGTTGCGGTGAGTGTCGGCCTGGTGGTCAACACACAGAAGACCGCGTCGTGCTTTGCGTGCCGGACGACATCGAGTCTGCAATTTTGCGCCGAGGACACAGGTGACGGAGCTTCCGAGTAGTCAGCAGTTCATCTACCTCTCGGGGTCTGGTTCTGGTTCTCTTCGTCCGTGAGGACCTGCTGCGTCCCCGCGAGCTTGCCTGGGCTGCCTTTCGTTCTGTGAGGGCAGTCCTGCACTACGAGGCCGTACCTGACCGCCAGAGGGCAAGCGCTGTTTTAGGCAGTGGTCGAGACCGTCCAGCTGTACCACGTTGGGAACTGGATGCTGAACAACTCGTTCGAGCAACAAGTAGACGCGGAACACTAACGCGCTGCCTTCAAGATTGAGTTTCCAACGCGGCACTGGATCACAGCGCCGGCCTGGTCCGTCCAAGAGACGCGCGTGTTGTGCCGTCGGTAACTCCAGTTGACGGGTCAGAACATCCCACAGACGGTGCAGGAGATGCTGCTGCTGACGCTGCAGACACCCACCGGCGGGGACAGGCGCGGACTCGGAGTTTCGTCGACTTGCCTGCTGGCTGACGCCGGTGTCTCGGCTTCGGTCAGCGGCGGGGCCTTCGTTCGCGACCTGGCACAGAGGCGCGCCCTGTGACGTTGCCTTCTAAAAACCCTGACAGCGTTTGTTATTGTAACGATCTCTAAAAATAAACATATTTATATGAACACTGTGCATGTATAAACACAACAGTAGCTGCATCCATCTACAGCACTTTTGTAAAACGGCTGCATATAGGTACATGTACGCACATGCATATCCTGCATATATTTGTATTGACTGTATTTGCCTGGTCGGCTTGGATAATTGATTTTGAAGTGCACACGTAACAAATTTCGTATGTCTTACTTCGAATAAGTTGAATCTAAAAGCATTGGGGCGTTTCTGGACTTAGACGTCACAACTTAATTTCTTATCAACAGCAAACAGAAAGAAGACCGCTAAGGTCCGTAATTGAAGATTCTTCCCTGGTCCTCCGCACCATTGGGCTCTGGACATGGACTTCAAGGGGCTCTTACTCTCTGATACTGACATTTTCTGCGGTAGCTGGGCAATCCGACAGTATCCAATCGCTCTCTCTCTCCTGCGCCTCTCCCGGCATGCACGTCATCTTCTGCGGAGGGCGTCCGGCAATCTGGCGGACATTCTCTCGGGGCACTCGCAACACGCCAGCCCGCTGATCTATAGTGATATTCTCCCTTCCATCGATGGCGTCTTCTCCCCATATTTGTCCGACTTTGCCGACGTCTGACGCACGCGGGGTTAGCGCATTTTCGTCAGATTCCAGCTGATCCTGCCTTCTCCTTGGGCCAGCCAAACTGCCCTCATTCAGGAGGCCGGGGTTGTCCCTTTTGTGGGTGCAAGGAACCGAAACGGAAAGCGAGATAGAAGAGATAGAGAAAACGCGGCTGCAGAACGCTAGGGAAGAAGGTCAGCTTAGGAGACTGGGCGTCACGTGTGCGTGCGGCGCCGCTGTGTTCTTCTCTTCGTTGTCCACTGGCCTCCCGCCCAGAAGGGCTTAGCCGAACCCACAGCTTATCTGTTCCCCCATTCCTCTTCCCTAAGTCTCTTCCCTTGCGATATCTCGATCCACCATTCGCTGGCGCGCACCTGGGGGATTTTCTGCGCGCATTTGCACTTTTTTCTAACGTAAGCGGGCAACTTGATGGAATAGAGAAAAGCGAACGGCGCCCAGAGATCCGCTGCTGCAGGCTTCCCCGAGCTCCCCCGGCTTCTCCCTGCTGCCCTCTGTTACCTTTTTGTTCCGAAGCAGAGAAACTTCTTGATTGCTTTTGACCTGAACGCCGAAGCGGATAGCGGTATAGAGAGGGTTGCTGTTGAGTTTTTACTTGACTCGCCGCTCAAACACAGGCCAAATCATTGATCACAGGGAGCACTCGGATCCTCTCACGGACTACCTCAAGTCCTGCGAGGCAGCGGAAGCCGACGGATCTGCGGTGGCCGCTCGGCAGCAGCCGAACCGCAATTTGAAGCCTCCGCAGGCTGGCGGGGCGAACTCGGCGCGGGGCTCCACCACGGGCTCGGCGATGCCGAACGGCCTGGCGCCCATCGTGCGGGTGGACCGCGTCCTGGTTGGCAGGCCGATCAAGGTGAGCGCCCCCTGCATCCATCTGTTCCCCCCTCTTCATCTTAAACAAATCCCTTCGGGTTTCAGTCTCTCTGAATTGGACAATACGATAAGATTCGAAGCTTCTGACCATGTTAGAGAATTACGCTTTCAGGTTCTTCTTTCAAATCTTCTTCTTTCAGGTATTGGCCTTCATGATGTCCCTGGGTCACCTGTTCTTCATCATGATAGCCATAGCTAGCAGCAGTTGGATCGTCTCCGACAGCACCTGCAGTGGCCTTTGGGAGGAGTGCTGGACCCGCAACAATGTCTCCGACTGCACCTACCGGCCAGCCAATACGGGTGAGATTTCGATTTTGAATTAACTTCAGAGCAGGAAATATGCATGAGGTTGGAAAGTCTTCAAAGTTTCAAGTCCAATTACCTGATTTCACCCCCTTATTTTGTAAAGGATACTCAGCCGCCTGCGGTGTCCTGATGCTCTCCGCTGCCCTCATCAGCGGCATAGCGGCCACGTCCTACGCCTGCGGCATGTTGACTAAAGACGCCAACAAGAAAGCTGTGATTTACACCTTCACCATCGGACTGCAGGGGGTGTCAGGTGAGAGCTGTCAACGAGCCGCTGGAAAAATAAGGTAGTTGGGGGACAGAGTCAGAGAAGAGTCAGCAACCCAGCCACTAGCTCTATGCTGTGCATGACATTTCACTGCAGAAACCCTTAGGCTGCCCCTCAGATCGCAGCACAGCAGTTGCGTCTCTCGTTGCCCGAAGCTGTTTCTCGATCTGCCCGTCTCTCACGCACAGATGAACATTGTAGCGCCACGACCATGCATGGCTCTTCGAATCCCGGTCTCTGTGGCAGCAGCGGACTCCCCTTCCTGCCTCTCACGCTCTGAAGAAAAATGCCAGCCTCGAATGCGGAGGTGAAGTGGAATCGTGCAGTGTATCGGAGGGGGTGGCAGAGGGAGGGCAGAAAGGGCAACCGCGCTGCCCTCGGATAGCAGAAAGTTCCCATGCGTGGCAAAATAATTTTCTGAGCGATTTCGCGGCCTCCCGATTCTGATTTCTAGTCTGGCACGGTAATTGCCCGGAGCTCGGGATTGGTCCAGCAAAAACCCCGCGCAAGAGTGCACGCAAAGAAATCATTAAAAGCGCAGATGAATTTCACAGCTGAAGGGGTCCTGCGGTGCGCACGAGGGTGTGATTAAATACACACTGTTTCTGGCCCCTAAGATAGCAGCGAACGGCTACAAAATAAATTTTTCAACTACTTGAAGTAGCATCGTCTAGGCTTATAGTTTTGCAAACTTAGAACGAAACTTCATCAACGACTCCTAGTTATACTCATGCCAGTTCAGAACCAACTACTTCAACGATATGAATTTTACGTCTGTACGGCCATCTCATTTAATGTAAGACTGCCATGAAATGCAGAAAAAAATCAAACCAAAATTAGCCTGCTTACTGTTGAAGTGTTGAAGCCTTGTAACCATTGGAGCCTCTGACAGACCCTCCTTTAAGACATCGGTAACTCTCTCTAGAGCCTCTGACAACCCCCTTCACACGTTAGTAACTATAACCTCTAGAGACATTGGTAACTCTTTAGAGCCTGGATCCGACAACGCTCTAGAGACATTTTTAACTCTTTAGAGCCTCGATCCGACAACGCTCTAGAGATATTGGTAACTCTTTAGAACCCCCGATAACGTGATCTAGGGGCATTGGTAACTCTTTAGAGCCCCCGACAACGCTCTAGAGACTTGGCAACTCTTTAGAAGAGACATTGGTAACTCTTTAGAAGAGACATTGATAACTCTTTAGAAGAGACATTATATACTCTTTAGAAGAGACATTATATACTCTTTAGAAGAGACATTATATACTCTTTAGAAGAGACATTATATCTTGTGATAAAAAGGCAATTAGATCAATAGCATGCACGGTAAGCAATAATTTAGGCCCTAGACAAACCTACTTGGAGCGTTCGGAGATTTTAAAGCTATTGGCCCTAATCGCCTATCGCCGGTCGGCGAGTTCTACCAGTCTTCTCCAATAGCCGCAGGTACAGTACAAGAAAAGAAAGAACACGAGGGAACACGAACCAAAAGATTTAGAGAGTGATAATCCTATTTCAAGAATAACTAAACTTGATCGACAGTTTAATTTAACAAGCTATAATAGGTTACAAGGTTCTCAAAACGATTCACGGCGCAGATAAATTGACGCTGATGATAACGAGTAATAACGATTAGCGATGATAAATTAATAACGCAATTGGCAAACGGATCTCAGCTGAGGAAGAGGAGGAAGAACCGAACACGACCACGGAGAAGACTCATAACCCCTGGCCTAAACCAGAACCTACGCTCCAACGAGAGCCCTGCCGAATTGACCGTTCAACGGAGCACTGACTAAATTCTATCAGCATTGCCCTTCAGTGTGACACTGAGGCCCTCGGGGTCGAGGCCGCGTACTTGATCTGATCCGACAGTCTCTATCTAAACCGCGCTTGATAGCGACGACGTCAGACAAGGATGCCGAATCGTTACGCTACAAGACTGAAGCGGTCGGGCGGAGAACAAAATATTGACCGGGGGTGACGAATTCAAACGCCTCAAAGCGCGAACCAAAAAGATCGGGCGAACAGCCGGGGAACCGGGACAAAATCAAAACCGGGGAAAGAAGGAAAGTGAGATCCAATTGCCAAATACACTTTCATATATAGTCAGAGTCAAACCCTCAAAACCCCCCTAAGCCGGGTGGTGGTCGTCTGGCCGGTCGCCCGTTAAGCCGACTTGCACTGTGCCCGCGGCGCCGGGTAGAATTGGAGCTTGCCGCGTGCCAGGGTCCAGGCCGGTTCTGATTGGCTGGCCGCGTAAAGCTGGGTTCGCAGACAAAAACTCAACCCTCCGCTGAGTCACAAATGGCGTCTGACTTCTAACCTGTTTACAATTTCAGATTTTAACTAACAAGAAAAAAGTACACCAAAAACGCATGACTAAACTAAAGCAAAATAATAATTCAATAACAATATAGAAACTAATACAATCAATTAACTAACAAAATACACGCAAAAGATGCTCACACTACACTACTCTTTAGAAGAGACATTATATACTCTTTAGAAGAGACATTGGTAACTCTTTAGAAGAGACATTGGTAACTCTTTAGAAGAGACATTGGTAACTCTTTAGAAGAGACACTGGGTAACTCTTTAGAAGAAACATTGGCAACTCTTCAGAGCCTCCGACAACCCTCTCGAGACATTGGTGACTCATTCGATAGAGCCTGAAGATGCGTAAATAGAAAAAATTTAATCCATATCGCCTCAAAGCCGCATGCAGTAAAACACGCATTGACATCGCTACATATCGGACACTCCCACAGCCCTGGTCGAGTCGGTGGCCCTGATCGCCTTCCCCATCAGCCACATGCGCGAGATCTCGGAGCGCCGGGCGCCGCAGACGGCTGCCCAGTGGGACATCGGCTGGGCCTACTACATCGGCTGGGTCTCCGTGCTCAGCGTCATCGTTGCCATGGTGATGCTGTTCCTAGACATGAACAGCGAGGAGCTGGTCTACAGGGAGCGGGTCACCCGCTGCGACGAAGTAGACGACGTCTGAGACGGCGAAACAGACGACGCGCGACGATGGAGAAAGTTGAGACTTAATTGTGTTAGGAAATTCTTTTTTTACATGCATATGTACTTCTAATCCACTGCATCACCTACGGGATTTGAGTGCAGATTCCTTAGGACACTACGCCCAGTTAGCTAGATATGTATTCGCCGAACGTTGGCGACCGCTGTATCGATTTTTAAGTTCAGAAAAGTGTCAACTTTGGAATTTTAAATTCGCGCTGAAACGCAGAAAACAAACCCGGAAAAGCGAGTAGAAAATCAAATTTACATTTTCATTTGTTGTCACCTAAGCTGCTCTGCCATGTCAATGTGACATTTACAGCAAACCAGCAGCCCTCTCGATCGATTCTAGAGCCAAGTCTTCTTGGCTTTTCACCTTTATTTCACGTAAAGTTGATCGAATAATTTATTTTTTAGAAGAAATTCATTTGCTCGAATAATCCCCACCTGAATCCTGCCGGTCGGGTGTTGAATGCGCTGATTTAGAAGAATCTTTGTATGAAAAATGCCTGCACTGAATGCTCAGAAACCGGATTGGAGAATTGAGACTAGCAACCCTTTTTACTTTTGCATATCTTAATGGAAATTTGGCTTCAAAATTTTTTATGACTCATATGTAAAAGCCCAAAGAACGCAAGCGAGTGAAGTCATAAGCGAAAATTTTTAATAAATACACAAATATGCTTGATTGGATTGTAGCACAATTGCAAGTCTCCTGTGTTTTAATAAACTTGGTTGTGGTGGTTTATATAGTATAGTAGTAGTAGTAGTAGTAGTAGTAGTAGTAGTAGTAGTAGTAGTAGTAGTAGTAGTAGTAGTAGTAGTAGTAGTAGTAGTAGTAGTAGTAGTAGTAGTAGTAGTAGCAGTAGTAGTAGTAGTAGTAGTAGTAGTAGTAGTAGTAGTAGTAGTAGTAGTAGTAGTAGTAGTAGTAGTAGTAGTAGTAGTAGTAGTAGTAGTAGTAGTAGTAGTAGTAGTAGTAGTAGTAGTAGTAGTTATTAATTTCAAATATGAAGAAACGCCAAATACTTTTTAACGTCGGGTCGAAAAGTTCATTATAAAGCATACAAGATTAATTGCAATCTCCAGTTTTTTATTGTAATAAAATCTATTTGAATATCTCTAGAGAGAAAATTAAAACGGACATTAAAGCAGAGTACCCATTTCAATGCAGGGCTTTGCTCTGCCTGCAAATAAATTCGCATGGCTTCTGATCGAGAGCTCGATGAATATGGAAATGCTTTATTCGTATTGATACTCTGTTACAGTGACGCTAGTATGGAGCCTGGTCACGGTTGGGTGGTCACGGTTGGGTGGTCACGGTGGGGTGGTCACGGTGGGCTGGTCACGGTGGGCTGGTCACGGTTGGGTGGTCACGGTTGGGTGGTCACGGTTGGGTGGTCACGGTGGTCGGTGGACTGGTCACGGTTGGGTGGTCACGGTGGGGTGGTCACGGTGGGCTGGTCACGGTTGGGTGGTCACGGTGGGGTGGTCACGGTGGGGTGGTCACGGTGGTCGGTGGACAGGTCACGGTTGGGTGGTCACGGTGGGGTGGTCACGGTGGTCGGTGGGCTGGTCACGGTGGAAGGCCAGAACGCAAATTTGAGCACAGTGAGTCCAGCAGTCGCCAGTGCCAATCAGGTCAGTGCAGGCCTGGCAGCGGCACAATCTTGGCATTGCGCAGGTCCGGAGACCGGACTCCACAGGCCTGGAACAGGGCGTACCCGGTGAACAGGTGCGACACAACCAGGATGCGAAAGTCAGCCTGCGACTTGTTGTCGGCAAGCTCCTGCAAAGTGTTGCGATGTGTGTCAAGCCAGTAACAACAACGCACAAGTGCAGGAGAATAGCAATCGCTCACCTGCAGCAGGCGGTTGCGCACCTGGCTGACCCGACTGGCGAGGCTCGCGTCCGACTCGCCCAGCTTCTCGTAGCCCTCGCCAGGCAGCAGGTCGCTGCCTTCGTTCAGCTGCTCGCGCAACTCCTGGACGGTCTCCAGCCGGTCGTAGGTGATCTCGCTGAGCCGCAGGGTGAGCTGAGCGCGGCGCATCGGCGAGCAGAGCACCAGGCTAAAGTGGCCGCTGAGCTGCCGCGCCTGGGCCTCGCCAGCCGAGGACAGCGGCACGTCTGGCGAGTTGTCGCCGCTGGAGTTGAAAGTCGACTGGGCGTGCCGGCAGAAGTACACCTTGGTTGCCTGCTTGGCGCTCATGCTGCGCTGCAAGTGACGGATCGGTATAGAAGTAGTTGGTCGATGATCGGGAATTGAACCCCAAGTACTTGAGCGAGAGCTGCTTTGTGGTGCAACTGGGCAAAATAAATTCACCAAAACTTATGGGGGATCGCTGAGATGCCCAAGACTCATAGGGAATCGCTGAGATGCCCAAGACTCATGGGGAATCGCTGCAATGCCCAAGACTCATGGGGAATCGCTGCAATGCCTAAGACTCATGGGGAATCGCTGAGATGCCCAAGACTCATGGGGAATCGCTGCAATGCCTAAGACTCATGGGGAATCGCTGAGATGCCCAAGACTCATGGGGAATCGCTGCAATGCCTAAGACTCATGGGGAATCGCTGCAATGCCCAAGACTCATGGGGAATCGCTGCAATGCCCAAGACTCATGGGGAATCGCTGAGATGCCCAAGACTCATGGGGAATCGCTGCAATGCCTAAGACTCATGGGGAATCGCTGCAATGCCCAAGACTCATGGGGAATCGCTGCAATGCCCAAGACTCATGGGGAATCGCTGCAATGCCCAAGACTCATGGGGAATCGCTACAATGCCTAAGACTTATGGGGAATCGCAGAGGTGCCCGACTCATGGGGAATCGCTGAGGTGCCCAAGACTCATAGGGAATCGCTGAGATGTCCAAGACTCATGGGGAATCGCTGCAATGCCTAAGACTCATGGGGAATCGCTGAGATGCCCAAGACTCATGGGGAATCGCTGCAATGCCTAAGACTCATGGGGAATCGCTGCAATGCCCAAGACTCATGGGGAATCGCTGCAATGCCCAAGACTCATGGGGAATCGCTGCAATGCCCAAGACTCATGGGGAATCGCTGCAATGCCTAAGACTCATGGGGAATCGCTACAATGCCTAAGACTTATGGGGAATCGCAGAGGTGCCCAAGACTCATAGGGAATCGCTGAGATGTCCAAGACTCATGGGGAATTGCTCAGGTGCCCAAGACTCATGGGGAATCGCTGAGATGCCCAAGACTCATGGGGAATCGCTGCAATGCCTAAGACTCATGGGGAATCGCTGAGATGCCCAAGACTCATGGGGAATCGCTGAGATGCCCAAGACTCATGGGGAATCGCTGAGATGCCAATGGTCAATAGGGATTTGTTGGTAGGCCATAGCTTAAAGGGGTGCTTTGATTCCAAAGCTCAAGAAAATGCTGATATCTTAGGTTAAATAGCTAGCATTCAGGGTTGATGCCTTTTTCTTAAAACATTATTTTATTCCAGCAATTAACAATATATATCGATAATCTAACCAGTATATTTATCTCCATAGACAGTGGAAAACATTATTGGGTACAAACAAGTTAAGTTGACCAAATATGGCAAATGTTATAAAAATCACAGTTTTTAACCATCGTCTTCAACTCGAGATTAGCATATTGCCTACCAAGAAGAGCCTATAAGTAGTAGAACTATTGTAATAGTCGAGGCTGTATGCCATAGTATATGCCATAGTGTATATAATAGTATTTAATATATACATGTATATCTGTATATAATAGTATGCCATATAATATTCTACGATTGCATTGGAAATCTAAGAGAAAGATCGAATTCGCGAACATATGCAAAACTGACTACTATTGAGTAACAACATCTGCATTTGACAGCCGTGGCGGAATAGTCAGTAAAAGTGCTATTAAATTTGATTAGAATTATTAAAGTAGGTAAAAAACAATTAAATCTAGGACTTGGAAATGGGACAGCGCTCTGGTGTAATGGGACAGCGCTCTGATGTAATGGGACAGCGCTCTGGTGTAATGGGACAGCGCTCTGATGTAATGGGACAGCGCTCTGGTGTAATGGGACAGCGCTCTGGTGTAATGGGACAGCGCTCTGGTGTAATGGGACAGCGCTCTGGTGTAATGGGACAGCGCTCTGGTGTAATGGGACAGCGCTCTGGGGTAATAGAACAGTGCTCTGGTGTAATGGGACAGCGCTCTGGTGTAATGGGACAGCGCTCTGGTGTAATGGGACAGTGCTCTGGTGTAATGGGACAGCGCTCTGGTGTAATGGGACAGCGCTCTGGTGTAATGGGACAGCGCTCTGGTGTAATGGGACAGCGCCCTGGTGTAATGGGACAGCGCTCTGATGTAATGGGACAGCGCTCTGGTGTAATGGGACAGCGCTCTGGTGTAATGGGACAGTGCTCTGGTGTAATGGGACAGCGTTCTGGTGTAATGGGACAGTGCTCTGGTGTAATAGAACATGCTCTGGTGTAATGGGACAGCGCTCTGGTGTAATGGGACAGCGTTCTGGTGTAATGGGACAGTGCTCTGGTGTAATAGAACATGCTCTGATGTAATGGGACAGCGCTCTGGTGTAATGGGACAGCGTTCTGGTGTAATGGGACAGCGCTCTGGTGTAATAGAACATGCTCTGATGTAATGGGACAGCGCTCTGGTGTAATGGGACAGCGCTCTGGTGTAATGGGACGGCGCTCTGGTGTAATGGAACAGTGCTCTGGTGTAATCAAGCAGCACTTTCTGTAATCCTCGAGTAATTGGGTAATTCAATAAAGTTATGCTAATGCTTGCAACTTCCCGAATATTCGAATATTAGCTGGCAGGCGAGCTGAAGTCCAGGTTGAACGGATAGATGACGGCATTGGCGATGTTGCCGATCGGCCTGTCGCAGCCGCACACTCGGAACAACTCTCGCCCGAAGGCGGCGTGCGACACCAGCAGGACGCTGCGCGGCGCCGCGTGTTCAACGCCAGCACCATTGACTGACAGCAGCGAGCGGAGTCGCTCTCGAACCATCTGACAGCGCCGCTCGATGTCGACAGGCGACTCCCGAAGTTCGGCCGGCTCCCCGGCCATCTGGTCGGACAGATCGAAGATCCACTCGCGCATCTGCGGCACAATCTCCAGGCGTTGATAGCGAATGCCGCTGAGGTCGAGAGTTCGGCGAGCCCGACGCATCGGCGAGCAGAGGACGAGGTCGAACTCGCCGGTCAGCGCCCGCGCCTGCGACTCGCCGCGCTCCGACAGATCAACGTCGACGCTGTTGTCACCGAAGGCGTTGTGACGCGACTCGGCGTGGCGGCAGAAGTACACGGCGGACTTTTTAGTGTCCGAGCTCTGCTCATTTCCGGACATGTGGCAGATCGCTGGGTGATATTGGGACCGGTTGCTAGGTGATTTCCGGCGGCATGAATTGCAGTTAATGTTGACTTGAATGTAGCCCAAAGTAATTTGACTTCGGCTTACTTTGAAAAGCTGCAAGCCAATCACAGCTGGGGAACTGCGATTCAGCAGCTAAGCAACGCGATAGATATTTTATAATCATTACTATTATATTTCCTTAGCAACGGGTAAAAATGAAAAGAAAGGATAAACATTACTGTGAAATCAAAATTCTTAGTGATTATGTTTTCACAATTATATTTATGCAAACAAGACAGGCATAAACAAAGCGCATCTTTTTACTTAAAGCACGCGGATGTGCCACAGTAGGGACAAGTATGAAAAATAACTAGAACTGTTGAGGATCTCTGAATAAACGAGGAGCTTCACTGCACACACGTGGAACCGATCAGGTAAATACGAGCCCCAATCTCGAAATTGAAGCATTTAAAAGCACTGCTTTCGCATGATTAGATTAAGGTGAACAGTCTCAAGCTCAGAGGCCAGCCATCTTGCCATTCCGTTGGCTCTTCTGTCCGGACAGGGTGGTCACCGGGAACGGGACGATCGCAGCGTTGCGCAACTTCGGACACCTGGGCGAGTCCGCATTGCAGTGCGCGTACAGCCGGCCGCCGAACACGCAGTGCGACACCAGCAGGATTCTGGGACTGCCGCCTGCCGCCGCCGCCGCCGCCGCTTCGCTTTTCAGCAGCTGGAGGACTGCGGCGCACCGCTCCTGCGCCTGGCTGCGCGTCTCGTGCCAGCTGCGCTCGTGGGCCAGTTGGTCGGAGCTCACCGACACCACTTCGCGCAGCTCGGGCACCACCTGGGCGCAAGTGGGTGGCAACAATGGTTGTGTTAGACACTTCGGCATTGGGTCAGACTTGAGTTTATCCAGTGAGACTAGAGTTTATGGATAGAGACTAGAGCTTATGGATAGAGACTAGAATTTATGGATAGAGACTAGAGCTTATGGATAGAGACTAGAGTTTATGGATAGAGACTAGAGTTTATGGATAGAGACTAGAGCTTATGGATAGAGACTAGAGCTTATGGATAGAGACTAGAGCTTATGGATAGAGACTAGAGCTTATGGATAGAGACTAGAGCTTATGGATAGAGACTAGAGCTTATGGATAGAGACTAGAGCTTATGGATAGAGACTAGAGCTTGAAGAGACTAGAGACTAGAATGAGACAGAGCCCCTTTGTTGAGAATAGACATCACAATGGATGAGACAGAGAGCCGCCCCTTTTGGTGAAAATAGACATCACATCGGATGAGACAGAGAGCCCCTTTGTTGAGAATAGACATCACATCGGATGAGACAGAGAGCCCCTTTGGTGAGAATAGACATCACATCGGATGAGACAGAGAGCCCCTTTGTTGAGAATAGACATCACATCGGATGAGACAGAGAGCCCCTTTGGTGAGAATAGACATCACAATGGATGAGACAGAGAGCCCCTTTGGTGAGAATAGACATCACATCGGATGAGACAGAGAGCCCCTTTGTTGAGAATAGACATCACAATGGATGAGACAGAGAGCCCCTTTGTTGAGAATAGACATCACAATGGATGAGACAGAGAGCCCCTTTGGTGAGAAAAGACATCACAATGGATGAGACAGAGAGCCCCTTTGGTGAGAATAGACATCACTCTCGATCTGAATGAGACAGAGAGCTCAGAATAGATGAGAAGCTAAATAAAGGTCGGATTGATAAGAAATTGAAAAATAAGCTAATCAAAAACCATAAATAGATATTTTAACCGGGATCTCACCAGCATTTTGCTGTAGGTGATCTTACTCAGCTCAATAGTCTGCCTCGCCCTCTGCATAGGTGAGCACAGCACTATGTGATAGTGGCCAGACAAAGCCTTAGCCTGAGCTCTGCCCCTCTCTGACAGGGGCACATCTGGGCTGGAGTCGCCATGGGCATTGTATGTAGACTCGGCATGGCGGCAGAAATAGACAGGCACCTCCAGTTGGTGATTAGCTGGCATGCTTATGGGACGGGACATTGCTATAGAGGCTCCTCTGGCCTTGATAAAGTGCAGTAATTGTTTTCTCTGAAGTATGGGCAAATCAAACACTAGTTTAGGTTTAATAAAGCCTATGGAAATATTCGCTACAGGAAAATCATATTGAAGTTGAGTTGGCTAGTAGTACAAGGCTTATAAGTGCTAGATCAAAGCAAATTATTTGTATATCCTGCTATGCAGAATTCAATGGCAGCCTTCTCTTCTTAGAATTTTAGAAACAAAATATGGAACATAAAGTACAAATGAGCAGTCAACAGCACAGCCACTGCAATTGCGCAGTGCATAAAAATAAAAAGTTATAATTAGACTAGGCTGCAGTGTATAGCATTGCAACAATATTACATCCATCCAATATTGCTGTCAATTTAGATACATTCTACTCTGCTCTAAATGATGGTACAATTAGATTGCTGAAAGTTAAATTCTAATAAAGCTAGGCATTATTACGTACTAGCTTTTACATAAGCTGTGACTAGCATAAAAAAGCTCAAAGCAAGCCCTAGCAACTGAGATGTGTTAGCAAAGCATTGATCAGATTGGCGCATTGCTTTTGAAACATGTATCAAAAATAAAGTACATTTTATTTTCTAGTGCACATGTAGACTTGGGAGTTAAGCACTAGGTAGTTTGAGTTACTGTTTGCAAAAAATGTTTTTTCATCATTATATTATTAACTTTAGTTACTTAAATTAATAATGATAGAGTCCATAAAATTAAACTTTTATTATTTTCATCAACAATTTTCATTTGCAGTGACTTCAGTGATTTTGGAATAGTTGCTAATAAAACCATATTTATGATAATTGCTAATTTAAAATTTCTACAAAGCAATTGTTCAATAAAATGTATCAATACTAGAGTTTGAGTTCTATTTCTGGGTTTAAAATCTTCATTTACTATAATAAGCAAAAAGAAAAAAGCAACAATTTTGTTAGTAGTTGTCTTCGCTAATCCTTCATAGTGACTATGATTCTAAATTCTTATGTCATTCCCCTATAATATCTTCCAGTTCTTTTAAAACTCAATTTTTAGTGGCTTTCTTTTTCTATTAATATTTCTTCTAGTTTCATTTTTTCTAATTCTAGTTGGTTTCAAACTAGTTAGATTTGAAGCCTAGTGCCCTATAGACTAGTGAGACTATTCTATCTATTAGTTGGATAACTAGCAACAGCATAAATGATTTATTAAAAATATAAGTTTAACAAAAGTTAAATTTTGCACCAAAACATTAGACAATGCTAGACAAAACATTAAAAGGTTTTAAATTGCACACATTGACCAATAATTAGAAAGGCCTCCTTTTTATATGAGAAGGGCAAAAAGCTGATGTATACACTTATTATGGTAAATTCTCAAATAGACCTATTATTAGAATAATATAAATACAATCTAAATTGGAATTAGAATTTAGCCACTCTAGCTTTTTGTATTATAAAGTGCATCCTATGATCCTAGTCAGTCAAGAAAATGTACACATTATATTATAGAGCAATATAATTAAACATGCCAAGCAGATAGCCAAAAAAAGATATAAGTTATATAAGCTAATGTCGTGTAATGAAAAGTAGTAAAATTATAGTAAGTTTTCTTTGTTAAATGGTTTGTTATTAACTTATATTATAATAATAAATCAAGTATTTTGACAATTATTATTTCTTGCTAGACATAGTAAAACTTCAAATTGATACATGCCACAAGTGGGTAATTTCTAAGAGGAAGATTGTCTAAAAGTGTACAGCTTTCGAAATTATACTACTACATTTTTACAGTGAAAAAAACATAGACCTTTGCCTAAAATTGACCTATGGCCATTGTAAAGCTTTGTAGCTAATACAATATTGCTGTACTGAAAGTACTTAAATTTTATCAGCTACGCATCTACGATCTTTGACTGCGACCTAAAAGCCTAAAAGGAAAAACGCATTACACATATATTGAAATAGTCGAATCGACGGGGACATGATCAAATGATTATAGTCAATGTGTTATCGCGTCACCGTGTTGCACAAAAGCATTGAAATTAAGAGAATTTTTTGTAGCAAATATTTGCTAGAATATTTACTTTTAAGTTAAAATTTTACGTCTTTCTTTAGTAGCTAAGCAATTAAATTTTCAAAATATAACTACTTTGTTTTAATTTAAGCAGTAAATAAATTATCTAAGAAACCGCGATAGTTCAAATTAAAGTCTCTTTTTAGTTATGACTATAGACTTTAAAGTAAAGAACCACACCTACTTTAGCGACCACAACCAAATAGTGCTCTCCCTATCAAGTGAATTCACAGAGGAAATCACAGAAACTAAACAAGCAACCAATAACTCGAAAACGAGATACAGAGTCCTAAAAAAGTCACATAAACCCAACCTGCAACAAGAAAAACATATCAATAACTTCGCAAATGACCTGAAAAACATGCATGACAAAATCACAAATCTAGACATACAAAACCCAGCTTTTATAAATGAATTAAGTAGAAAAGTTAGACAAATTCAAAACAACATCACAGTAGAGATAAAGAACCCACTATGCTCAACACTGCCTCGCTTCCTTAAAGATTTAAGAAACGCTGCTAGACATGCCTGCAGAAGATATAAAACCTTCCCTACTCCCAACAACCTCTCAAGCAAAGTACAACTCAAAAAAGCATACGAAAAAAGCTCACTTCATGGAAATTTGAAACAACTCTCTGTGCAGACAACATGATCAACCAAGCCTTTATTCAAAACGATACAAAACAACTTTGGAACTTATTAAAAACACCAAATCCCTCAAACAACAGAGTAACAATTGATGAAAAATTTATCATACACTTTCAAAATCTTGTAACTGAACAAGACAGCAGCATTAGACTTTCATACAATCTTCACCTTGACAACCCTATTCTGGCTGATTTAGAGGATTTCAATGCCCCATTCACCAAAGAAGAAGTTATAAAACATATTAAAAAGCTCAAAACCGACAAAGCACCTGGGCACGATAAAGTATATGTAGAAACACTCAAATACCTCGAGAACGAACTTGCTGACCTCCTATGCTCACTTTTCAACGAAGCACTCAAACAAGGAACCTTCCCAACTAGTTGGATAACAAATACACTTCATCCGATTTATAAAAACAAAGGCAGCAGTGCCGACCCCAACAATTACAGAGGAATCTGCATTCAACCAATTCTTGGCAAGCTCTTTTGCCAAATTATTAAATCCAGACTCGAAAACCTAGCATACGCAAACAATCTTATATCAAAATACCAATACGGTTTCAAGCCCAATCACAGCACAATCGACCAATGTTTTAATCTTTACAACATTATAAACCAATCCATCTACAACAAAGAAGAACTCTTTATTGGATTTGTTGACTATGAAAAAGCCTTCGATAGCTTAAATCAACCGACCCTTTGGCACAAAACGGATAACCAGGGTATTAAAGGTCAAATGACGGAACTTATCAAGAACATGCATAAAAATGCCTGCTTCATTCTAAAAAAAGATGATGATGATGATGAAACCCAGCCAATCCCAATATCAAAAGGTGTTCTTCAAGGCAACCCTCTCTCTACCATCCTTTTTGAACTATATATTGACGACATTGTTGAATATCTTGAACTCTCTAGCGCTAGGCGCTCTCTTACGAGATCTGCTTTCCCACTCATCCTACTCTTTGCAGACGATCAAGCCATTCTAGCTAATAACAAAGACGAACTTCAAGACACATTTACGACTATGGAAAATTACTGCAAACAAAATTACTTGAAAGTAAACGCAAGCAAAACAAAGTTCATGCAGGGCAATACCAGACAAAAAAACGACGCAGAAAGCATTGCTACAAAAATATACTACGACAACCAAGAAATAGAGGAAGTAAATGAATTTAAATACCTGGGAATTATTTTTGAACCAAAAAACAGCTTTAAAAAATGTATTGAACACCAAACTAAGCAGGGATATACAGCCATGTTTTCCCTACTCCATAGGGTAAAGAATACGTCCCTAGACATCACACTCATTCGCAGACTATTTGATGCGCTTGTTACCCCCGTTATCACTTACGGTTGTGAGCTCTGGGGCCCTCTGGCTACCATGTCTGATACAAAAGCTATTGATAATATTCAGCTGAAATTCTACAAATATCTCCTCAATCTACCAAAATTTGCTAGCAACAGTGTGATATCATCAGAACTTGAGCTTACTCCAATCTCTCAACGAATCGCTAAAACCTACCTCATCTACTGGCTGAAGATTAGACACAAAAAACTCTGCCAAACGACTCTAGAAATTTTCTACTCAAACACCAGCCAAAAAAATCCATGGAAAACAAATGTACTAAAGAAACTGGAAAGTATAGACTTAAAAGCACTAACTGAAGATAAACTTTCCCAAAGCTTTAATAACGAGAAATACCTAGTGAAAAAGCACCTCAAGATACACAGAGAAAGAGAACTTAGCCAAAAGCTAGAGAATCAGCAACATATTAAACTCTACAAAAACGCCTATCTCTACAAAAAAATCTGCAGGCCCGACCTTTCAGATTACTTTCCATGCACTTTTAGAAACAAAAAATTCTTAACAACCCTCCTAAAACTGAAATGCGAAATTACACCCAACATTTTCTCTCATGAAGCATGTAGACTGTGTGGAGCGAGAAATGGTTCCGATATCCTACACTACTTGACCGAATGTCCACAAACTGAAAAGATCAGAAAAAAATACTTTTGTCAGTACCTCTTAAATGACAAGCAAGTACACAAGTTAGGATATGCTACAAATGAAAAAAGAGTCAGAAAAGAGCTCACTGGTGTAGCTAAAATATATGAAGTCATGAATAGCTAAAACAGTTATGCAAACTGAAACAGACATATCAGCAGTGTAATAAATCCGCTTTTCTTTTGTTTATTCATTTACTGCCTTTTTAATTTCCTATTTAATTAGCATTTAATTAATATTTAATTAGTTTCCTATCTAATACCCATTTAAATTGTCGCTATTCGTTTAACGTAAATTTCTTTCGAAGTTCGTTTTTCGTTCATTTTTCGTTCGTTTTTCACGCTTTGAAATATTGCGCGCTTGCAAAATACTATATCTTTTTACAAAAAACGCTCTTTCAAATACCTTAATAATTTTACAAATATCGTAACTCGCATCGTAACTGGTGTAAAAATTTAACCTTTTGAACTTAATCGTAATTAAACAACTAATGCTAAAATAACTTAAATACACAGAAATATACTGGCCAAACAGGCTTCTTGCCTGAGCCAACTTACTACTACTACTACTATAAAATTTTTATTATAAAATTTTTACCCCTGAAGGGTTAGATGACTTCAGGCGAATCTTGATGCTTGAAGCAACATTTTTTCTTGGGAAATTTTGTCTTTACGTTTTAGATTCATCAATTAAGTTTAAAACTACTCTAAAATCAGTTTTTTTTACCACAATAACTGTCTGTGTGTAGAAGTATGAAGCAATATGTAAGCCATTTTCAAGTGGCGCAAACAACAATGTTTATATTGTTTTGTCAAACTTTCGAATATGAAAATCTGTCACTAGCACCAACTTCTTTTGTATTCTTTTTAATATTTTGCGATACATTAGGTCTCATTATTGTTGTTTTGTTACTAATTGCTGACTAAGGTAATGAGTATAGTATATATTATTATTGAAAGTTTAGTTATTTTGAAATATGAATATATAATAATACCTTTAATCTTCTAGCTCTTCTATTATCAGGCTCATGAGTTAATTTTTATCTTTAAGCCCATTATATTTCATAAGTTAATATTTAATTTATCAATGAGATTCAAGCTTTGCTTTAACTAGCTTAGCTTTAAATAGTTTATCTTTTCTTTCAGTGGCTAGCTTATTAGTCCTAATTTTTAAGTGATTGAATTACAAGATCTTATCTTAATATTAGATCATTTGTCTCATGCAGGTGTTTTGAATATATTGGTTTCTTTGATAGTTTTTAGCATAGTAAATATATATTCTAATAAATTGTTGCTAATAACCAGATTTTCATCTAGTCTCAGGGTGGGGGCAATCACAAACCAAAATTCATAATACCCATAGTCAATGTCTTTAGTGCTATAAGACAAGATTTTAGTGCCAAAGGCAATATTTTAGTATCAATTTAGTGCTAGAGGCAAGATTTTAGCATTAATTTAGTGCCAAAAGGCAGGATTTTAATGCAAAGACTAATCATCTTTGCCCTTCTATTAAAAAAACAACAAAGAAATTTTTTTAATAAACTATTGTAGCTTTCACCTTGTATAGTTATGATTGCTAGTTCCCTAGAAAAGTGATATTTAAAACAAAAAACAGTTGCCTTGAACTGTTGCCTTGAATGCTAGTTATCTAGCATAAGATATCTAAGGTATTAAGGTATAAGATATCTAAGGTACCCTTTGAGCTTTGGCATCAATGCCATCAAAGCCTCTCTTTAAGCCACAGCTTAACCCTAATGCTTACTCTTACTCTCCATGTGATCCTAGGCCTACAAAAAACTCCCAATTGACCCTTTCTGAGCAACCCCCAATAAGCCATAGTATCTCAGCCACCCACTCCCCATGAGCCACAGCATCTCAGCCACACCCTCCTACGAGCCACAGCATCTCAGCCACACCCTCCCACGAGCCACAGCATCTCTGCCACCCCTCCCATGAGCCACAGCATCTCAGCAACCCCCCATGAGCCACAGCATTTCAGCCACCCCCCATGAGCCATAGCATCTTAGCCACCCCCTCCCCATGAGCCACAGTATCTCAGCCACCCCCTTCCCACGAGCCACAACATCTCAGCCACCCCTCCCACGAGCCACAACATCTTAGCCACCCCCCATGAGCCATAGCATCTCAGCAAACCCCTCCCATGAGCCACAGTATCTCAGCCACCCCCTCCCATGAGCCACAGCATCTCAGCCACCCCCTCCCTATTAGCCACAGCATCTCAGCAACCCCCCATGAGCCACAGCATCTCAGCAAACCCCTATTAGCCACAGCATCTCAGCCACCCCCTCCCCATGAGCCACAGTATCTCAGCAACCCCCATGAGCCACCTGGTATCTCAGCAACCCTCCATGAGCCACAGCATCTCAGCCACCCCTCACCATGAGCCGCAGCATCTCAGCAACCCCCATGAGCCGCAGAAATTTAGCAACCCCAAGCTTCAAGCATTTAAAGTTTATGTTCCTACATGTACCATTATTCTTTTTGTTGACTATTGTAAAAGTTAACATTAAAAAGTTTAATAGTCGGCTGTAAGACTAAATGGGTCAGGGGTCAAATCACAAGCGGTCAAGTAGCAGACATTCGCCAAGGGCTGCGGCTGTACACAACATGTCCATTGCAGCATTTCTGGGAAACTACTAACTCTGCATTGGTTAATTATTGCTGTAGAGTTTGTGTTTACGATACGGAGATAACAAAAGCAAAACAATTTTGCACATAGAAGTTTACCCTTTGCGCTGTTTTAATTGAGTTTATAGATTTTTTTATAGAAATTGAACTAATTTTTTGTATTACCATGATTGCCAGTAGTTTGACTTGTGGCTGCCGGGCAGACAAGCCTGCTGTGCCATGATAAGACAGGAACAGCTCAGTCAGAAAACAAGTCGCTGCTCAGGCTATCTATCAGTCAGTTTTATCTACCACCAAGCGGCAAAAATGTAGAAATTTCTAACCAAAATGCGATAGTTACTGCCCTGTTGTGCGTTTTTACTTCGCAATCATTGCTTCATTTCGTGCTGTCCAGACGACTTGTTTCTTTTTTAGGAATAAATAAAGGTTGGTCTCTACTCTGCTTTCAGCGAGGCAATCAAACGCTTTTTTTATTGACGCCTCGCAGCAGACCCGAATCTTGCCGCGCAGGAGAAACTCTTCATCACCAATTCTACAAATGAAAATTTTGTCTTCCTAAGCATCCTCCGGGAGCAGCTTTTGCCGGCATGAATTCGTTTCTGTTCGGCCGGCGCAAGGCCGGGGCCGACCCGCGGTTGCACGAGTCCTACGCGCCGCTCAGCCTGCTCAAGCTGGACGCCGCCGACAGGGCCGTGATTCTAGTGGCCGGTGAGGAGAATCTTCTCTGCTTTTAGAAGCAGTCGTTGCGTTTCTGTTTTGATGTTTGTTGTTGTGTTTTACTGTATCCCTTTCTTAGTCTTTCCCGCACTCTGCTCGACAGTGTGCCACCTCCGTTGAAAATTTTACCGTGACAAAAATTGCGAAAGAGTCATTGCAAACAACTTAAAAGTGGCTCAAGCGACAAGAGTCGTTATAGAGGCCTCCCAGAGTCGGTTCAGAGTCGCAGACAACAAGACGCCTCAAATTGACTTTTTGACGACTCTTGGATGACTTTTTGGCGACTTTTAACGCGACATCTCGTCGTTTAAAAGCCGTCTAGAGCAACGATTCTGAAAAGACTTTGGAGTGACGCAAGTGACTCTGGTGACGCTACTTGGCCTGGGTAGCGTTTTCATCGGGACCCTCTCGACTTCCTACCCCGTTTGAAGCCTCGCTCGAAGCAAACTCTCTTTTGCTTTTGCATGTTTTTGCTTTCTGTTTGGTTTTTACTGCGTTCGATTTGGTGCGTTGCAAAGAGCTAATATTCACCATAGACTAAGAACTCAAATCGCCAGGTAATTTGTTTTTTTCTTTATCAATTTGGGTTATCTCGCGAAAGTCAAACTCCAAACGACCAGTCACGTATTCGTTCACCATCCTCTGTCTACTAAACTGATTTTAACAAATGGTCCTGGCACCAATTTGAATGAATGAAAAGCCAAATAGAACGCAAAAGGTATATTGAGCCAGTCAGAATGGAGAATCCAAACTCGCTGCCGCAGGCCCGCACTCGGCCATAGACAATAGAGCCAATTGAGCCGGTCAGAATGGAGAATCCAAACTCGCTGCCGCAGGCCCGCACTCGGCCATAGACAATAGAGCCAATTGAGCCGGTCAGAATGGAGAATCCAAACTCGCTGCCGCCAGCCCGCACTCGGCCATAGACAATAGAGCCAATTGAGCCGGTCAGAATGGAGAATCCAAACTCGCTGCCGCCAGCCCCCACTCGGCCATAGACAATAGAGCCAATTGAGCCGGTCAGAATGGAGAATCCAAACTCGCTGCCGCCGGCCCGCACTCGGCCATAGACAATAGAGCCAATTGAGCCGGTCAGAATGGAGAATCCAACTCGCTGCCGCAGGCCCGCCCGCACTCGGCCATAGACAATAGAGCCAATTGAGCCGGTCAGAATGGAGAATCCAAACTCGCTGCCGCAGGCCCGCACTTGGCCAGGCCATAGACAATAGAGCCAATTGAGCCGGTCAGAATGGAGAATCCAAACTCGCTGCCGCAGGCCCGCACTTGGCCAGGCCATAGACAATAGAGCCAATTGAGCCGGTCAGAATGGAGAATCCAAACTCGCTGCCGCAGGCCCGCACTTGGCCAGGCCATAGACAATAGAGCCAATTGAGCCGGTCAGAATGGAGAATCCAAACTCGCTGCCCCCGCCCGCACTCGGCCATAGACAATAGAGCCAATCAAGCTGACGCCAAGGACTTCTTAAATTACTCAGGAATTCCTAGGATTTCTTGGCATCTTACATGCTTCGTGACGCTTAATCAATAATTTTCAAGTTTCTCCTCTTGAGTGATCAAGAAGCTGACACTCTCCCCACAGGCTGCAAGCCGAACTGTTTGAGGCTCTGATCTCTGGTATTCTGGACACAATCAGTTCTCAATTGGTTGATTTTTATTAATGGAAAATGTCTTTTTTAGCGGTTTATTTTTTAACTTTGAAGTTTGCCTTAATATCTCTCTATATATAGAATATAAAGTATATTTCGATTTGTACTCATTTTTTCTCCTACCTATGTAAGCAGAGCAGTATTTCGCTGAACTTAAATTGAACAGGACATGAAAATCAATCAATCAATCAACCTTTCCTCCATCTCTACTTTAACCTCGATCTCAATATGCTTATTGTCTTAGCTGTACCTTGTCCTACTGTTGTCTGTTATATCTAGGCCTTGTAGTTATCAATCAAGCTAAATTAAATTTGAGTATGCGGAATTTTGCAATACCTGCTATGCTCAGCAGTTGCTGTGCGCCCCTGTAGTTTCTGCATCACTCGTTTGTTCCCATCTGAAAGCGCATGCACTTTTATAGTTGGCTTTTTGATTGAATACTAGGGTTGAATTTACTGCTGGTTATGAAATATTACTTGTATTATTTTGTTAAAACATTTGCCACCTCGCAGTAGAACTTTCGGCTGCTGCTGGCTTCATCTCGCGCCTGATGAAGCTGCTGGCCCAGGTGAGAGAGAGAGAGGCTGGGTGCAAGAGAGAGAAAAGCTAACAGTGTTAGAGCAGCATCTCAGCTGATCTCCAGCTAATGCCAAAATTTTTCTCTGGTAAAGGTTTCGTAACTTTCTTACAAGTTTAAATTTAACGCGTACGAACTGGTGATAGAGTTTAACACAGGGAACTAGCAATCAAGGTAGTCATTTATTGTACATGAATTCTGTCTCGTGCACTTTCCGGCTTTGAAAGTTTCCTAACATTAAGCGTGAAAAGTGCTTAATAATAACTCAATAAATATTGCGTAAATTTCATTAATTATCATATTTTTAAATGCACTTTACTAAACTCCTGGATTTGAACTGTTTTACAGCAATACGTCAAACCTGTGTGGTTCTAACATAGACCGTACCAAAATCAGTTTGTATGCTGCATAACACTTGCGTCTCTAATGATTTCAATTTCCAATACCAACTGCTATCAATATCTCACTCTGTACCTGTCTAACTCGATAAAGCATTGAGTAAACCAACCCTCATCCAGACGCCAGGGACTGCATTCAGAAGCGAACCTTTACCAGATGGGTGAATCAGCAGCTGAAACAGGTGAGGCAATTGAGACCAGAATTCTACCAGTTTCCACTTCGATCGGTTTCGCTTAGTTTTAACTTTATTTTAATTAGCTGGGCGCGTGCGAATCTTTGTAAATTGTCTTCCTACCATTTGCACGGTTGCCTAGCAACCGAAACTTGCTGTCACTGCCTGCGCGACTGCCGAGAGAAGAAGCAACTATAGTGACTCAGTCGGGTCTCCGCCTATTTTTCTCCACCAATAAAAAAAAACTGAATTCCTACCGAATCGGATGCCTCTTTTTTGTTTTCAGAAATCGACAAGAATTTCGGATCTTTTCCAAGACTTGCGCAATGGGTTTGCGCTAATCACCTTGCTGGAGGTTCTGTCTGGCCACGTGCTGGTGAGACACCGCTCTGGGACCTGTGCGGGTTTATTGTGGGGTTTGGGAAATCACCTGGATTTATTTGGGGATTGGGAAAACCACCAGGCTTTATTTGGGGATTAGGGAAATCACCTGGATTTATTGGGGATTTGAGAAATCACCTGGATTTATTGGGGATCTGAGAAATCACCTGGATTTATTGGGGATTTGAGAAATCACCTGGATTTATTTGGGGATTGGGAAAACCACCAGGCTTTATTTGGGGATTAGGGAAATCACCTGGATTTATTGGGGATCTGAGAAATCACCTGGATTTATTGGGGATTTGAGAAATCACCTGGATTTATTGGGGATTTGAGAAATCACCTGGATTTATTAGGGATTTGGGAAATCACCTGGATTTATTTGGGGATTTGGGAAATCACCTGGATTTATTGGGGATTTGAGAAATCACCTGGATTTATTGGGGATTTGAGAAATCACCTGGATTTATTAGGGATTTGAGAAATCACCTGGATTTTCTAGGGATTTAGAAAATCAAATTTTTAGTATAATGGATCTGATCCAATAAATTAAAATATTTGAAAATAGTCAGAATTTATTATGGAATCTACACGTGAAGGCTATATGTGCATAGACTACAGTACCTACCGAGCTTAGGCTGTTGCTTTGCACTTTTAGAATCCAACGCAGCCTCCCCCCTCCCTTCCCAATGCAGCCAGTCGAACGGGGCCACCTGCGGTTTCACTATCTGCAAAATGTGGAAATCGCGCTACAGTTTCTTCAATTTGATGGGGTAAGACAGATTTATTTTTTTTATTTTTTTATTCGAGCAGCGGCATTAGTGCATCGTGTACTTTCATGACGCCCCCGCAGGCTCGAATAGTGAACATTCGTCCGGATGACATTGTGGACGGCAATCCCAAACTGACTCTCGGTCTGGTGTGGGTGATCATTCTACATTATCAGGTTGGGGTCCTTTGCCTTGTTTGCTTATTTATTTACCTTATGCTAAATTTTGGGTTTCAGGAACGAAGTTTGCGTTGCATATTTGTTTGCATCTCAAACACTCGGGCTCTTACATTTCGCCCATGGACAAAAGTCTGCAACTGGAAATAGCTTGCAGCAATGCTGCTCTGTACTGAATGTAAATTAAGATTTGTTTACCTTTTTGCGATTCAGTTTGCCTAAACTACAATCGATTTTGCCTGCAGAAATTCGTGCCTATCTAAGTCCCGTTTTGACCCCAGCTTGAGCCATAGACTAATCTCCGAAAACTGCACTCAATTTTGCCTGCAGAAATTCGTGCCTATCTAAGTCCCGTTTTGACCCCAGCTTGAGCCATAGACTAATCTCCGAAAACTGCACTCAATTTTGCCATAGCTGCGACCTCCGATCAATTCAAGAGTGGAATTTCAGCAATAAACAGAGAAAATGTTAACTGAAATGAAGAGAGAGGCCAGCTGGTTGTCATGCAGACAAATATGTCGAACAGCTCTATACACCTCTGGATGTACAATAGAGTATAAATGGTGCATCCACTGAATGCACTTCTTTCTTGAGGCCTCCACATCTCGCTTGAGCACTGATGTGCAAATCTGCTTCGTAATCAGAAGAAATGCGAAATCCGAAGTAAGATCCTAGGCTGGGCTGTCTGGGCTGCTTTTCGTTCTGTGAGGGCAGTCCTGCAGTCCAAGGTCCTGTTCGACCGCCAGAGAGCGGCGTTGTTCCGGGCGGTGATCGAGATCGTCCTGTTGTACAACGCTGACGGAATCGCTGGAACAGCAGGTCGATGCGGCGCCCCGGATACTGCCGGCGGTGCGACCTGCATTCGCGCCCAGGCCCAGTAACCTTGTCTTGCCTCGCTTGACCGGCTGGCAACGTATTTTGTTGTTGTTGCGAAATTGAATGCAGCTTCGAAGATTAGTCTATGGCTAAAGTTGGGGTTAAATGGGACATAGATAGGCACGAGTTTCTGCGGGCAAAGTGAATCGCAAAAAGGAATATGAACGGGCTGTTTATGAACGGGCCACAGATAATTCTAGACTTTTGTCTATGGTCGAAAAGTAGCAGCCCGAGAGGCTTTGGGATTTCGGCTTCAGCTTTGACAGCAATATTGGCTTTTTGTTCGTGAATGAAACGCTCTCTTACATCACTACTAACGACAGCGATTCTGTAATGATAAATTCTATTTTAAAACTTGAAACAAAACAAAACCGCAGGTTGTGCGCGGAATTGAATTGCACAGTGCCGATAGTCCGGTAATTGATGCAGCTAGTGAAGCTGCAATTTGTACTTTTATTTACTTCACACCATAGTGCACGCATTGGCTTCAGTATTTACCAAATTCTTATCGATACGAGTCAGTCTGTGTTTTATTCCAACTTTCAGCTCAACAATAATAGTATGTGTTGTCTTTACTGTGTGCTAGCATAAATCACATGTTATTAGCCCCCCTTCAGGTGCTGTTGCTGTTGATATGGGTGTAAACTTATGTCATTAGCCTTAGATTGGGTGTAGTAAGCCTCAGATTGGGTGTAGCAAGCCTCAGATTGGATGTAGTAAGCCTCAGATTGGGTGTAGTAAGCCTCAGATTGGGTGTAGCAAGCCTCAGATTGGGTGTAGTAAGCCTTAGATTGGGTGTAGTAAGCCTCAGATTGGATGTAGTAAGCCTCAGATTGGGTGTAAATAAGCCTCAGATTGGGTGTAAATAAGCCTCAGATTGGGTGTAAATAAGCCTCAGATTGGGTGTAGTAAGCCTTAGATTGGGTGTAGTAAGCCTCAGATTGGGTGTAAATAAGCCTCAGATTGGGTGTAAATAAGCCTCATATAGGGTGTAAGTAAGCCTCAGACTGGGTGTAGTAAGCCTCAGACTGGGTGTAGTAAGCCTCAGACTGGGTGTAGTAAGCCTCATATTGAGTGTAGTAAGCCTCAGCTTGGGTGTAAATAAGCCTCAGATTGGGTGTAAATAAGCCTCATATAGGGTGTAAGTAAGCCTCAGACTGGGTGTAGTAAGCCTCAGACTGGGTGTAGTAAGCCTCAGACTGGGTGTAGTAAGCCTCATATTGAGTGTAGTAAGCCTCAGCTTGGGTGTAAATAAGCCTCAGATTGGGTGTAGTAAGCCTCAGATTGGGTGTAAATAAGCCTCAGATTGGGTGTAGTAAGCCTCAGACTGGGTGTAGTAAGCCTCAATCCGGGTGAATTAGCTGATCAAAGTGCACGCAATGCACAATTTAATGTCAATATTTTGTTTATTACTCTTTGCATGCAGGCTGCTGGCAGCCGCCCAGTAACTATCGCGATTATAACATTAATGTTGTCAGTTTTTTACAAAGATTGTTCAACGCTTTGCTGTCTTTTTAGCGAGTTAAAATCCAACGCCGAGTGGGCAGCTTTGCTAACGTGAGTTAACAGCAATGGGTTGCATTCCAATCAAGCAATTGCGGACTCAAACTCAGATTTTTATTGCCGATTTATCCGCGAAGTAAAGCCTTGTTTCCTGTTTAGTTTGCAGTCTGCTGCTGACTCACTTGCTTCTAGGATTATTCACTGCACCGTTTAAGCCTCCGGGTGGCAACCCAGCGCCCACGCCCGCGGCTATTATCTTCTAAGCTGCACTCCGGACCCCCTGTTCGCTTCCCTTCCCCCGAAATTTCCCTGTTATTCGTCATTTCTATTCGGCTAAGGCCTTAAAGTGCTAAAGTGCTTTTTCCCAGACTGGGGCAGACTGGAGGGATGTGCGAGGAGCTGCTGTGCACATGCAGCTGCGTCTGGGCATGGCACACCCAGACCCCCCGCTGTGCGCAGTAATTGCGTATGATTATTAATGACTTTAGTAACTTTTGGTCCGCTTAGTAATATGCCTGACTGTAGCGAATGCGTGAGCGAAGGGCGCTGCTCTGGAGACCTCCATTGCATTCTGTTCTTGATGCCCAATTTGTATGGCTCAGTGCAGCTCCACTGTAGTCACTCACTCACTCACTCACTTACTCACTCACTCACTCACTCACTCACTCACTCACTCACTCACTTACTCACTCACTCACTCACTCACTCACTCACTCACTCACTCACTCACTCACTCACTCACTCACTTACACTCTCACTCACTCACTCACTCACTCACTTACTCACTCACTCACTCACTCACTCACTCACTCACTTACTCACTCACTCACTCACTCACTCACTCACTCACTCACTCACTCACTCACTCACTCACTCACTCACTCACTCACTCACTCACTCACTCACTCACTTACTCACTCACTCACTCACTCACTCACTCACTCACTCACTCACTCACTCACTCACTCACTCACTCACTCACTTACTCACTCACTTACACTCTCACTCACTCACTCACTCAACCACTCACTCACTCACTCACTCAACCACTCACTCACTCACTCACTCACTCACTCACTCACTCACTCACTCACTCACTCACTCACTCACTCACTCACTCACTCACTTACTCACTCACTCACTCACTCACTCACTCACTCACTCACTCACTCACTCACTCACTCACTCACTCACTCACTCACTCACTCACTCACTCACTCACTCACTCACTCACTCACTTACTCACTCACTTACACTCTCACTCACTCACTCACTCAACCACTCACTCACTCACTCACTCACTCACTCACTCACTCACTCACTCACTCACTCACTCACTCACTCACTCACTCACTCACTCACTCACTCACTCACTCACTCACTCACTCACTCACTCAACCACTCACTCACTCACTCAACCACTCACTCACTCACTCACTCACTCACTCACTCACTCACTCACTCACTCACTCACTCACTCACTCACTCACTCAATCACTCACTCACTCACTCCTCAATCACTCACTCACTCACTCCTCAATCACTCACTCACTCACTCAACCACTCACTCAACCACTCACTCAACCACTCACTCACTCACTCACTCACTCACTCACTCACTCACTCACTCACTCACTCACTCACTCACTCACTCACTCACTCAATCACTCACTCACTCACTCCTCAATCACTCACTCACTCACTCCTCAATCACTCACTCACTCACTCAACCACTCACTCAACCACTCACTCAACCACTCACTCACTCACTCACTCACTCAATCACTCACTCACTCAATCACTCACTCACTCACTCACTCACTCACTCACTCACTCACTCACTCGCTAACTCACCCATTCACCCATTTTATCAGTCACTCGATCTATCATGTAATAGGTCGAGCTTAAGAATTCCAGTCTATTGCACTTGATCTGTACCCCATCGGGCTAGTAGTGCATTTCTAGAGATCCCGTGATCCCATTGTGTTTGCCTGTACGAAGAATGGATCAGAATATTGAATAGGCGTTGCAGCTAAATTTAGCGACAGGTGATTGGTTTGAATTTATCTAATTAGTATTCTCATTTAGTAGTTCTTTTGATGAACTTTTTCGCTTGATTTTTAAATAATTTTGAGTTAAATTTTCAGTTCGAATACTTTTTTATTCCTACTTGGAGTAGCACTTTAGGACATTGCTAACATTATTCATGATTTTATGATTATTAAGCAAAATCTTTACTATAAAGGATGAGATGCTCATAATTTGCTATTATAAATCAATATAGTAGTGAAATATCTATTTTTAGTCTGCTTGGGCAGCTGGGTGCTGCAGTAATTGACGATGAGGCGGGCTGATGGGTTTCTATTCCCGCACACTTGAATTCGCGTGCACTGTACTGTTGTACACTCGGCTGCGTGCTGCCAGCCAGCTGCAGTGAAATTTGCAGTCAAGTGCAGCGGCGGAATTCACTTCCTGCGCTCCCTGACTGTCCCGTTGCAGTTTATAAAGTTTGTAGGCAGAGAGAAACAGATAGAGACGCGCAGCCGCAGAAGCAAAGCTCTCCGCTTTTATCTTTGCGTCTGGAAGAAGTCGTTATCGGTCCAGCAGACTCTGCTTTCACTGCTTTTTGTTTGTCTCATTAGCCCGAATTTATGACTGAATCGCTGTGACATTGAGCCGTCTCTGTCATTATTTCTCAAACGCTGGCTAGCAGAACAGAAGATAGACCTAAATAGCAGAAAAGCGCGGGCAGATAAGGCTTCTTCTGCTGTGCAGCTCAAAGCTGTTCCAGTCGTCAGCCATTCCAAGCTGCAGTTGCGGGCGTCCTTGCCGTACATTGTCGGTGGCGGATCTGCCGTGTCACCAACCCACAGCCCCCGTCTCCCGGCCCTGTCTGTCCCAGTTTGATTGGCGGCAATATCTGCCACTCCTGAGAGCAGAAGAAGTAAAAATATCTTCCTATAGCGAAAGTCAAGCGGCTGTACAGAAAAAATATATTATAACTGATCGCTGGGAGAGAGGAGACAGTCGGTGAGTGGGAGGCGTACGGGCTGCTCATGCCCAGCTCAGTCACATGTCGAGTCCGTTCACACGCGAGGTTCACCTTCTATGGCCGGGAGCTCTGCTGCTGGCTGGCCTGCTACTCATCCTCCTGTACTCATGCGGTCTTGTAGCGGTGGGACGGCTGCTCAGAGGTTCCTCAGGCCCTGTCCGGCTTGTGAGTATAAACTGCAGCCTTGCCTGTCTGATTCTTCGGTTCTGCATCAAGTTTCCTCAGTTATTATAGCTGTAGTTTACTGCTAATAAGTATGGAGAAGCACAGGTGTTACTACTTGCTAGTACTAGTTGGCACAAAACAATCTAGTTTTTTATTTCGTATCGTTGCTTTAGTTTTTGGCCCCGTTAAATTGTATATGCAGCAGTTCTTACCTGAGCAAGTATCGTGTATTCTCTTCTCTCTGTGTGCGCTGTTGCAGCTCCGCGCGCAGAGGTGTTCGCTACGCCTCCGCAGGCATTGTGTGAGAGCTCGGATGCTCTGCTGAGCAAGGCATATCCAGCTCTTAACCCCAGCTGGCGAGGTCATTCCTATTGAATCAGCTATTCTTTCTGCAAAACTGTCTCTTTGCTCTGGTCTTTTTTGCCTTTATTTCTCTTTCTCAGTCTCTGTGTTGTGTGCCTTTCTGGTCCGCTGAAATCTGTTTGTCAAGTTCGTCAAAGTTGGCCTGTAGATTTATATAGAAATATAGCTAAATTCTGTGGTCCTATTGGGTGCAGAGAATACCCAGGCATAAGATGGAATGCCAACTTCACGGCTGTGGCTTCCCGGGAATTTGCTTCTTGGCAATGAGCCATAGACGTTATACAATACCATATTTAATTGGGCGTTGTCTGCGAGGGTGTAGTTCGAACTGCAGGCATATCGCATGTCTGGTTTATGTATTCGCAAGTGTTTACAAGTGTTAGAGAGATCAGCTGTAGGTGACAGACTCGTGACTAGCAAACAGGCGGACAGACAGGCTTTTTTAGTCAGAGCGTGGGCGATTAAAATAGATTTTCTGAACGATTTTCTTATGCTGGCCGCGCGTATCTGAGTCAGTCAAAGTCATATTTGCTGTTTCCTCTCTGCTTTGGCAACGCGAATTCGCTGGGCAGATGCCGTCTCTGTGCTGTGCAAGCTGTGACTGCGAGCTTGAGGTTGGCGCAGTGGCGGAGTGCACACCGCTATAGTGCTCAAGCTGCTCAGCCCTGCTCTGCTTGCTCCACCACCCCGGTAGAAGCGCGAATGCGTGCTAGAAATATGCTTTGCTCTGCCAGGCTTTCTGCTCTCTGTGTGCTTTTGTGAAAGGGAGAAATTATTATCGAAATGAAGTGAGTGAGGCAGTGAGAGAGGGCGCGCGTGCCTTTGCGGCAGCTGGCCTGAAATGCCAACCAACACCCTTCATTTGCAATGGGCCCTAAACTTCTCACAATGCCAAATTTAATGATTTTAAAAATATTTTTTAGAAAAAAAAGAAAATAAGGCGAATGCGTTGTAGCTGCGGTATCTTCTCATCTCAACGGGTAATTAGATAATAGTTGAGAACAATGCACTTTTTCCGGTCAGAGCATTGGGAAGAAAAAATGAAATTCAAGTTAATAATAACGCGGGAACAGAGAAAAGGGGAGATTTAGGGTGAGAAATTTATGAGCTAGCTGTGGGGAATGAGTAAGGTCTTGACTTTTCCGCATAAATATTCCTCTACTTGCTATTGGGAATGAAGTTGTGACACCAACTGTTGGTCATTTGTTGCCGTCCAGTTCCACCAAAGCTCTTCTCCTAGTAGCAGTCCAGCTCATGCTGCCCTTTGCCGGCTGCTGCGGCGCCAACAACCGCTGGCTGCTCGGCCGGCCGCGGCTGCTTCGCTTCAAGCGGAAGCTGCGAGTGGGCGGCAGCGGGGCGGCTGCCGCTGCGGACTCGGTGGCCGGATTGGCCGATGTTGCGGCCGGGTCAGCGTCCACCGAGCTGCTCAGATGGAGCGGCCTCGATTTGGATAAGGAGTGCAGCTCGATAGACAGTCAGGTGGTGCAGCTGCTCAGGATTGGCAGTGTAGGGACATCATGATATCTGCAGATGCTCGGGATTGGCAGTGTAGGGACACCATGATATCTGCAGCTGCTCAGGATTGGCAGTGTAGGGACATCATGATACCTGCAGATGCTCAGGATTGGCAGTGTATGTAGGGACATCATGATACCTGCAGATGCTCAGGATTGGCAGTGTAGGGACATCATGATACCTGCAGATGCTCAGGATTGGCAGTGTATGTAGGGACATCATGATACCTGCAGATGCTCAGGATTGACAGTATATGTAGGGACATCATGATACCTGCAGATGCTCAGGATTGGCAGTGTAGGGACATCATGATATCTGCAGATGCTCAGGATTGACAGTATATGTAGGGACATCATGATATCTGCAGATGCTCGGGATTGGCAGTGTAGGGACACCATGATATCTGCAGCTGCTCAGGATTGGCAGTGTAGGGACACCATGATATCTGCAGCTGCTCAGGATTGGCAGTGTAGGGACATCATGATACCTGCAGATGCTCAGGATTGGCAGTGTATGTAGGGACATCATGATATCTGCAGCTGCTCAGGATTGGCAGTGTAGGGACACCATGATATCTGCAGCTGCTAGGATTGGCAGTGTATGTAGGGACATCATGATATCTGCAGCTGCTCAGGATTGGCAGTGTAGGGACATCATGATATCTGCAGCTGCTCAGGATTGGCAGTGTAGGGACATCATGATATCTGCAGATGCTCGGGATTGGCAGTGTAGGGACACCATGATATCTGCAGCTGCTCAGGATTGGCAGTGTATGTAGGGACATCATGATACCTGCAGATGCTCAGGATTGACAGTGTAGGGACATCATGATATCTGCAGATGCTCAGGATTGGCAGTGTAGGGACATCATGATATCTGCAGATGCTCGGGATTGGCAGTGTATGTAGGGACATCATGATATCTGCAGCTGCTCAGGATTGGCAGTGTAGGGACATCATGATACCTGCAGATGCTAGGGATTGGCAGTGTATGTAGGGACATCATGATATCTGCAGCTGCTCAGGATTGGCAGTGTAGGGACATCATGATACCTGCAGATGCTCAGGATTGGCAGTGTAGGGACATCATGATATCTGCAGCTGCTCAGGATTGGCAGTGTAGGGACATCATGATATCTGCAGATGCTCGGGATTGGCAGTGTATGTAGGGACATCATGATATCTGCAGCTGCTCAGGATTGGCAGTGTAGGGACATCATGATACCTGCAGATGCTCAGGATTGGCAGTGTAGGGACATCATGATATCTGCAGCTGCTCAGGATTGGCAGTGTAGGGACACCATGATATCTGCAGCTGCTAGGATTGGCAGTGTAGGGACATCATGATATCTGCAGATGCTCGGGATTGGCAGTGTAGGGACATCATGATATCTGCAGATGCTCGGGATTGGCAGTGTAGGGACACCATGATATCTGCAGATGCTCGGGATTGGCAGTGTAGGGACACCATGATATCTGCAGATGCTCGGGATTGGCAGTGTAGGGACACCATGATATCTGCAGCTGCTCAGGATTGGCAGTGTATGTAGGGACATCATGATACCTGCAGATGCTCAGGATTGACAGTGTAGGGACATCATGATATCTGCAGATGCTCAGGATTGGCAGTGTAGGGACACCATGATATCTGCAGCTTTGATATTTTGCATCTTTAGAAATGGACGTTAACAAAAAAAATTTTGTTCTTAATTATCACAAAGTTTTGTTTATTCCGGCTAAATCGTTAGATTTTTTCTCCGGATTGTTTTTACTCAAGCAGAAAAGAAAATTGGGACGCGCTCTCTTGCCCGCCAGATATCGGAGATTCTGCCCAGCTTCTCCACCGCATCCGGCTCTCTGCAGCGGCAGCAGCAGCCGCAGCAGCAGCAGCAGTTGGACGACAATCGAGCTGTGAGAGACTTCCTGCTGGCCTGGTGCAGAGCCGAGCTGGCGCCCTATGGACTGTCGGTGACCAACTTTACCTCCTGCTGGCAGGATGGCAGAGCTTTTGTGTGTCTGCTGCACAGAGCCAGGTGAGAGGGACGGAGAGGGAGAGGGAAAAGTAGAGTGAAAAAAGAAGTAGAGTGAGAGGAGAGGTAGGGTGAGAGGAGAGGTAGGGTGAGAGGGAGGTAAGGTGAGAGGAGAGGTAGGGTGAGAGGAGTTGTAGTGTGAGAGTAGAGGTAGGGTGAGAGGAGAGGTAGGTGAGAGGAGAGGTAGGGTGAGAGCAGAGGTAGGGTGAGAGCAGAGGTAGGGTGAGAGGAGAGGTAGGGTGAGAGCAGAGGTAGGGTGAGAGGAGAGGTAGGGTGAGAGGAGAGGTAGAGTGAGAGGAGAGGTAGGGTGAGAGCAGAGGTAGGGTGAGAGCAGAGGTAGGGTGAGAGGAGAGGTAGGGTGAGAGGAGAGGTAGGGTGAGAGGAGAGGTAGGGTGAGAGCAGAGGTAGGGTGAGAGGAGAGGTAGGGTGAGAGGAGAGGTAGGGTGAGAGGAGGCCTAGAGAAAGGAGGTGGAGAGTGGAGAACCCGAGGAAACACAGCTCATACAAGGTATGGGCAGGCACAGCCTCAACTGCATCCCCAAAGTCGCGGTCAAAGCCAGTCAGCTGTCGCACCCGCCCCCAGGCCGGACCTCATCGATCCGGAGCGGACCAGCCGGCTGTCCAACGCGGAGCGGCTGCGCCTGGCCTTCGACATCAGCGAGCGCCACCTGGGCGTCGCCCGCCTCCTCGAGCCCGAAGACGTGGACACGCCGCACGCCGACGACCTGTCGCTCATCACCTACCTCAGCGCGCTCTACGACGCCTTGGCCGACAGGCCGATTGGCCGCGGCCAGGTCAGTGACGAGCGCGACGGCGACGCCGAGGAAGAGGCGAACAAGCGGGAGGAGCTGGCGTATCGGGAAGCCGCCTCCGAGCTGTCCGCCTGGCTGCAGCGGGCGGCCAAGGAGGCCGCCGCGGCCGGTGACCCGCCAACTGGCCTGACTCAGGCGCGGGCCAATGCGGAAGCGGCTCAAGCCCTGCTCACTGAGGTGAGGGAGTGGCTGAGCGACTGGCTGAGTTAGTGGCTGAGTGACAGGCTGAGTTAGTGGCTGAGTAACAGACTGAGTTAGTGGCTGAGTGACAGGCTGAGTTAGTGGCTGAGTAACAGACTGAGTTAGTGGCTGAGTGACAGACTGAGTTAGTGGCTGAGTGACAGACTGAGTTAGTGGCTGAGTGACTGGCTGAGTTAGTGGCTGAGCGACTGGCTGAGTTAGTGGCTGAGTGACAGACTGAGTTAGTGGCTGAGCGACTGGCTGAGTTAGTGGCTGAGCGACTGGCTGAGTTAGTGGCTGAGTGACAGACTGAGTTAGTGGCTGAGCGACTGGCTGAGTTAGTGGCTGAGCGACTGGCTGAGTTAGTGGCTGAGCGACTGGCTGAGTTAGTGGCTGAGCGACTGGCTGAGTTAGTGGCTGAGTGACTGGCTGAGTTAGTGGCTGAGTGACAGACTGAGTTAGGGGCTGAGTGACTGAGCGAGTTAATGACTGACTGACTAGAGTGACTGAGCCTACCCTGAGGGCACCAACCCTACCCTCCTCCATCCCGAAGATCTCGGAGCGCACCAGCGTGCAGCTGCAGGATCTCCGCCAGCGCTACGACCGCCTGTCTCAGGCGGCCTCAGCCGCTGTCCCTCAGCATCAGCGGCGGCGCCAGCAGCAGCTGGAGGCCGGTGCGCACCCGGACCAGCTGGGCCGCCAGGCCGAGCGCTGCTTGGCCCTCGCCCGCGATCGCTGCCGCTCCGCTCAGCTGCACAGGCAGCGGCTGGAGCGCCTGCACAGGCTGGCCGAGGCCGCCAGGACCGACATCGGCGCCTTGGAGGCCCGCCTGACCGACCTCGGCGACTCGGAGCGCCACCTCCGCGCCAGTTTGTCCTCCGCGGCCGCCTCGGCCAGCAGCAGCCTGGACGCCATGGACGCCGAGTCCGCCATGGACCGCTTGGCCAGCGGAGTCTCCGAAGCCGGCGAAGCCGTCAATCGCCTGTTCGAGCGGATCCAGCGCCTGCGAGATGAGCGCTACGGCCGCGCTGAGCAGCTGTACCACTCGCTGTGCACCGCCCACCTGGCTTACCTGGAGCTGCACCGTCTCGTTGACAGCCTGGCGCCGCGGATTCGCCTGCTTCAGCAGCAGCACCGCGGCCAGCAGCACCGCCGGCTGGAGCGGCAGCACTACAGAGACGTGACGAGCGTCAGCCGGGCCTTCTCGGACTCGCCCGCCTTCTCGCCGATCCGCCGCTGCATGGGCCGCGTAAGGGAGCGGCGTGAACAGCTGGATCGGGCAGAGGCCGCCACCATGGCCGCCGCTGCCGCCGCCGCTGCCGCTCAAGAAGACGTCGCTGGCCTTGACGAGCTTCGGCGTCAAGTCGACTGGCAGCGGGAGTTCTGCCAGACGGCCAACGACACGGTGGCCGAAGCGGCGGCCTGCGGCGCTATCGGCGACGGCCTGCCGGAGTCGGACCGAGCGACCTACGCCGCCTTGCTGACGGAGCTGGAGGCGGCCTGCACCGATCTGACCGGCGCCGCGCAGCGTCGACTTCGCCATCTGGAGGCCTGGCTGGCCTTCGCCGAGTCCGCGGCGTCTCTTCTGGCCTGGCTGGACGAGCGCGAGGCCCGCGTGCTGCGGCTGCAGCGGAGGCAGCCGCGGCTGGCCGAGGTCGCAGACGTTGAGGCCTATTTGAAGGTGAGCGACCGCGTGCCCATCCCCCTGTCCGGCTGGTTGGGATCTCTCACTTCCCTCTCCCACCCACCCCCTGTCCGGCTGGTTGGGATCTCTCACTTCCCTCTCCCACCCACCCCCTGTCCGGCTGGTTGGGATCTCTCACTTCCCTCTCCCACCCACCCCCTGTCCAGCTGGTTGGGATCTCTCACTTCCCTCTCCCACCCACCCCCTGTCCAGCTGGTTGGGATCTCTCACTTCCCTCTCCCACCCACCCCCTGTCCGGCTGGTTGGGATCTCTCACTTCCCTCTCCCACCCACCCCCTGTCCGGCTGGTTGGGATCTCTCACTTCCCTCTCCCACCCACCCCCTGTCCAGCTGGTTGGGATCTCTCACTTTCCTCTCGCATCCCACTGCGAATCCTATATCATATATTACAAGCCATACATGGCATACAGGACATCCGGTGTCATTGTTTAAATTATTTTTTAAGCTTTCTGAAACTCGCAGCGATTTGCTAACAAAATTTAAACTACAACTGCCGCCTTTTCCTTTCCCCCACAGGGCTGTCTTCAGCGACTTCAGGTATGCAATTTACCTGTGTTCTTATCAATCCAACCTATGCGCACTAATCTCAGTATTCGCTAATCCTAGCCAAATCCCGCCCGCAGTCCACCGTATCCGAGCTCGAAGATCGCGAGGCGAAATTCGCGGCCGCGGTGACCTCCGGCGCCCGCCTGATTCGCCGCTACGCAGCTGCCGGTGGCCGCTCCACTTCCGGCTCGTCAGCCGCCGCGCACCCGGCCGAGGCCTGCCTGCGCCGCCTGGAGGAGCGCTGGGCCGCCCACCTCAGCCTGGCCGGCTGCCTGCAGCACCAGACCGAAGCCGCTGCGGCCGCTGCCGCCCACTCTGCCGGGGCGTGGCGCGTCCGGGCCAGCCTGGCCGACATCACCCGCCGACTTGGCACCGAATTTCTCGACCAGCGGCCCGGCCAGTCGGCCGAATCCACAGCCAGCCGGCTCAGAGCGGTGGACGGCCTGCGGGAGCAGCTGGACCGGGCGGCTGGCGAGGCCAACTCGGTGAGTCGCTTTCAACAAGCCCCTGAGCACGCACGCGCTCACACACTGAGTCGGAAGCTCTAACACTGTGGGCTGCAAAGGCTCCCATTTACATTTACACATTCTCAGCACTGTGCGCGCATCCGCCACCCCCACCTTATCCTCGCCCTTGCAGCTCGCAGCCTCCGCGCCTCATCAAGCCCTGCTTGCGCCAGCAGTTTTCGATGGCAACCCGGGCAGCCTGAGCGGCCAGCTGCTGTGCCAGTGGTCCGGCCTGCCCACCAATCTGACAGTCGCTCTGCACCGCATCGACGGTCCAATGTGTCTGGTGTCGCCTTCGTCGTCCGCCGTGACATCGTCGACTGCAAGCACAACGGCGACAACAACCTGCTGGCTGCCGGCCGTCTGCCTGCGCACCCCCTGGCCGGCCGCCGTGTCCGCGGCGCGCAGCCTCCAAGCCGAGGCGGCCTCTGCCGCTGCCCTGTGGCGCCGGCGCCGGCTCGCCCTACGACGGCGCCACCTGCTGAGCCGCCTGGCCGGCTTGCGCAGCGGCAGCCGGTCTTCGTCGACGCTTGCGACGTCGGCTGAGCAGCGGCGAGCGGCTCTGGCGGCCGTTGAACGCGAAGTTGAACAGCAGCTGACGGACGAGGCCACGGAAAGCATCGACGACGATGAAGCGTCAAAGAAGCTCCGCGCCGAGCTGGAGCTCTGCCGGCGCTCCTGCCAGAGCTCGCTGGCCGGCAGCCAAGCGGAAGACTCCGCCGACACCCGCAGCGGCAGCCTCAGCGACGCCGTGGCCGAACTGGAGATTCGCCTGACGGCTGCCGAGGCCCTCGCTTTCGCCGAGGTGGCCGGATTTCCGCTGACCCAAGCGCAGATGGACCGCAGCCTGGAGGCGCTCACGGTGAGCTTATAGCGGTTGATGGCTAGCCGGGACGGACTGTGTGTACAAATAGCAAGCCGGGACTGACTGTGTGTACAAATAGCAAGCCGGGACTGACTGTGTGTACAAATAGCAAGCCGGGACTGACTGTGTGTACAAATAGCAAGCCGGGACTGACTGTGTGTACAAATAGCAAGCCGGGACTGACTGTGTGTACAAATAGCAAGCCGGGACTGACTGTGTGTACAAATAGCAAGCCGGGACTGACTGTGTGTACAAATAGCAAGCCGGGACTGACTGTGTGTACAAATAGCAAGCCGGGACTGACTGTGTGTACAAATAGCAAGCCGGGACTGACTGTGTGTACAAATAGCAAGCCGGGACTGACTGTGTGTACAAATAGCAAGCCGGGACTGACTGTGTGTACAAATAGCAAGCCGGGACTGACTGTGTGTACAAATAGCAAGCCGGGACTGACTGTGTGTACAAATAGCAAGCCGGGACTGACTGTGTGTACAAATAGCAAGCCGGGACTGACTGTGTGTACAAATAGCAAGCCGGGACTGACTGTGTGTACAAATAGCAAGCCGGGACTGACTGTGTGTACAAATAGCAAGCCGGGACTGACTGTCACCCAATTATTGCTCTGTTTGCAGAAAACCCAAGCCAGCTTACACGAAGCCTTGCAAGACTGCATCAGCAAGCAGCAGCGAGCAGCTCAGCAGTCCTCCGCTGCTGCCGCAGCAGCCTCGACAGCCTCTGCGGCAGCCGACGCCACAGTCGCCAGATGTCGGCGCCATCTGTCATCATCGCTGGAGCCGCGCCTGCGCACTCTGCGCGCCTGCTCCGGTGATTTCGCCGCCTACCAGCAGCTGGTGCAGGACTGCGCCGTCTGGCTGGCCGGCTGCCGGCAGAAGCTGCGCAACCTGCAGTCCGCCGGCCGCCCCGCTGCCCACTCCTCACTGGAGCCGCTCTGCCGGTCATTTGAACGGGCCTTGGCCCTGCGCCAGAGCCTGCGCTCCGCCCGGCCGGACATTGACGCTCTGAATACCGCCGGCGGCGCCTTGGCCTCGGCCGCGCAACGCTACGAAGCTGTCGACGGCGGCGGCGGCGGAAGCAGCGGCAACGCGCAGCAGCTGGCGGAGGAGCTCGGCCGCGTCAACGCCGACTACGCGGCCTGCGTGGCCGGCGCCGAGGCCGCCATCGCCAGCCTGCGGACCGGCATCCTGCAGCCGGCAGGACTCGATCCGGCTGCCAGCGCAGTCAAGGAGGCCTCGGAGCAGCAGCAGCAACTGCAGACTGTCGACTCGGCCGATCCCGATGATTCAGGGCTGGTGCGGGCTCGAACTCGCGGCCATTTTGGCGGCGCCGACTCGGCGTCAGTTCGGCTGGGCCTGAGCCGCTTGCTGGACAGCGGGCTGGCCCGGCCTGGCGGCGTCCTCGACCCCTGCTCAGGCCGGCTGCTCACCTTCGCCCAGGCCGCGGCCGGGGCCGGCTCCCTGCTGGACACCGGCGTCAAGGAGGTTGTCGCATCGTCAGACGCAGGCAAAATGACGCTTGCAGAGGCCTGCTCAGCCGGAGTGGTCGATTTGGCGACCGGGAAAATGCGGGATTTCAACACCGGCGACTGGCTGGACTTCCCGGAGGCGAGGCGGCGCGGCCTGCTGCTGCCGCCGTTGACGCCCGGGGAGGCGTTGAGTTCGGTAGGCTCTCCTCCTCCCAGGTGCACACAGGCCTCCTCCCGGGTGCACACAGGCCTCCTCCAGAGTGCACACAGGCCTCCTCCAGAGTGCACACAGCCCTCCTCCAGAGTGCACACAGGCCTCCTTCAGAGTGCACACAGCCCTCCTCCAGAGTGCACACAGCCCTCCTCCAGAGTGCACACAGGCCTCCTCCAGAATGCACACAGCCCTCCTCCCGGGTGCACACAGTCCTCCTCCAGAATGCACACAGCCCTCCTCCAGAGTGCACACAGGCCTCCTCCAGAGTGCACACAGCCCTCCTCCCGGGTGCACACAGGCCTCCTCCAGAGTGGACGCAGTCCCAAAATCTAGGTCTATTTTAAGCATGGTGCTTAGCTGCTACATGTGTCAAACAAATGGCCACACCACCACTGCAGGGACTTCTGCAATCTGGAAACGGCGAAAACGATGGCGCTGACCTGCCGCGGTTGCTTAGCGACGGCGTCATCGACGGCGAGCAGAAAGCGCTGGTGCTGGACTGCGCCAGCTCCACGGGCGGCGGCATCGAGCGAAAATCCGTCAGCCTGAGCGAAGCGCTTCAACGAGGCCTTCTGACTGCGGACTGCCGCCTTCAGTGCCAGCCGGAGCCGCAGCCGCTGACCGTCGCCCTGGCCGAGTCGCGAGTCCTGCTGCACAGCGAGGAGGTCGCCGTGCCGTTTCCCGATGCCGTGGCGGTCAGTGCGACGGCTGTTCGGTTGCCCCTAGCAACTGCCGTGCAGCGGGGCCAGGTGGACCTGGCCGCCGGCCGGTTCTGCGGCCTCCCTCTGGCGACCGCGGTGCAGCGCGGCCTGGTGAGCGAACAGGCGGCTGCCGCGCTGACCGCCGGCTCCGGGCTGCGGCGGCACCGACAGTCGGACGGCGCCGAGCTGACGGTCCTGGAGGCTGCTCAGGCTGGCGTGTTCGACGCCAGGCAGGGCCAGGTTGTGGACTCGCAAAGCGGCGCGGTGTACACTATCCAGGAGGCGGCAAGCGGCAGCCTGCTGACAGCTGACAAGGCTATGCTGCTCATGCAGCTGTCCTGCCCGGTGTTGCTCACCTCCAGCGTGGTGATGCGGCCGCTGGACCGGGCTCGGGTCTCTCGGGCTCGGCTGGCCGGACCGGCCTCGGTGCTGAACCCTGTCACGCAGGAGGCCGTGACATTCGAAGAGGCGGTGAAGCTGGGCATTGTGGACCCGGACCAGGGCGTCTATGTGAACCACCGCACCGGCCGGCGGATCAGCCTGCGGCAGGCCGCCGCCGACGGACTCATCGGTCAGGACGCGGCCGTGCTGACCCGGCGCCCGCCCGAAGTGCAGCAGCACCGCTCCGTACTGGCAGAGGAGGCGGTCGTGCTGGCCAAGCAGCCATTGGCTGGGCGGGTCGCCCCGGCGAAGGGGGAGGCCGACAGTGAGGCCATTGTGCGGCCCAGCGCCCCGGCCTCAACCGCGAGCTCAATGGGGCCTGAGTACGAGTTTGGGGGCGGCCTCACCTCGGCTGACTCGGGTCTGTCGCTGCGCACACAAAACGCCAGCCCCGCTCGGGCGGAGCGGAGTGCAGAGCAGCCGCTAGTAGAGAGCAGAGAGCCGGCTAACCAGCTGCATTCCACGCCCATCGTAGCCAAAGCAGCAGCAGCAGCAGAAGAAACAGACGAAACAGGAGACTCGGTTGAGGAAGACGCTGTCTCACCGATGGCGTCTCAAATGCTCAGTGAATCGGCGGTTCCGCGTCTGCCGCCGGCAACCGGCCGGCGAAGAAGACCGCCGCCACCGCCGCCGCAGCAGCAGCAGCAGCCGCCGCCGCCGCCCTCCCGAGCAGCGGTGGCTCCGCCAGCCGACGAGGCTGCAGAAATCGGCGAGCCAATTCCCGGCGAGAGAAACTGCATCATTGACTGCATCTGGCACGAGCACCGCGGCACCGGCCTGGAGCTGCACATCACCTCGCAGATGCTCATTAACGGCGATATCGACCTGGAGTCTGGCACGATGAAGGACCCGACAACGCAGAGTCGAGTCAGCTTCGCCGATGCCATCCGCCGGCGCAGCCTGTTCGCCACGGTGATTACCGTGGGTCGCGACGGCCTGCTGCTGATCGAGCGGTTCAGAAACCGGCGAGAGCCGCCATTGGAGGTTTGCATTGGGTGGCCGTGGCAATGAGTTGCTGCAATGTTTCTAGCTGTAGAACCTGTCGAATGCTTTGTTGCTCGAGTGCGCATGCGCTGATCTTTCCTTGATTGAAGTATTTGATCAGCCGTATTTTCAGTGCTCTCACCCGGGACTTCGGAGGCCCGGGCACTTCTTCAGAAGCTTCGGGATAGCACAGATTGCGGAGTATCTTGCGGTTAGTTACGAGCTCTAGCATCCGGCAACAATCAATTTCCTTCAAAATGGTACAATAACGACATAGACAGATTCTTTCACGGCAGCAATTGCTTTACAGATTTGCGTAAACTACGCGGCTTCAGCTTGCGCAATTGCTGCCGAAAAAATGCTTATCTATCCGTTAAATTGTAATATTAGTTTTGACCATTAGACAGACCAGTCTGGGCGCCAATTATACAGGTTAGATGCGTGTTTATATGAAGGCTCTAGATTTTTCTTTCATCTTGCCTCTTTGAATTGACAATAAAATTTGTGCAAAATACTTATAAAGTGGATTAATCATTTTAGTTAATATCGTGTCTCGAACGTGTGCATGCATTAAAAACAATTTCAACTAACTAATGCTGCAACCCCGGCCCCCTGTGCAGGTGCAATCCATTTACGACGCGAAATCGCGGCGCATGCTGCCACCTAGCGAGGCCCTCGACCTCGGGCTAATCGACGCCACGCGGGCGACCTACATGGACTCGGCCACCGGCAACGTGTCCACTCTGGCCGACGCCATCTCGGAGGGCCTCGTCCAGGTGGCGCCCTACAGCCGGCGGTCGCCGCCGCCGCTTGGTAACCAATTCGACAGCTGTCACGCGCGTACCATCGAGGAGGAGATCGGATTGTCCAGCCCGAATCCCATGCCGCCGGATGTCGCTCAGCGGGAGCGGCAGAAAACTGCGACCAGTGCCGAACCGCGACAAGAGGTGAGCAAAATTTTTAGGCATTTTTACTGTCAGAGTGGTCTGTGATTGGCTGGTGAATCTATGGCTAGTCTGTGATTGGCTGGTGAATCTATGGCTAGTCTGTGATTGGCTGGTGAATCTAGGGCTAGTCTGTGATTGTCTGGTGAATCTAGGGCTAGTATGTCATTGGCTGGTAAATCTAGGGCTAGTCTGTGAGTTGGCTGGTGAATCTATGTCTAGTCTGTGATTTGGCTGGTGAATCTATGTCTAGTTTGTGATTGGCTTGTGAATCTAGGGCTAGTCTGTGATTGTCTGGTGAATCTATGGCTACTCTGTGATTGGCTGGTAAATCTAGGGCTAGTATGTCATTGGCTGGTAAATCTAGGGCTAGTATGTCATTGGCTGGTAAATCTAGGGCTAGTCTGTGGTTGGCTGGTGAATCTAGGGCTAATCTGTGGTTGGCTAGTGAATCGAGGACTACTCTGTGATTGTCTTGTGAATCTAGGGCTAGGCTGGTGAATTTGGGGGTAGTCTGATTGGTTGATAAAGCTAGTGGTAAGTCTGATTTTTGGATCGTCCTTTATATACTATTGAATCTGTGCGTTAGGTTGGTATGTGATGGTCAAAAATAGGGCGTTAAAACAATAAAAAAATATTGTTATTTTAAATAGCGACAATTCTATGTGTGGGCCGTTTCAATGCTAATATGAAATTCATTTAAATTTTTTCAGGCTCCTGTCGAAGCAAAGCCTGAAAGCGCGCCTGTCGCACCGGTTCAAAAGACTCCCGGACAGTCAGCTGTCCCGTCCGCAGAGATTTCTGCACAGCCTACTGAGCCGTCTACTGAGGCTCCTGTACAGCAAACCCCCAGTACCAGAAACTTGTCTAGTCCGCCTGCAGCAAAGGCTGCGAAGCCTTCTTTCCGCGATCTCAGGAAATCTTTCGATCCCAGCAAAGGCACCGTTGCGGATCCAGCAACGGGAAAGAACGTGCCGATTGAAGAGGCGTTATCAAAAAAACTCTTGTCTCCAAGCGAAGCAAAAAAGCTTCAAGATAAGGTGAAGCCGAAGTTTTCTGACTTGGCTGATTCTCTGGATCCCAACTCGGGTACCATTACGGATCCCAGAACTGGGGAAGAATTGTCCATTGATGATGCGCTGACCAAAAAACTTTTATCGCCGTCCGAAGCAAAGAAACTAAGGGACAAAGTAAAGCCAAAATTCGAAGAAATCGAAAAAACTCTAGATCCCATGGACGGTACGGTGACCGATCCTAGAACTGGCGAAGAATTTTCAATTGACGATGCACTAAAGAAAAAGCTTATAACCCCAGCCGAAGCCAAAAAAATGCGAAAGAAGGTAAAGCCTAAATTTGAAGACGTTGCAAATTCTTTGGACCCGGTGAGCGGAACTGTCGCGGATCCCAGAACTGGGGATGAACTGACTATCGATGAAGCGCTTGCTAACAGTGTTCTAACGCCTAGCGAAGCTAAAAAGCTGCGCAATAAGGTTAAGCCCAAGTTTGAGGACGTCGCAAATTCTTTAGATCCCATGGATGGTACCGTTTCAGATCCCAGAACTGGTGAAGAATTGACCATTGATGATGCGCTTGCCAAGAAACTTTTGACGCCTTCAGAAGCCAAAAAGCTTAAAGAGAAGGTCAAACCGAAGTTCGAGGACGTGGCGAATTCGCTAGATCCGATAGATGGCACGGTCTCTGACCCCAGGACCGGGGAGGAGATGACCATTGACGATGCGATTGCAAACAAAATACTGACTCTAGCAGAAGCGAAGAAACTGCGAAGTCAAGTAAAGCCGAAGTTCGAAGATGTTGCGAATTCGCTTGACCCAGCGAGTGGCACTGTCACTGATCCTAGAACTGGTGAAGAGCTGACAATCGATGAGGCATTAGCAAAGAGACTTCTGTCTCCTTCCGAGTCAAAGAAACTTAAAGACAAGATGAAGCCAAAGCCTGATGAAGTTGTAATCACTACCGAGATTATTAGCTCTTCTAAAGCAAAGAAGATGGAACAAAGTGTCAAGGAGAGCTTTGAAGACGTTACAGTTAGTTCTCTAGATGTCACCACTAAAACTGTTTCTGAGGTAACTATGCAAGCCCAAGAGAATACAGACTTCAAGGTGGAAGAAGTGGACATAGAAAGTGCTGCAAGCAATTCAGGTGCTTTGGATATTACTGATCGGCTGAATGCTGAACGAATTGCCTCTGAGGAAGTCTTACTTTCCGAAGCAACGACGACAGAAGCTAGTAGCGTAGATCAGGAGCAGACGAAAGAGACTACTATTTCGTTTGCTAGTACGCACCGGTCAGAATTAATCGAAACTGGTGTTTTCTTCAAAGAAGTAACGGAGCAGACGGAACCGACGCCACCAGAAGAGACAATTGATGCGTTGGACATAGAATTAGAAGAAGAGCGGTACGCCACATGGGAAATCGATGATCGAATCGCTACAGAGAGTGAGGCCATATCAGAGCTTCACTTTCAAGATAAGCATATGCAAAATGACACTGATATCAATGAATCACAAGTTTCAAATGAAAATCAGACACAAACTGATGCTTCCGTGCAATTATACGAAAATACTAGTGTTGGGAACTCTCGACGAGAGAACTCTCAACACTACGCTAACAGCAGCTCAGTAGAGTTTTCGCAGTCAGAGACTCGTGATGAGAGGACTTCGATTGATTATCATCAATCATCACTAAGTGCTGAAAATACTACCATCACAGAGTCTAGTCAAATTATTTCACAATCAGAAACGAGCACAAAAGACACCCTAAAATACCTGAAAGAATCATTAAACAAGAGGAGTGGTTTATTGATGGACCCAAAGACTAGTGAGCAAATTTCGATTGATGAGGCAGCACGACGAGGTCTGTTGTCAGAAGAAGAGGCTCTGAAGCTGAAGGAGGCTTCCAAACCACCGTTCGACGAGATGAGCAAATCGTTAGACACAAAGTCAGGAACCGTCACGGACCCGAGAAGTGGCGAGCAGATCTCGATTGATGAAGCCGTACGTCGTGGATTACTCAGTAGTGATGAAGCCGAAAGACTCAAAATGAAGGTACAACCTTCGTTTGAAGACTTGAGCAACTCATTGGATAAGAAGAGTGGTTTGGTAACAGACTCGAGAACTGGCGAGCAGCTGTCGATTGACGAGGCAGCACGACGAGGTCTGTTGTCAGAAGAAGAGGCTCTGAAGCTGAAGGAGGCTTCCAAACCACCGTTCGACGAGATGAGCAAATCGTTAGACACAAAGATCTCGAGATGAACGTACGTCACTCGATGAACGAAAGACCGAGAAGTGGCGAGCAGATCTCGATTGATGAGAGCCGTACGTCGTGGATTACTCAGTAGTGATGAAGCCGAAAGACTCAAAATGAAGGTAAAACCTTCGTTTGAAGACTTGAGCAACTCATTGGATAAGAAGAGTGGTTTGGTAACAGACTCGAGAACTGGCGAGCAGCTGTCGATTGACGAGGCAGCACGACGAGGTCTGTTGTCAGAAGAAGAGGCTCTGAAGCTGAAGGAGGCTTCCAAACCACCGTTCGACGAGATGAGCAAATCGTTAGACACAAAGTTAGGAACCGTCACAGACCCGAGAAGTGGCGAGACAGATCTCGATTGATGAAGCCGTACGTCGTGGATTACTCAGTAGTGATGAAGCCGAAAGACTCAAAATGAAGGTAAAACCTTCGTTTGAAGACTTGAGCAACTCATTGGATAAGAAGAGTGGTTTGGTAACAGACTCGAGAACTGGCGAGCAGCTGTCGATTGACGAGGCAGCACGACGAGGTCTGTTGTCAGAAGAAGAGGCTCTGAAGCTGAAGGAGGCTTCCAAACCACCGTTCGACGAGATGAGCAAATCGTTAGACACAAAGTTAGGAACCGTCACAGACCCGAGAAGTGGCGACCAGATCTCGATTGATGAAGCCGTACGTCGTGGATTACTCAGTAGTGATGAAGCCGAAAGACTCAAAATGAAGGTAAAACCTTCGTTTGAAGACTTGAGCAACTCATTGGATAAGAAGAGTGGTTTGGTAACAGACTCGAGAACTGGCGAGCAGCTGTCGATTGACGAGGCAGCACGACGAGGTCTGTTGTCAGAAGAAGAGGCTCTGAAGCTGAAGGAGGCTTCCAAACCACCGTTCGACGAGATGAGCAAATCGTTAGACACAAAGTTAGGAACCGTCACAGACCCGAGAAGTGGCGACCAGATCTCGATTGATGAAGCCGTACGTCGTGGATTACTCAGTAGTGATGAAGCCGAAAGACTCAAAATGAAGGTAAAACCTTCGTTTGAAGACTTGAGCAACTCATTGGATAAGAAGAGTGGTTTGGTAACAGAATCGAGAACTGGCGAGCAGCTGTCGATTGACGAGGCAGCACGACGAGGTCTGTTGTCAGAAGAAGAGGCTCTAAAGCTGAAGGAGGCTTCCAAACCACCATTCGACGAGATGAACAAATCGTTAGACACAAAGTCCGGAACCGTCACAGACCCGAGAAGTGGCGAGCAGATCTCGATTGATGAAGCCGTACGTCGTGGATTACTCAGTAGTGATGAAGCCGAAAGACTCAAAATGAAGGTAAAACCTTCGTTTGAAGACTTGAGCAACTCATTGGATAAGAAGAGTGGTTTGGTAACAGACTCGAGAACTGGCGAGCAGCTGTCGATTGACGAGGCAGCACGACGAGGTCTGTTGTCAGAAGAAGAGGCTCTGAAGCTGAAGGAGGCTTCCAAACCACCGTTCGACGAGATGAGCAAATCGTTAGACACAAAGTTAGGAACCGTCACGGACCCGAGAAGTGGCGAGCAGATCTCGATTGATGAAGCCGTACGTCGTGGATTACTCAGTAGTGATGAAGCCGAAAGACTCAAAATGAAGGTAAAACCTTCGTTTGAAGACTTGAGCAACTCATTGGATAAGAAGAGTGGTTTGGTAACAGACTCGAGAACTGGCGAGCAGCTGTCGATTGACGAGGCAGCACGACGAGGTCTGTTGTCAGAAGAAGAGGCTCTGAAGCTGAAGGAGGCTTCCAAACCACCGTTCGACGAGATGAGCAAATCGTTAGACACAAAGTTAGGAACCGTCACGGACCCGAGAAGTGGCGAGCAGATCTCGATTGATGAAGCCGTACGTCGTGGATTACTCAGTAGTGATGAAGCCGAAAGACTCAAAATGAAGGTAAAACCTTCGTTTGAAGACTTGAGCAACTCATTGGATAAGAAGAGTGGTTTGGTAACAGACTCGAGAACTGGCGAGCAGCTGTCGATTGACGAGGCAGCACGACGAGGTCTGTTGTCAGAAGAAGAGGCTCTGAAGCTGAAGGAGGCTTCCAAACCACCATTCGACGAGATGAGAAAATCGTTAGACACAAAGTCCGGAACCGTCACAGACCCGAGAAGTGGCGAGCAGATCTCGATTGATGAAGCCGTACGTCGTGGATTACTCAGTAGTGATGAAGCCGAAAGACTCAAAATGAAGGTAAAACCTTCGTTTGAAGACTTGAGCAACTCATTGGATAAGAAGAGTGGTTTGGTAACAGACTCGAGAACTGGCGAGCAGCTGTCGATTGACGAGGCAGCACGACGAGGTCTGTTGTCAGAAGAAGAGGCTCTGAAGCTGAAGGAGGCTTCCAAACCACCGTTCGACGAGATGAGCAAATCGTTAGACACAAAGTTAGGAACCGTCACGGACCCGAGAAGTGGCGAGCAGATCTCGATTGATGAAGCCGTACGTCGTGAATTACTCAGTAGTGATGAAGCCGAAAGACTCAAAATGAAGGTAAAACCTTCGTTTGAAGACTTGAGCAACTCATTGGATAAGAAGAGTGGTTTGGTAACAGACTCGAGAACTGGCGAGCAGCTGTCGATTGACGAGGCAGCACGACGAGGTCTGTTGTCAGAAGAAGAGGCTCTGAAGCTGAAGGAGGCCTCCAAACCACCGTTCGACGAGATGAGCAAATCGTTAGACACAAAGTCCGGAACCGTCACAGACCCGAGAAGTGGCGAGCAGATCTCGATTGATGAAGCCTTACGTCGAGGACTGCTGACCCAGGATGAAGCGGAGCTACTTCGAGGGAAGCTTCAGGTTACAGAATCGATGACGGCAGAAAGTGTTTCAACGTACGATGAATTCGTTTCCAAAGGTGATACTGTGCGAGATGTATCTGAAGGTAATGGTTTCGTTTTCATTTTTTACTACTACTTTGAAGCTGTTTGATATTGTTTTTACACGTGAAACTTTCTTCGCTCCGCCAGCAGATATCGAGCGTTCTGGAAGTGGCGACGCCTCTGCAGTCGGTGTCGCACCCGGTTCGCCTCAGTCTGATAAGGTAAGATATTGATTTAAGGTTGGCAACCCGTATTTAGTCCGATATGTTTCTCCAATGTTTTGTCTTTTGGGTATTAACAAATTATATTTATGCTCACATTTCGTAAAATATCTAGCATATAGCTACTGCAATGATAATCCACTACCAGATTTAACAGGTTAAGGTGAATATATGTAGCTTTTTAAAATTTCTAGTCATTTATATTTATATATTTATGGTTCACCACAAAATAAAGTAGCAGGTATTTGCTATAAGTACTTTTCCGCTTAATTATATCCGTTCGACTTAATACTATTAATAGTAACCTGACAAGCGTAAAGCTTGCAACATTCAAAATAAGCATCATGCACATGTATGAAATGCTATTTATATTCCTACACAGCCTTCTGAAACATTCGCTGACCCAGAAAGCGTGGCTTGCTTGTCTGACTCGAATGCTGCTCATAGCGGTAGTTATAGTGTTGAGTCTAGCAGCGAACTGGCTTCCAGCATCGCAGAGACAGTGCACAGTTCGAAAAATGTAGCCGTTTCCGGGGATTACAAAACTCAGACTTACAGAGAGCAAGCAGTTGCCGAAGTTCAGGCCATAGGATTTTCACCGGTTCTACTATTTTTCGACACAATATCAGGCCAACAATTAAAGTTTAGCGATTGCTTAGACATGGGCCTGATTGACTTGAACAACTCGCGTTTAGTTGATCCAGTAACCCGCATTGAGCTGCCGCTACGCGACGCACTGGAACGGAATGTCGTTGACAGAGAATCTGGTGATTTAATTGAGCATAAAAGCTTGCACCTCCCTTCTATGTCATTTTCTCAAGCTCTGCGATCAGGCTTTCTGAAGTTGCAGCTGGATGTTTCGCAAATAAAAGGGCCGGGGCATCGCGAAGTGCCAACAAATGCTTCGGATCTTCTTTCAGCGATTAGTGCCGATCAATCACTCTCAGTCAGCCAGAACCAGATTGCAGGAGTTAGTGCGTCTGGCGATAAAGCTGGTACAGAATCTAAAGTAGGCTCAGAAACGGTAGCAGATTTACAAACACGCAATTCTTTCCAATTGGACGCATTATCGCAACAGCAGAAGACCGATGTTCGCAAGGCTGAACAGGTATCCGAAGCAGCAACATCGCTATCAACTGACGCGCTTGTCGAAGAGGGGGAAACTTCCAGCCATGAAGTTCCAGAAACTGCTCAAATGCAGCCAGATACAGATGCCGACGCAGACCAACATCAGCAGTCACATCGACCAATTCTTCAGGATTCCCCAACTGAATCCTCGAATTTGGAAAGACCATCTGGTGCTTCCCCGGGTTCTAACGACTCTAAGGCAGGCTCAGATTCACCGAAAGACGTTTCAGAGCTACCCAAAGACCTAACATCGATAAAGGAATCAGATTCCACGCTTTATACATTAAATGCAGATAAGGATTTCACTGTTGTTTATTCTGATGCAGTTGAACAACCGGATATTTCTAGAGAAGAACAATACTCTGAGCAGCTTAGTGCCAAGAAGGCAGCTGCAAATTCTAGCGACTCTGCTGCAGAAGACGTCGGAAAGAGCGAAGAATCAGGCATTATTAAAACATCCGAAGAGCAATCCGAAGCTTCACAAAGGCAACAAATTGTACTTGAATCTGGTTTAACTAGACTTGATCAAGATGAATCATCCCAAGCCACGAAAGATGCACATAAGGAATCATCAAATGCTGGTGATTCAATTTCTATCGCTAGTTCAACCGAGATCACAGACTCCAATATGAAAGATGATTCAGAGTTATTTGGCCGACCAAACATCAAAGACAGTGAAAACAGAGAAGTTGATGAGTTGGATGAACCGAAGTTTTCTCTTCGAAGTGACAAAGATACTACACTGGACGCTATGCAAAGTGTCCATGAAGGTAAGCAAAATTATCTTTTTTCAGAATTGGTCTGTGACTATCAGTATCTAATGCAATATGCCTAAATACCACTCTGCAGATAAAACTGGAGTTCCTGAAGCAGTTGCGGATTCCGGTGGTGCCAAGAAGCTTGACAATCGAAATTTCAATCAGACTTCACCATCGGCCTCAGATGGCGATGCCGGGGTCAGTATTAGCAAAGACACCGATACGAAAGGCAGCAGTTTAGACACTGACGATCGTGCATATAGTCAAACAGTTAGGCGGATGTCAGCCGCATCCATGGAACAGAATATTGTCAGTAGTTTAGCTATCCAGCATTTGAGTCACGCAAGCCACGAGTTTCACGGTCAAAAACTGGATCCAGATCAATTTCCCGTTGGATTCAGCACTCAGGTTTGTAAAAAACATTGGTGTGTTCTAAAATCTAGAATAACTTTAACTGTTTATAGCTTCTTAACAATTACAATGAGTTCCACTTACTATTGTAAAAAACTGCTAACTAAAAAGCGTAACACTAGTGCTTACTTGTATTACGACTCAAATTTGCTTAATTTTTCAAACCAAACAATTTGCTTCCATTCAAACAGCCAGTACTAAGTATCTCTGACTACAGTGACCAGCAGTATTATCAGAAAAGTACGTCACCGCGAACTCACCAAATCCAGGCTCCCAATCCACCAACGCCAACCTCCAAATCATTTCTTTCCTCACCGTCACTCATTCGTACTCCTGAAAAAAATATTATAGAAACCGATACAGACAACCAACCAGCCACTGTGACCTATTCAGAGACTTTGGTTTTAGCTGTACAATTAAAGCCAATAAAATATCACGAGATGTCTCCAACTGATGCGCAATCCGCCGAGTCGCGTCCGTCAGAAGAGCGACAAGAGCAGCTGAAGCCCGAAACCAAAGAGCTCGTGCTGCGCGCAGACCAGGAAAGCGATGCAGTACCAAAGCCAGAAGAGGCTGCTGGGCAGGATGAGGTCAAGGACGAGGTGTCTCCAACAGAGGTGGAGGCCGCCGAGTCGCGTCCGTCAGAAGAGCGACAAGAGCAGCTGAAGCCCGAAGCCAAAGAGCTCGAGCTGCACGCAGATCAGGAGAGCCAAGAAGCTCCGGAGCCTGAAGATGCTGTTAAGCAGGCTGAGGTCAAGGACGAGCCGGCTCCAACAGACGCGCAAGCCGCCGAGTCGCGTCCGTCAGAAGAGCGACAAGAGCAGCTGAAGCCCGAAGCCAAAGAGCTCGAGCTGCGCGCAGATCAGGAGAGCCAAGAAGCTCCGAGGCCTGAAGAGGCTGCCGAAAAGACTGAGGTCAAGGATGAGGTGTCTCCAACAGACACGGAAGCCGCTGAGTTGCGTCCGTCAGAAGAGCGACAAGAGCAGCTGAAGCCTGAAGCCAAAAAGCTCGAGCTGCGCGCGGACCAGAAAATCGCTGCTGCGCCAAAGCTAGAAGAGGCTGCTCAGCCTTCTGAGGCATTAGGCTTTGAATCCTCAAAGCCAACGGAATTAGTCGATTGGGAACGGCCTAAAATTGATAATGCAGAGCATAGGCTTAGTGAGGATGCTGATACGACATCCGTGCCGTCGAAGGTCACAACCGATACCGCCACTGAGAGTAAAGAGCAACTCAGTGCAGGCCCCAAGGGTTCGGAAACGACAGTGGTTGTCGAATCTGAAACCCGCGTATTGGCTGTACAATTGCAGGAACCAAGTCACCCAGTACCAGAGAACACAAAGACTGAGAGATTAACTGTAAAACAGGAACAGGCCGCCGAGTCGCGTTCGTCAGAAGAGCGACAAGAGCAGCTGAAGCCCGAAGCCACAGAGCTCGTGCTGCGCGCAGACCAGGAAAGCGGTGCAGTACCGAAGCCTGAAGAGGCTGCTGGGCAGGCTGAGGCCAAGGACGAGGTGTCTCCAACAGAGGCGGAGGCCGCCGAGTCGCGTCCGTCAGAAGAGCGACAAGAGCAGCTGAAGCCTGAAACCAAAGAGCTCGAGTTGCGCGCAGATCAGGAGAGCCGAGAAGCTCCGGAGCCTGAAGATGTTGTTAAGCAGGCTGAGGTCAAGGACGAGCCGGCCCCAACAGACGCGCAAGCCGCCGAGTCGCGCCCGTCAGAAGAGCGACAAGAGCAGCTGAAGCCCGAAACCAAAGAGCTCGTTCTGCGCGCAGACCAGGAAAGCGATGCAGTACCAAAGCCAGAACAGTCTGCTGGGCAGAATGAGTTCAAGGACGAGGTTTCTCCAACAGAGGCGGAGGCCGCCGAGTCGCGTCCGTCAGAAGAGCGACAAGAGCAGCTGAAGCCCGAAGCCAAAGAGCTCGAGCTGCGCGCAGATCAGGAGAGCCAAGAAGCTCCGAAGCCTGAAGAGGCTGCCGAAAAGACTGAGGTCAAAGACGAGGCGGCTCCAACAGCGGTGGAGGCCGCCGAGTCGCGTCCGTCAGAAGAGCGACAAGAGCAGCTGAAGCCCGAAGCCAAAGAGCTCGAGCTGCGCGCAGATCAGGAGAGCCGAGAAGCTCCGAAGCCTGAAGAGGCTGCCGAAAAGACTGAGGTCAAGGACGAGGCGGCTCCAACAGACGCGCAAGCCGCCGAGTCGCGTCCGTCAGAAGAGCGACAAGAGCAGCTGAAGCCCGAAGCCACAGAGCTCGTGCTGCGCGCAGACCAGGAAAGCGATGCAGTACCAAAGCCAGAAGAGGCTGCTGGGCAGGCTGAGGCCAAGGACGAGGTGTCTCCAACAGAGGCGGAGGCCGCCGAGTCGCGTCCGTCAGAAGAGCGACAAGAGCAGCTGAAGCCCGAAACCAAAGAGCTCGAGCTGCGCGCAGATCAGGAGAGCCGAGAAGCTCCGAAGCCTGAAGAGGCTGCCGAAAAGACTGAGGTCAAGGACGAGGCGGCTCCAACAGACGCGCAAGCCGCCGAGTCGCGCCCGTCAGAAGAGCGACAAGAGCAGCTGAAGCCCGAAACCAAAGAGCTCGTTCTGCGCGCAGACCAGGAAAGCGATGCAGTACCAAAGCCAGAACAGGCTGCTGGGCAGAATGAGTTCAAGGACGAGGTGTCTCCAACAGAGGCGGAGGCCGCCGAGTCGCGTCCGTCAGAAGAGCGACAAGAGCAGCTGAAGCCCGAAGCCAAAGAGCTCGAGCTGCGCGCATATCAGGAGAGCCGAGAAGCTCCAAAGCCTGAAGAGGCTGCCGAAAAGACTGAGGTCAAGGACGAGGCGGCTCCAACAGCGGTGGAGGCCGCCGAGTCGCGTCCATCAGAAGAGCGACAAGAGCAGCTGAAGCTTAAAGCCAAAGAGCTCGAGCTGCGCGCAGATCAGGAGAGCCAAGAAGCTCCGGAGCCTGAAGATGTTGTTAAGCAGGCTGAGGTCAAGGACGAGTTGGCTCCAACAGACGCGCAAGCCGCCGAGTCGCGTCCGTCAGAAGAGCGACAAGAGCAGCTGAAGCCTGAAACCAAAGAGCTCGAGCTGCGCGCAGACCAGGAAAGCGATGCAGTACCAAAGCCAGAACAGGCTGCTGGGCAGGATGAGGTCAAGGACGAGGTGTCTCCAACAGAGGTGGAGGCCGCCGAGTCGCGTCCGTCAGAAGAGCGACAAGAGCAGCTGAAGCCCGAAGCCAAAGAGCTCGAGCTGCGCGCAGATCAGGAGAGCCAAGAAGCTCCGAGGCCTGAAGAGGCTGCCGAAAAGACTGAGGTCAAGGATGAGGTGTCTTCAACAGACACGGAAGCCGCTGAGTTGCGTCCGTCAGAAGAGCGACAAGAGCAGCTGAAGCCTGAAGCCAAAGAGCTCGAGCTGCGCGCGGACCAGAAAATCGCTGCAGCGCCAAAGCTAGAAGAGGCTGCTCAGCCTTCTGAGGCATTAGGCTTTGAATCCTCAAAGCCAACGGAATTAGTCGATTGGGAACGGCCTAAAATTGACAATGCAGAGCATAGGCTTAGTGAGGATGCTGATACGACATCCGTGCCGTCGAAGGTCACAACCGATACCGCCACTGAGAGTAAGGAGCAACTCAGCGCAGGCCCCAAGGGTTCGGAAACGACAGTGGTTGTCGAATCTGAAACCCGCGTATTGGCTGTACAATTGCAGGAACCAAGTCACCCAGTACCAGAGAACACAAAAACTGAGAGATTAACTGCAAAACAGGAACAGGCCGCCGAGTCGCGTTCGTCAGAAGAGCGACAAGAGCAGCTGAAGCCCGAAGCCACAGAGCTCGAGCTGCGCGCAGACCAGGAAAGCGGTGCAGTACCGAAGCCTGAAGAGGCTGCTGGGCAGGCTGAGGCCAAGGACGAGGTGTCTCCAACAGAGGCGGAGGCCGCCGAGTCGCGTCCGTCAGAAGAGCGACAAGAGCAGCTGAAGCCTGAAACCAAAGAGCTCGAGTTGCGCGCAGATCAGGAGAGCCGAGAAGCTCCGGAGCCTGAAGATGTTGTTAAGCAGGCTGAGGTCAAGGACGAGCCGGCCCCAACAGACGCGCAAGCCGCCGAGTCGCGCCCGTCAGAAGAGCGACAAGAGCAGCTGAAGCCCGAAACCAAAGAGCTCGTTCTGCGCGCAGACCAGGAAAGCGATGCAGTACCAAAGCCAGAACAGTCTGCTGGGCAGAATGAGTTCAAGGACGAGGTTTCTCCAACAGAGGCGGAGGCCGCCGAGTCGCGTCCGTCAGAAGAGCGACAAGAGCAGCTGAAGCCCGAAGCCAAAGAGCTCGAGCTGCGCGCAGATCAGGAGAGCCAAGAAGCTCCGAAGCCTGAAGAGGCTGCCGAAAAGACTGAGGTCAAAGACGAGGCGGCTCCAACAGCGGTGGAGGCCGCCGAGTCGCGTCCGTCAGAAGAGCGACAAGAGCAGCTGAAGCCCGAAGCCAAAGAGCTCGAGCTGCGCGCAGATCAGGAGAGCCGAGAAGCTCCAAAGCCTGAAGAGGCTGCCGAAAAGACTGAGGTCAAGGACGAGGCGGCTCCAACAGACGCGCAAGCCGCCGAGTCGCGTCCGTCAGAAGAGCGACAAGAGCAGCTGAAGCCCGAAACCAAAGAGCTCGTGCTGCGCGCAGACCAGGAAAGCGATGCAGTACCAAAGCCAGAAGAGGCTGCTGGGCTGGATGAGGTCAAGGACGAGGTGTCTCCAACAGACGCGCAAGCTGCCGAGTCGCGTCCGTCAGAAGAGCGACAAGAGCAGCTGAAGCTTAAAGCCAAAGAGCTCGAGCTGCGCGCAGATCAGGAGAGCCAAGAAGCTCCGGAGCCTGAAGATGCTGTTAAGCAGGCTGAGGTCAAGGACGAGCCGGCTCCAACAGACGCGCAAGCCGCCGAGTCGCGTCCGTCAGAAGAGCGACAAGAGCAGCTGAAGCCCGAAGCCAAAGAGCTCGAGCTGCGCGCAGATCAGGAGAGCCAAGAAGCTCCGAGGCCTGAAGAGGCTGCCGAAAAGACTGAGGTCAAGGATGAGGTGTCTCCAACAGACACGGAAGCCGCTGAGTTGCGTCCGTCAGAAGAGCGACAAGAGCAGCTGAAGCCTGAAGCCAAAGAGCTCGAGCTGCGCGCGGACCAGAAAATCGCTGCAGCGCCAAAGCTAGAAGAGGCTGCTCAGCCTTCTGAGGCATTAGGCTTTGAATCCTCAAAGCCAACGGAATTAGTCGATTGGGAACGGCCTAAAATTGACAATGCAGAGCATAGGCTTAGTGAGGATGCTGATACGACATCCGTGCCGTCGAAGGTCACAACCGATACCGCCACTGAGAGTAAAGAGCAACTCAGCGCAGGCCCCAAGGGTTCGGAAACGACAGTGGTTGTCGAATCTGAAACCCGCGTATTGGCTGTACAATTGCAGGAACCAAGTCACCCAGTACCAGAGAACACAAAGACTGAGAGATTAACTGTAAAACAGGAACAGGCCGCCGAGTCGCGTTCGTCAGAAGAGCGACAAGAGCAGCTGAAGCCCGAAGCCAAAGAGCTCGAGCTGCGCGCAGATCAGGAGAGCCGAGAATCTTTGAAGCCTGAAGAGGCTGCCGAAAAGACTGAGGTCAAGGACGAGGCGGCTCCAACAGACGCGCAAGCCGCCGAGTCGCGTCCGTCAGAAGAGCGACAAGAGCAGCTGAAGCCCGAAGCCACAGAGCTCGTGCTGCGCGCAGACCAGGAAAGCGATGCAGTACCAAAGCCAGAAGAGGCTGCTGGGCAGGCTGAGGCCAAGGACGAGGTGTCTCCAACAGAGGCGGAGGCCGCCGAGTCGCGTCCGTCAGAAGAGCGACAAGAGCAGCTTAAGCCTGAAACCAAAGAGCTCGAGCTGCGCGCAGATCAGGAGAGCCGAGAAGCTCCGAAGCCTGAAGAGGCTGCCGAAAAAACTGAGGTCAAGGACGAGGCGGCTCCAACAGACGCGCAAGCCGCCGAGTCGCGCCCGTCAGAAGAGCGACAAGAGCAGCTGAAGCCCGAAACCAAAGAGCTCGTTCTGCGCGCAGACCAGGAAAGCGATGCAGTACCAAAGCCAGAACAGGCTGCTGGGCAGAATGAGTTCAAGGACGAGGTTTCTCCAACAGACGCGCAAGCCGCCGAGTCGCGTCCGTCAGAAGAGCGACAAGAGCAGCTGAAGCCCGAAACCAAAGAGATCGAGCTGCGCGCAGATCAGGAGAGCCGAGAAGCTCCAAAGCCTGAAGAGGCTGCCGAAAAGACTGAGGTCAAGGACGAGGTGTCTCCAACAGACGCGCAAGCTGCCGAGTCGCGTCCGTCAGAAGAGCGACAAGAGCAGCTGAAGCCCGAAACCAAAGAGATCGAGCTGCGCGCAGATCAGGAGAGCCGAGAAGCTCCAAAGCCTGAAGAGGCTGCCGAAAAGACTGAGGTCAAGGACGAGGTGTCTCCAACAGACGCGCAAGCTGCCGAGTCGCGTCCGTCAGAAGAGCGAAAAGAGCAGCTGAAGCTTAAAGCCAAAGAGCTCGAGCTGCGCGCAGATCAGGAGAGCCAAGAAGCTCCGGAGCCTGAAGATGCTGTTAAGCAGGCTGAGGTCAAGGACGAGCCGGCTCCAACAGACGCGCAAGCCGCCGAGTCGCGTCCGTCAGAAGAGCGACAAGAGCAGCTGAAGCCCGAAGCCAAAGAGCTCGAGCTGCGCGCAGATCAGGAGAGCCAAGAAGCTCCGAGGCCTGAAGAGGCTGCCGAAAAGACTGAGGTCAAGGACGAGCCGGCTCCAACAGACGCGGAGGCCGCCGAGTCGCGTCCGTCAGACGAGCGACAAGAGCAGCTGAAGCTTAAAGCCAAAGAGCTCGAGCTGCGCGCAGATCAGGAGAGCCAAGAAGCTCCGGAGCCTGAAGATGCTGTTAAGCAGGCTGAGGTCAAGGACGAGCCGGCTCCAACAGACGCGCAAGCCGCCGAGTCGCGTCCGTCAGAAGAGCGACAAGAGCAGCTGAAGCCTGAAGCCAAAAAGCTCGAGCTGCGCGCGAACCAGAAAATCACTGCAGCGCCAAAGCTAGAAGAGGCTGCTCAGCCTTCTGAGGCATTAGGCTTTGAATCCTCAAAGCCAACGGAATTAGTCGATTGGGAACGGCCTAAAATTGACAATGCAGAGCATAGGCTTAGTGAGGATGCTGATACGACATCCGTGCCGTCGAAGGTCACAACCGATACCGCCACTGAGAGTAAGGAGCAACTCAGCGCAGGCCCCAAGGGTTCGGAAACGACAGTGGTTGTCGAATCTGAAACCCGCGTATTGGCTGTACAATTGCAGGAACCAAGTCACCCAGTACCAGAGAACACAAAGACTGAGAGATTAACTGCAAAACAGGAACAGGCCGCCGAGTCGCGTTCGTCAGAAGAGCGACAAGAGCAGCTGAAGCCCGAAGCCACAGAGCTCGTGCTGCGCGCAGACCAGGAAAGCGGTGCAGTACCGAAGCCTGAAGAGGCTGCTGGGCAGGCTGAGGCCAAGGACGAGGTGTCTCCAACAGAGGCGGAGGCCGCCGAGTCGCGTCCGTCAGAAGAGCGACAAGAGCAGCTGAAGCCTGAAACCAAAGAGCTCGAGTTGCGCGCAGATCAGGAGAGCCGAGAAGCTCCGGAGCCTGAAGATGTTGTTAAGCAGGCTGAGGTCAAGGACGAGCCGGCCCCAACAGACGCGCAAGCCGCCGAGTCGCGCCCGTCAGAAGAGCGACAAGAGCAGCTGAAGCCCGAAACCAAAGAGCTCGTTCTGCGCGCAGACCAGGAAAGCGATGCAGTACCAAAGCCAGAACAGTCTGCTGGGCAGAATGAGTTCAAGGACGAGGTTTCTCCAACAGAGGCGGAGGCCGCCGAGTCGCGTCCGTCAGAAGAGCGACAAGAGCAGCTGAAGCCCGAAGCCAAAGAGCTCGAGCTGCGCGCAGATCAGGAGAGCCAAGAAGCTCCGAAGCCTGAAGAGGCTGCCGAAAAGACTGAGGTCAAAGACGAGGCGGCTCCAACAGCGGTGGAGGCCGCCGAGTCGCGTCCGTCAGAAGAGCGACAAGAGCAGCTGAAGCCCGAAGCCAAAGAGCTCGAGCTGCGCGCAGATCAGGAGAGCCGAGAAGCTCCAAAGCCTGAAGAGGCTGCCGAAAAGACTGAGGTCAAGGACGAGGCGGCTCCAACAGACGTGCAAGCCGCCGAGTCGCGTCCGTCAGAAGAGCGACAAGAGCAGCTGAAGCCCGAAACCAAAGAGCTCGTTCTGCGCGCAGACCAGGAAAGCGATGCAGTACCGAAGCCAGAAGGGGCTGCTGGGCAGGCTGAGGTCAAGGACGAGGTGTCTCCAACAGAGGCGGAGGCCGCCGAGTCGCGTCCGTCAGAAGAGCGACAAGAGCAGCTGAAGCCCGAAGCCAAAGAGCTCGAGCTGCGCGCAGATCAGGAAAGCCGAGAAGCTCCAAAGCCTGAAGAGGCTGCCGAAAAGACTGAGGTCAAGGACGAGGCGGCTCCAACAGACGCGGAGGCCGCCGAGTCGCGTCCGTCAGAAGAGCGACAAGAGCAGCTGAAGCCCGAAACCAAAGAGATCGAGCTGCGCGCAGATCAGGAGAGCCGAGAAGCTCCAAAGCCTGAAGAGGCTGCCGAAAAGACTGAGGTCAAGGACGAGGTGTCTCCAACAGACGCGCAAGCTGCCGAGTCGCGTCCGTCAGAAGAGCGACAAGAGCAGCTGAAGCTTAAAGCCAAAGAGCTCGAGCTGCGCGCAGATCAGGAGAGCCAAGAAGCTCCGGAGCCTGAAGATGCTGTTAAGCAGGCTGAGGTCAAGGACGAGCCGGCTCCAACAGACGCGCAAGCCGCCGAGTCGCGTCCGTCAGAAGAGCGACAAGAGCAGCTGAAGCCCGAAGCCAAAGAGCTCGAGCTGCGCGCAGATCAGGAGAGCCGAGAAGCTCCGGAGCCTGAAGATGTTGTTAAGCAGGCTGAGGTCAAGGACGAGCCGGCTCCAACAGACGCGCAAGCCGCCAAGTCGCGCCCGTCAGAAGAGCGACAAGAGCAGCTGAAGCCCGAAGCCAAAGAGCTCGTTCTGCGCGCAGACCAGGAAAGCGGTGCAGTAGCAAAGCCAGAAGAGGCTGCTGGGCAGGCTGAGGCCAAGGACGAGGTGTCTCCAACAGAGGCGGAGGCCGCCGAGTCGCGTCCGTCAGAAGAGCGACAAGAGCAGCTGAAGCCCGAAAGCAAAGAGCTCGAGCTGCGCGCAGATCAGGAGAGCCAAGAAGCTCCGGAGCCTAAAGATGCTGTTAAGCAGGCTGAGGTCAAGGACGAGCCGGCTCCAACAGACGCGCAAGCCGCCGAGTCGCGTCCGTCAGAAGAGCGACAAGAGCAGCTGAAGCCCGAAGCCAAAGAGCTCGAGCTGCGCGCAGATCAGGAGAGCCAAGAAGCTCCGAAGCCTGAAGAGGCTGCCGAAAAGACTGAAGTCAAGGATGAGGTGTCTCCAACAGACGCGCAAGCTGCCGAGTCGCGTCCGTCAGAAGAGCGACAAGAGCAGCTGAAGCCCGAAGCCAAAGAGCTCGAGCTGCGCGCGGACCAGAAAATCGCTGCAGCGCCAAAGCTAGAAGAGGCTGCTCAGCCTTCTGAGGCATTAGGCTTTGAATCCTCAAAGCCAACGGAATTAGTCGATTGGGAACGGCCTAAAATTGACAATGCAGAGCATAGGCTTAGTGAGGATGCTGATACGACATCCGTGCCGTCGAAGGTCACAACCGATACCGCCACTGAGAGTAAAGAGCAACTCAGCGCAGGCCCCAAGGGTTCGGAAACGACAGTGGTTGTCGAATCTGAAACCCGCGTATTGGCTGTACAATTGCAGGAACCAAGTCACCCAGTACCAGAGAACACAAAGACTGAGAGATTAACTGCAAAACAGGAACAGGCCGCCGAGTCGCGTTCGTCAGAAGAGCGACAAGAGCAGCTGAAGCCCGAAGCCAAAGAGCTCGAGCTGCGCGCAGATCAGGAGAGCCGAGAAGCTCCGAAACCTGAAGAGGCTGCCGAAAAAACTGAGGTCAAGGACGAGGCGGCTCCAACAGACGCGGAGGCCGCCGAGTCGCGTCCGTCAGACGAGCGACAAGAGCAGCTGAAGCTTAAAGCCAAAGAGCTCGAGCTGCGCGCAGATCAGGAGAGCCAAGAAGCTCCGGAGCCTGAAGATGCTGTTAAGCAGGCTGAGGTCAAGGACGAGCCGGCTCCAACAGACGCGCAAGCCGCCGAGTCGCGTCCGTCAGAAGAGCGACAAGAGCAGCTGAAGCCCGAAGCCAAAGAGCTCGAGCTGCGCGCAGATCAGGAGAGCCAAGAAGCTCCGAGGCCTGAAGAGGATGCCGAAAAGACTGAGGTCAAGGATGAGGTGTCTCCAACAGACACGGAAGCCGCCGAGTCGCGTCCATCAGAAGAGCGACAAGAGCAGCTGAAGCCTGAAACCAAAGAGCTCGAGCTGCGTGCAGATCAGGAGAGCCGAGAAGCTCCGGAGCCTGAAGATGTTATTAAGCAGGCTGAGGTCAAGGACGAGCCGGCTCCAACAGACGCGCAAGCCGCCGAGTCGCGTCCGTCAGAAGAGCGACAAGAGCAGCTGAAGCCCGAAGCCAAAGAGCTCGAGCTGCGCGCAGACCAGGAAAGCGATGCAGTACCAAAGCCAGAACAGGCTGCTGGGCAGAATGAGTTCAAGGACGAGGTTTCTCCAACAGAGGCGGAGGCCGCCGAGTCGCGTCCGTCAGAAGAGCGACAAGAGCAGCTGAAGCTTAAAGCCAAAGAGCTCGAGCTGCGCGCAGATCAGGAGAGCCAAGAAGCTCCGAAGCCTGAAGAGGCTGCCGAAAAGACTGAGGTCAAAGACGAGGCGGCTCCAACAGCGGTGGAGGCCGCCGAGTCGCGTCCGTCAGAAGAGCGACAAGAGCAGCTGAAGCCCGAAGCCAAAGAGCTCGAGCTGCGCGCAGATCAGGAGAGCCGAGAAGCTCCGGAGCCTGAAGATGTTGTTAAGCAGGCTGAGGTCAAGGACGAGCCGGCTCCAACAGACGCGCAAGCCGCCGAGTCGCGTCCGTCAGAAGAGCGACAAGAGCAGCTGAAGCCCGAAGCCAAAGAGCTCGAGCTGCGCGCAGACCAGGAAAGCGATGCAGTACCAAAGCCAGAACAGGCTGCTGGGCAGAATGAGTTCAAGGACGAGGTTTCTCCAACAGAGGCGGAGGCCGCCGAGTCGCGTCCGTCAGAAGAGCGACAAGAGCAGCTGAAGCCTGAAGCCAAAGAGCTCGAGCTGCGCGCAGATCAGGAGAGCCAAGAAGCTCCGAAGCCTGAAGAGGCTGCCGAAAAGACTGAGGTCAAGGACGAGGCGGCTCCAACAGCGGTGGAGGCCGCCGAGTCGCGTCCATCAGAAGAGCGACGAGAGCAGCTGAAGCCCGAAGCCAAAGAGCTCGAGTTTCGCGCAGATCAGAAGAGCCGAGAAGCTCCGAAGCCTGAAGAGGCTGCCGAAAAGACTGAGGTCAAAGACGAGGCGGCTCCAACAGCGGTGGAGGCCGTCGAGTCGCGTCCATCAGAAGAGCGACAAGAGCAGCTGAAGCCCGAAACCAAAGAGCTCGAGCTGCGCGCAGACCAGGACAGCGGTGCAGTAGCAAAGCCAGAAGAGGCTGCTGGGCAGGCTGAGGCCAAGGACGAGGTGTCTCCAACAGAGGCGGAGGCCGCCGAGTCGCGTCCGTCAGAAGAGCGACAAGAGCAGCTGAAGCCCGAAGCCAAAGAGCTCGAGCTGCGCGCAGATCAGGAGAGCCAAGAAGCTCCGGAGCCTGAAGATGCTGTTAAGCAGGCTGAGGTCAAGGACGAGCCGGCTCCAACAGACGCGCAAGCCGCCGAGTCGCGTCCGTCAGAAGAGCGACAAGAGCAGCTGAAGCCCGAAGCCAAAGAGCTCGAGCTGCGCGCAGATCAGGAGAGCCAAGAAGCTCCGAGGCCTGAAGAGGCTGCCGAAAAGACTGAGGTCAAAGATGAGGTGTCTCCAACAGACACGGAAGCCGCCGAGTCGCGTCCATCAGAAGAGCGACAAGAGCAGCTGAAGCCTGAAACCAAAGAGCTCGAGCTGCGTGCAGATCAGGAGAGCCGAGAAGCTCCGGAGCCTGAAGATGTTGTTAAGCAGGCTGAGGTCAAGGACGAGCCGGCTCCAACAGACGCGCAAGCCGCCAAGTCGCACCCGTCAGAAGAGCGACAAGAGCAGCTGAAGCCCGAAACCAAAGAGCTCGTTCTGCGCGCAGACCAGGAAAGCGATGCAGTACCAAAGCCAGAACAGGCTGCTGGGCAGAATGAGTTCAAGGACGAGGTTTCTCCAACAGAGGCGGAGGCCGCCGAGTCGCGTCCGTCAGAAGAGCGACAAGAGCAGCTAAAGCCCGAAGCCAAAGAGCTCGAGCTGCGTGCAGATCAGGAGAGCCGAGAAGCTCCGGAGCCTGAAGATGCTGTTAAGCAGGCTGAGGTCAAGGACGAGGTTTCTCCAACAGAGGCGGAGGCCGCCGAGTCGCGTCCATCAGAAGAGCGACAAGAGCAGCTGAAGCCCGAAGCCAAAGAGCTCGAGCTGCGCGCAGATCAGGAGAGCCGAGAAGCTCCAAAGCCTGAAGAGGCTGCCGAAAAGACTGAGGTCAAGGACGAGGCGGCTCCAACAGACGCGCAAGCCGCCGAGTCGCGTCCGTCAGAAGAGCGACAAGAGCAGCTGAAGCCCGAAACCAAAGAGATCGAGCTGCGCGCAGATCAGGAGAGCCGAGAAGCTCCAAAGCCTGAAGAGGCTGCCGAAAAGACTGAGGTCAAGGACGAGGTGTCTCCAACAGACGCGCAAGCTGCCGAGTCGCGTCCGTCAGAAGAGCGACAAGAGCAGCTGAAGCCCGAAGCCAAAAAGCTCGAGCTGCGCGCAGATCAGGAGAGCCAAGAAGCTCCGGAGCCTGAAGATGCTGTTAAGCAGGCTGAGGTCAAGGACGAGCCGGCTCCAACAGACGCGCAAGCCGCCGAGTCGCGTCCGTCAGAAGAGCGACAAGAGCAGCTGAAGCCCGAAGCCAAAGAGCTCGAGCTGCGCGCGGACCCGAAAATCGCTGCAGCGCCAAAGCTAGAAGAGGCTGCTCAGCCTTCTGAGGCATTAGGCTTTGAATCCTCAAAGCCAACGGAATTAGTCGATTGGGAACGGCCTAAAATTGACAATGCAGAGCATAGGCTTAGTGAGGATGCTGATACGACATCCGTGCCGTCGAAGGTCACAACCGATACCGCCACTGAGAGTAAAGAGCAACTCAGTGCAGGCCCAAGGGTTCGGAAACGACAGTGGTTGTCGAATCTGAAACCCGCGTATTGGCTGTACAATTGCAGGAACCAAGTCACCCAGTACCAGAGAACACAAAGACTGAGAGATTAACTGTAAAACAGGAACAGGCCGCCGAGTCGCGTTCGTCAGAAGAGCGACAAGAGCAGCTGAAGCCCGAAGCCAAAGAGCTCGAGCTGCGCGCAGATCAGGAGAGCCGAGAAGCTCCGAAGCCTGAAGAGGCTGCCGAAAAGACTGAGGTCAAGGACGAGGCGGCTCCAACAGACGCGCAAGCCGCCGAGTCGCGTCCGTCAGAAGAGCGACAAGAGCAGCTGAAGCCCGAAGCCAAAGAGCTCGAGCTGCGCGCAGATCAGGAGAGCCGAGAAGCTCCGGAGCCTGAAGATGTTGTTAAGCAGGCTGAGGTCAAGGACGAGCCGGCTCCAACAGACGCGCAAGCCGCCGAGTCGCGTCCGTCAGAAGAGCGACAAGAGCAGCTGAAGCCCGAAGCCAAAGAGCTCGAGCTGCGCGCAGACCAGGAAAGCGATGCAGTACCAAAGCCAGAACAGGCTGCTGGGCAGAATGAGTTCAAGGACGAGGTTTCTCCAACAGAGGCGGAGGCCGCCGAGTCGCGTCCGTCAGAAGAGCGACAAGAGCAGCTGAAGCCTGAAGCCAAAGAGCTCGAGCTGCGCGCAGATCAGGAGAGCCAAGAAGCTCCGAAGCCTGAAGAGGCTGCCGAAAAGACTGAGGTCAAGGACGAGGCGGCTCCAACAGCGGTGGAGGCCGCCGAGTCGCGTCCATCAGAAGAGCGACGAGAGCAGCTGAAGCCCGAAGCCAAAGAGCTCGAGTTTCGCGCAGATCAGAAGAGCCGAGAAGCTCCGAAGCCTGAAGAGGCTGCCGAAAAGACTGAGGTCAAAGACGAGGCGGCTCCAACAGCGGTGGAGGCCGTCGAGTCGCGTCCATCAGAAGAGCGACAAGAGCAGCTGAAGCCCGAAACCAAAGAGCTCGAGCTGCGCGCAGACCAGGACAGCGGTGCAGTAGCAAAGCCAGAAGAGGCTGCTGGGCAGGCTGAGGCCAAGGACGAGGTGTCTCCAACAGAGGCGGAGGCCGCCGAGTCGCGTCCGTCAGAAGAGCGACAAGAGCAGCTGAAGCCCGAAGCCAAAGAGCTCGAGCTGCGCGCAGATCAGGAGAGCCAAGAAGCTCCGGAGCCTGAAGATGCTGTTAAGCAGGCTGAGGTCAAGGACGAGCCGGCTCCAACAGACGCGCAAGCCGCCGAGTCGCGTCCGTCAGAAGAGCGACAAGAGCAGCTGAAGCCCGAAGCCAAAGAGCTCGAGCTGCGCGCAGATCAGGAGAGCCAAGAAGCTCCGAGGCCTGAAGAGGCTGCCGAAAAGACTGAGGTCAAAGATGAGGTGTCTCCAACAGACACGGAAGCCGCCGAGTCGCGTCCATCAGAAGAGCGACAAGAGCAGCTGAAGCCTGAAACCAAAGAGCTCGAGCTGCGTGCAGATCAGGAGAGCCGAGAAGCTCCGGAGCCTGAAGATGTTGTTAAGCAGGCTGAGGTCAAGGACGAGCCGGCTCCAACAGACGCGCAAGCCGCCAAGTCGCACCCGTCAGAAGAGCGACAAGAGCAGCTGAAGCCCGAAACCAAAGAGCTCGTTCTGCGCGCAGACCAGGAAAGCGATGCAGTACCAAAGCCAGAACAGGCTGCTGGGCAGAATGAGTTCAAGGACGAGGTTTCTCCAACAGAGGCGGAGGCCGCCGAGTCGCGTCCGTCAGAAGAGCGACAAGAGCAGCTAAAGCCCGAAGCCAAAGAGCTCGAGCTGCGTGCAGATCAGGAGAGCCGAGAAGCTCCGGAGCCTGAAGATGCTGTTAAGCAGGCTGAGGTCAAGGACGAGGTTTCTCCAACAGAGGCGGAGGCCGCCGAGTCGCGTCCATCAGAAGAGCGACAAGAGCAGCTGAAGCCCGAAGCCAAAGAGCTCGAGCTGCGCGCAGATCAGGAGAGCCGAGAAGCTCCAAAGCCTGAAGAGGCTGCCGAAAAGACTGAGGTCAAGGACGAGGCGGCTCCAACAGACGCGCAAGCCGCCGAGTCGCGTCCGTCAGAAGAGCGACAAGAGCAGCTGAAGCCCGAAACCAAAGAGATCGAGCTGCGCGCAGATCAGGAGAGCCGAGAAGCTCCAAAGCCTGAAGAGGCTGCCGAAAAGACTGAGGTCAAGGACGAGGTGTCTCCAACAGACGCGCAAGCTGCCGAGTCGCGTCCGTCAGAAGAGCGACAAGAGCAGCTGAAGCCCGAAGCCAAAGAGCTCGAGCTGCGCGCAGATCAGGAGAGCCAAGAAGCTCCGGAGCCTGAAGATGCTGTTAAGCAGGCTGAGGTCAAGGACGAGCCGGCTCCAACAGACGCGCAAGCCGCCGAGTCGCGTCCGTCAGAAGAGCGACAAGAGCAGCTGAAGCCCGAAGCCAAAGAGCTCGAGCTGCGCGCGGACCCGAAAATCGCTGCAGCGCCAAAGCTAGAAGAGGCTGCTCAGCCTTCTGAGGCATTAGGCTTTGAATCCTCAAAGCCAACGGAATTAGTCGATTGGGAACGGCCTAAAATTGACAATGCAGAGCATAGGCTTAGTGAGGATGCTGATACGACATCCGTGCCGTCGAAGGTCACAACCGATACCGCCACTGAGAGTAAAGAGCAACTCAGTGCAGGCCCCAAGGGTTCGGAAACGACAGTGGTTGTCGAATCTGAAACCCGCGTATTGGCTGTACAATTGCAGGAACCAAGTCACCCAGTACCAGAGAACACAAAGACTGAGAGATTAACTGTAAAACAGGAACAGGCCGCCGAGTCGCGTTCGTCAGAAGAGCGACAAGAGCAGCTGAAGCCCGAAGCCAAAGAGCTCGAGCTGCGCGCAGATCAGGAGAGCCGAGAAGCTCCGAAGCCTGAAGAGGCTGCCGAAAAGACTGAGGTCAAGGACGAGGCGGCTCCAACAGACGCGCAAGCCGCCGAGTCGCGTCCGTCAGAAGAGCGACAAGAGCAGCTGAAGCCCGAAGCCAAAGAGCTCGAGCTGCGCGCAGATCAGGAGAGCCAAGAAGCTCCGGAGCCTGAAGATGCTGTTAAGCAGGCTGAGGTCAAGGACGAGCCGGCTCCAACAGACGCGCAAGCCGCCGAGTCGCGTCCGTCAGAAGAGCGACAAGAGCAGCTGAAGCCTGAAACCAAAGAGCTCGAGCTGCGTGCAGATCAGGAGAGCCGAGAAGCTCCGGAGCCTGAAGATGTTGTTAAGCAGGCTGAGGTCAAGGACGAGCCGGCTCCAACAGACGCGCAAGCCGCCAAGTCGCGCCCGTCAGAAGAGCGACAAGAGCAGCTGAAGCCCGAAACCAAAGAGCTCGTTCTGCGCGCAGACCAGGAAAGCGATGCAGTACCAAAGCCTGAAGAGGCTGCCGAAAAGACTGAGGTCAAGGACGAGGTGTCTCCAACAGACGCGCAAGCTGCCGAGTCGCGTCCGTCAGAAGAGCGACAAGAGCAGCTGAAGCCCGAAGCCAAAGAGCTCGAGCTGCGCGCAGATCAGGAGAGCCGAGAAGCTCCAAAGCCTGAAGAGGCTGCCGAAAAGACTGAGGTCAAGGACGAGGCGGCTCCAACAGACGCGCAAGCCGCCGAGTCGCGTCCGTCAGAAGAGCGACAAGAGCAGCTGAAGCCTGAAACCAAAGAGCTCGAGCTGCGTGCAGATCAGGAGAGCCGAGAAGCTCCGGAGCCTGAAGATGCTGTTAAGCAGGCTGAGGTCAAGGACGAGGTTTCTCCAACAGAGGCGGAGGCCGCCGAGTCGCGTCCATCAGAAGAGCGACAAGAGCAGCTGAAGCCCGAAGCCAAAGAGCTCGAGCTGCGCGCAGATCAGGAGAGCCGAGAAGCTCCAAAGCCTGAAGAGGCTGCCGAAAAGACTGAGGTCAAGGACGAGGCGGCTCCAACAGACGCGCAAGCCGCCGAGTCGCGTCCGTCAGAAGAGCGACAAGAGCAGCTGAAGCCCGAACCAAAGAGATCGAGCTGCGCGCAGATCAGGAGAGCCGAGAAGCTCCAAAGCCTGAAGAGGCTGCCGAAAAGACTGAGGTCAAGGACGAGGTGTCTCCAACAGACGCGCAAGCTGCCGAGTCGCGTCCGTCAGAAGAGCGACAAGAGCAGCTGAAGCCCGAAGCCAAAGAGCTCGAGCTGCGCGCAGATCAGGAGAGCCAAGAAGCTCCGGAGCCTGAAGATGCTGTTAAGCAGGCTGAGGTCAAGGACGAGCCGGCTCCAACAGACGCGCAAGCCGCCAAGTCGCGCCCGTCAGAAGAGCGACAAGAGCAGCTGAAGCCCGAAACCAAAGAGCTCGTTCTGCGCGCAGACCAGGAAAGCGATGCAGTACCAAAGCCAGAACAGGCTGCTGGGCAGAATGAGTTCAAGGACGAGGTTTCTCCAACAGAGGCGGAGGCCGCCGAGTCGCGTCCATCAGAAGAGCGACAAGAGCAGCTAAAGCCCGAAGCCAAAGAGCTCGAGCTGCGCGCAGATCAGGAGAGCCGAGAAGCTCCAAAGCCTGAAGAGGCTGCCGAAAAGACTGAGGTCAAGGACGAGGCGGCTCCAACAGACGCGCAAGCCGCCGAGTCGCGTCCGTCAGAAGAGCGACAAGAGCAGCTGAAGCCTGAAACCAAAGAGCTCGAGCTGCGTGCAGATCAGGAGAGCCGAGAAGCTCCGGAGCCTGAAGATGCTGTTAAGCAGGCTGAGGTCAAGGACGAGGTTTCTCCAACAGAGGCGGAGGCCGCCGAGTCGCGTCCATCAGAAGAGCGACAAGAGCAGCTGAAGCCCGAAGCCAAAGAGCTCGAGCTGCGCGCAGATCAGGAGAGCCAAGAAGCTCCAAAGCCTGAAGAGGCTGCCGTAAAGACTGAGGTCAAGGACGAGGCGGCTCCAACAGACGCGCAAGCCGCCGAGTCGCGTCCGTCAGAAGAGCGACAAGAGCAGCTGAAGCCCGAAACCAAAGAGATCGAGCTGCGCGCAGATCAGGAGAGCCGAGAAGCTCCAAAGCCTGAAGAGGCTGCCGAAAAGACTGAGGTCAAGGACGAGGTGTCTCCAACAGACGCGCAAGCTGCCGAGTCGCGTCCGTCAGAAGAGCGACAAGAGCAGCTGAAGCCCGAAGCCAAAGAGCTCGAGCTGCGCGCAGATCAGGAGAGCCAAGAAGCTCCGGAGCCTGAAGATGCTGTTAAGCAGGCTGAGGTCAAGGACGAGCCGGCTCCAACAGACGCGCAAGCCGCCGAGTCGCGTCCGTCAGAAGAGCGACAAGAGCAGCTGAAGCCCGAAGCCAAAGAGCTCGAGCTGCGCGCGGACCCGAAAATCGCTGCAGCGCCAAAGCTAGAAGAGGCTGCTCAGCCTTCTGAGGCATTAGGTTTTGAATCCTCAAAGCCAACGGAATTAGTCGATTGGGAACGGCCTAAAATTGACAATGCAGAGCATAGGCTTAGTGAGGATGCTGATACGACATCCGTGCCGTCGAAGGTCACAACCGATACCGCCACTGAGAGTAAAGAGCAACTCAGCGCAGGCCCCAAGGGTTCGGAAACGACAGTGGTTGTCGAATCTGAAACCCGCGTATTGGCTGTACAATTGCAGGAACCAAGTCACCCAGTACCAGAGAACACAAAGACTGAGAGATTAACTGCAAAACAGGAACAGGCCGCCGAGTCGCGTTCGTCAGAAGAGCGACAAGAGCAGCTGAAGCCCGAAGCCAAAGAGCTCGAGCTGCGCGCAGATCAGGAGAGCCGAGAAGCTCCGAAGCCTGAAGAGGCTGCCGAAAAGACTGAGGTCAAGGACGAGGCGGCTCCAACAGACGCGCAAGCCGCCGAGTCGCGTCCGTCAGAAGAGCGACAAGAGCAGCTGAAGCCCGAAGCCACAGAGCTCGTGCTGCGCGCAGACCAGGAAAGCGGTGCAGTAGCAAAGCCAGAAGAGGCTGCTGGGCAGGCTGAGGCCAAGGACGAGGTGTCTCCAACAGAGGCAGAGGCCGCCGAGTCGCGTCCATCAGAAGAGCGACAAGAGCAGCCGAAGCTTAAAGCCAAAGAGCTCGAGCTGCGCGCAGATCAGGAGAGCCGAGAAGCTCCGGAGCCTGAAGATGCTGTTAAGCAGGCTGAGGTCAAGGACGAGGCGGCTCCAACAGACGCGCAAGCCGCCGAGTCGCGTCCGTCAGAAGAGCGACAAGAGCAGCTGAAGCCCGAAGCCAAAGAGCTCGAGCTGCGCGCAGATCAGGAGAGCCGAGAAGCTCCGGAGCCTGAAGATGTTGTTAAGCAGGCTGAGGTCAAGGACGAGCCGGCTCCAACAGACGCGCAAGCCGCCAAGTCGCGCCCGTCAGAAGAGCGACAAGAGCAGCTGAAGCCCGAAACCAAAGAGATCGAGCTGCGCGCAGATCAGGAGAGCCAAGAAGCTCCAAAGCCTGAAGAGGCTGCCGAAAAGACTGAGGTCAAGGACGAGGTGTCTCCAACAGACGCGCAAGCTGCCGAGTCGCGTCCGTCAGAAGAGCGACAAGAGCAGCTGAAGCTTAAAGCCAAAGAGCTCGAGCTGCGCGCAGATCAGGAGAGCCAAAAAGCTCCGGAGCCTGAAGATGCTGTTAAGCAGGCTGAGGTCAAGGACGAGCCGGCTCCAACAGACGCGCAAGCCGCCGAGTCGCGCCCGTCAGAAGAGCGACAAGAGCAGCTGAAGCCCGAAACCAAAGAGCTCGTTCTGCGCGCAGACCAGGAAAGCGATGCAGTACCAAAGCCAGAACAGGCTGCTGGGCAGAATGAGTTCAAGGACGAGGTTTCTCCAACAGAGGCGGAGGCCGCCGAGTCGCGTCCGTCAGAAAAGCGACAAGAGCAGCTGAAGCCCGAAACCAAAGAGCTCGAGCTGCGCGCAGATCAGGAGAGCGAGAAGCTCCGAAGCCTGAAGAGGCTGCCGAAAAAACTGAGGTCAAGGACGAGGCGGCTCCAACAGACGCGCAAGCCGCCGAGTCGCGTCCGTCAGAAGAGCGACAAGAGCAGCTGAAGCCCGAAGCCACAGAGCTCGTGCTGCGCGCAGACCAGGAAAGCGGTGCAGTAGCAAAGCCAGAAGAGGCTGCTGGGCAGGCTGAGGCCAAGGACGAGGTGTCTCCAACAGAGGCGGAGGCCGCCGAGTCGCGTCCATCAGAAGAGCGACAAGAGCAGCTGAAGCCCGAAACCAAAGAGATCGAGCTGCGCGCAGATCAGGAGAGCCGAGAAGCTCCAAAGCCTGAAGAGGCTGCCGAAAAGACTGAGGTCAAGGACGAGGTGTCTCCAACGGACGCGCAAGCTGCCAAGTCGCGTCCGTCAGAAGAGCGACAAGAGCAGCTGAAGCTTAAAGCCAAAGAGCTCGAGCTGCGCGCAGATCAGGAGAGCCAAGAAGCTCCGGAGCCTGAAGATGCTGTTAAGCAGGCTGAGGTCAAGGACGAGCCGGCTCCAACAGACGCGCAAGCCGCCGAGTCGCGTCCGTCAGAAGAGCGACAAGAGCAGCTGAAGCCCGAAGCCAAAGAGCTCGAGCTGCGCGCAGATCAGAAGAGCCGAGAAGCTCCGGAGCCTGAAGATGTTGTTAAGCAGGCTGAGGTCAAGGACGAGCCGGCTCCAACAGACGCGCAAGCCGCCAAGTCGCGCCCGTCAGAAGAGCGACAAGAGCAGCTGAAGCCCGAAACCAAAGAGATCGAGCTGCGCGCAGATCAGGAGAGCCAAGAAGCTCCAAAGCCTGAAGAGGCTGCCGTAAAGACTGAGGTCAAGGACGAGGCGGCTCCAACAGACGCGCAAGCCGCCGAGTCGCGTCCGTCAGAAGAGCGACAAGAGCAGCTGAAGCCCGAAACCAAAGAGATCGAGCTGCGCGCAGATCAGGAGAGCCGAGAAGCTCCAAAGCCTGAAGAGGCTGCCGAAAAGACTGAGGTCAAGGACGAGGTGTCTCCAACAGACGCGCAAGCTGCCGAGTCGCGTCCGTCAGAAGAGCGACAAGAGCAGCTGAAGCCCGAAGCCAAAGAGCTCGAGCTGCGCGCAGATCAGGAGAGCCAAGAAGCTCCGGAGCCTGAAGATGCTGTTAAGCAGGCTGAGGTCAAGGACGAGCCGGCTCCAACAGACGCGCAAGCCGCCGAGTCGCGTCCGTCAGAAGAGCGACAAGAGCAGCTGAAGCCCGAAGCCAAAGAGCTCGAGCTGCGCGCGGACCCGAAAATCGCTGCAGCGCCAAAGCTAGAAGAGGCTGCTCAGCCTTCTGAGGCATTAGGTTTTGAATCCTCAAAGCCAACGGAATTAGTCGATTGGGAACGGCCTAAAATTGACAATGCAGAGCATAGGCTTAGTGAGGATGCTGATACGACATCCGTGCCGTCGAAGGTCACAACCGATACCGCCACTGAGAGTAAAGAGCAACTCAGTGCAGGCCGCAAGGGTTCGGAAACGACAGTGGTTGTCGAATCTGAAACCCGCGTATTGGCTGTACAATTGCAGGAACCAAGTCACCCAGTACCAGAGAACACAAAGACTGAGAGATTAACTGCAAAACAGAAACAGGCCGCCGAGTCGCGTTCGTCAGAAGAGCGACAAGAGCAGCTGAAGCCCGAAGCCAAAGAGCTCGAGCTGCGCGCAGATCAGGAGAGCCGAGAAGCTCCGAAGCCTGAAGAGGCTGCCGAAAAGACTGAGGTCAAGGACGAGGCGGCTCCAACAGACGCGCAAGCCGCCGAGTCGCGTCCGTCAGAAGAGCGACAAGAGCAGCTGAAGCCCGAAGCCAAAGAGCTCGAGCTGCGCGCAGATCAGAAGAGCCGAGAAGCTCCGGAGCCTGAAGATGTTGTTAAGCAGGCTGAGGTCAAGGACGAGCCGGCTCCAACAGACGCGCAAGCCGCCAAGTCGCGCCCGTCAGAAGAGCGACAAGAGCAGCTGAAGCCCGAAACCAAAGAGATCGAGCTGCGCGCAGATCAGGAGAGCCAAGAAGCTCCAAAGCCTGAAGAGGCTGCCGAAAAGACTGAGGTCAAGGACGAGGCGGCTCCAACAGACGCGCAAGCCGCCGAGTCGCGTCCGTCAGAAGAGCGACAAGAGCAGCTGAAGCCCGAAACCAAAGAGCTCGTGCTGCGCGCAGACCAGGAAAGCGGTGCAGTAGCAAAGCCAGAAGAGGCTGCTGGGCAGGCTGAGGCCAAGGACGAGGTGTCTCCAACAGAGGCAGAGGCCGCCGAGTCGCGTCCATCAGAAGAGCGACAAGAGCAGCTGAAGCTTAAAGCCAAAGAGCTCGAGCTGCGCGCAGATCAGGAGAGCCGAGAAGCTCCGGAGCCTGAAGATGCTGTTAAGCAGGCTGAGGTCAAGGACGAGCCGGCTCGAACAGACGCGCAAGCCGCCGAGTCGCGTCCGTCAGAAGAGCGACAAGAGCAGCTGAAGCCCGAAGCCAAAGAGCTCGAGCTGCGCGCAGATCAGGAGAGCCGAGAAGCTCCGGAGCCTGAAGATGTTGTTAAGCAGGCTGAGGTCAAGGACGAGCCGGCTCCAACAGACGCGCAAGCCGCCAAGTCGCGCCCGTCAGAAGAGCGACAAGAGCAGCTGAAGCCCGAAACCAAAGAGCTCGTTCTGCGCGCAGACCAGGAAAGCGATGCAGTACCAAAGCCAGAACAGGCTGCTGGGCAGAATGAGTTCAAGGACGAGGTTTCTCCAACAGAGGCGGAGGCCGCCGAGTCGCGTCCGTCAGAAAAGCGACAAGAGCAGCTGAAGCCCGAAACCAAAGAGCTCGAGCTGCGCGCAGATCAGGAGAGCCGAGAAGCTCCGAAGCCTGAAGAGGCTGCCGAAAAAACTGAGGTCAAGGACGAGGCGGCTCCAACAGACGCGCAAGCCGCCGAGTCGCGTCTGTCAGAAGAGCGACAAGAGCAGCTGAAGCCCGAAGCCACAGAGCTCGTGCTGCGCGCAGACCAGGAAAGCGGTGCAGTAGCAAAGCCAGAAGAGGCTGCTGGGCAGGCTGAGGCCAAGGACGAGGTGTCTCCAACAGAGGCGGAGGCCGCCGAGTCGCGTCCATCAGAAGAGCGACAAGAGCAGCTGAAGCCCGAAACCAAAGAGATCGAGCTGCGCGCAGATCAGGAGAGCCGAGAAGCTCCAAAGCCTGAAGAGGCTGCCGAAAAGACTGAGGTCAAGGACGAGGTGTCTCCAACGGACGCGCAAGCTGCCAAGTCGCGTCCGTCAGAAGAGCGACAAGAGCAGCTGAAGCTTAAAGCCAAAGAGCTCGAGCTGCGCGCAGATCAGGAGAGCCAAGAAGCTCCGGAGCCTGAAGATGCTGTTAAGCAGGCTGAGGTCAAGGACGAGCCGGCTCCAACAGACGCGCAAGCCGCCGAGTCGCGTCCGTCAGAAGAGCGACAAGAGCAGCTGAAGCCCGAAGCCAAAGAGCTCGAGCTGCGCGCAGATCAGAAGAGCCGAGAAGCTCCGGAGCCTGAAGATGTTGTTAAGCAGGCTGAGGTCAAGGACGAGCCGGCTCCAACAGACGCGCAAGCCGCCAAGTCGCGCCCGTCAGAAGAGCGACAAGAGCAGCTGAAGCCCGAAACCAAAGAGATCGAGCTGCGCGCAGATCAGGAGAGCCAAGAAGCTCCAAAGCCTGAAGAGGCTGCCGTAAAGACTGAGGTCAAGGACGAGGCGGCTCCAACAGACGCGCAAGCCGCCGAGTCGCGTCCGTCAGAAGAGCGACAAGAGCAGCTGAAGCCCGAAACCAAAGAGATCGAGCTGCGCGCAGATCAGGAGAGCCGAGAAGCTCCAAAGCCTGAAGAGGCTGCCGAAAAGACTGAGGTCAAGGACGAGGTGTCTCCAACAGACGCGCAAGCTGCCGAGTCGCGTCCGTCAGAAGAGCGACAAGAGCAGCTGAAGCCCGAAACCAAAGAGCTCGAGCTGCGCGCAGATCAGGAGAGCCAAGAAGCTCCGGAGCCTGAAGATGCTGTTAAGCAGGCTGAGGTCAAGGACGAGCCGGCTCCAACAGACGCGCAAGCCGCCGAGTCGCGTCCGTCAGAAGAGCGACAAGAGCAGCTGAAGCCCGAAGCCAAAGAGCTCGAGCTGCGCGCGGACCCGAAAATCGCTGCAGCGCCAAAGCTAGAAGAGGCTGCTCAGCCTTCTGAGGCATTAGGTTTTGAATCCTCAAAGCCAACGGAATTAGTCGATTGGGAACGGCCTAAAATTGACAATGCAGAGCATAGGCTTAGTGAGGATGCTGATACGACATCCGTGCCGTCGAAGGTCACAACCGATACCGCCACTGAGAGTAAAGAGCAACTCAGTGCAGGCCGCAAGGGTTCGGAAACGACAGTGGTTGTCGAATCTGAAACCCGCGTATTGGCTGTACAATTGCAGGAACCAAGTCACCCAGTACCAGAGAACACAAAGACTGAGAGATTAACTGCAAAACAGAAACAGGCCGCCGAGTCGCGTTCGTCAGAAGAGCGACAAGAGCAGCTGAAGCCCGAAGCCAAAGAGCTCGAGCTGCGCGCAGATCAGGAGAGCCGAGAAGCTCCGAAGCCTGAAGAGGCTGCCGAAAAGACTGAGGTCAAGGACGAGGCGGCTCCAACAGACGCGCAAGCCGCCGAGTCGCGTCCGTCAGAAGAGCGACAAGAGCAGCTGAAGCCCGAAGCCAAAGAGCTCGAGCTGCGCGCAGATCAGAAGAGCCGAGAAGCTCCGGAGCCTGAAGATGTTGTTAAGCAGGCTGAGGTCAAGGACGAGCCGGCTCCAACAGACGCGCAAGCCGCCAAGTCGCGCCCGTCAGAAGAGCGACAAGAGCAGCTGAAGCCCGAAACCAAAGAGATCGAGCTGCGCGCAGATCAGGAGAGCCAAGAAGCTCCAAAGCCTGAAGAGGCTGCCGAAAAGACTGAGGTCAAGGACGAGGCGGCTCCAACAGACGCGCAAGCCGCCGAGTCGCGTCCGTCAGAAGAGCGACAAGAGCAGCTGAAGCCCGAAACCAAAGAGCTCGTGCTGCGCGCAGACCAGGAAAGCGGTGCAGTAGCAAAGCCAGAAGAGGCTGCTGGGCAGGCTGAGGCCAAGGACGAGGTGTCTCCAACAGAGGCAGAGGCCGCCGAGTCGCGTCCATCAGAAGAGCGACAAGAGCAGCTGAAGCTTAAAGCCAAAGAGCTCGAGCTGCGCGCAGATCAGGAGAGCCGAGAAGCTCCGGAGCCTGAAGATGCTGTTAAGCAGGCTGAGGTCAAGGACGAGCCGGCTCGAACAGACGCGCAAGCCGCCGAGTCGCGTCCGTCAGAAGAGCGACAAGAGCAGCTGAAGCCCGAAGCCAAAGAGCTCGAGCTGCGCGCAGATCAGGAGAGCCGAGAAGCTCCGGAGCCTGAAGATGTTGTTAAGCAGGCTGAGGTCAAGGACGAGCCGGCTCCAACAGACGCGCAAGCCGCCAAGTCGCGCCCGTCAGAAGAGCGACAAGAGCAGCTGAAGCCCGAAACCAAAGAGATCGAGCTGCGCGCAGATCAGGAGAGCCAAGAAGCTCCAAAGCCTGAAGAGGCTGCCGAAAAGACTGAGGTCAAGGACGAGGTGTCTCCAACGGACGCGCAAGCTGCCAAGTCGCGTCCGTCAGAAGAGCGACAAGAGCAGCCGAAGCTTAAAGCCAAAGAGCTCGAGCTGCGCGCAGATCAGGAGAGCCAAGAAGCTCCGGAGCCTGAAGATGCTGTTAAGCAGGCTGAGGTCAAGGACGAGCCGGCTCCAACAGACGCGCAAGCCGCCGAGTCGCGTCCGTCAGAAGAGCGACAAGAGCAGCTGAAGCCCGAAGCCAAAGAGCTCGAGCTGCGCGCAGATCAGGAGAGCCAAGAAGCTCCGGAGCCTGAAGATGCTGTTAAGCAGGCTGAGGTCAAGGACGAGCCGGCTCCAACAGACGCGCAAGCCGCCGAGTCGCGCCCGTCAGAAGAGCGACAAGAGCAGCTGAAGCCCGAAACCAAAGAGCTCGTTCTGCGCGCAGACCAGGAAAGCGATGCAGTACCAAAGCCAGAACAGGCTGCTGGGCAGAATGAGTTCAAGGACGAGGTTTCTCCAACAGAGGCGGAGGCCGCCGAGTCGCGTCCGTCAGAAAAGCGACAAGAGCAGCTGAAGCCCGAAACCAAAGAGCTCGAGCTGCGCGCAGATCAGGAGAGCCGAGAAGCTCCAAAGCCTGAAGAGGCTGCCGTAAAGACTGAGGTCAAGGACGAGGCGGCTCCAACAGACGCGCAACCCGCCGAGTCACTTCCGTCAGAAAAGCGACAAGAGCAGCTGAAGCCTGAAACCAAAGAGCTCGAGCTGCGCGCAGACCAGGAAAGCGGTGCAGTACCGAAGCCAGAAGGGGCTGCTGGGCAGGCTGGGGTCAAGGACGAGGTGTCTCCAACAGACGCACAAGCTGCCGAGTCGCGTCCGTCAGAAGAGCGACAAGAGCAGCTGAAGCCTGAAACCAAAGAGCTCGAGCTGCGCGCAGATCAGGAGAGCCGAAAAGCTCCGAAGCCTGAAGAGGCTGTTAAGCAGGCTGAGGTCAAGAACGAGGCGGCTCCAACAGACGCGCAAGCTTCCGAGTCGCGCCCGTCAGAAGAGCGACAAGAGCAGCTGAAGCCTGAAACCAAAGAGCTCGAGCTGCGTGGAGATCAGGAGAGCCGAGAGGCTCCGGAGCCTGAAGAGGCTGCCGAAAAGACTGAGGTCAAGGACGAGGCGGCTCCAACAGCGGCGGAGGCCTCAGAGTCGCGTCCGTCAGAAGAGCGACAAGAGCAGCTGAAGCCCGAAGCCAAAGAGCTCGTGCTGCGCGCAGACCAGGAAAGCGGTGCAGTAGCAAAGCCAGAAGAGGCTGCTGGGCAGGCTGAGGCCAAGGACGAGGTGTCTCCAACAGAGGCGGAGGCCGCCGAGTCGCGTCCGTCAGAAGAGCGACAAGAGCAGCTGAAGCCTGAAACCAAAGAGCTCGAGCTGCGCGCAGATCAGGAGAGCCGAGAAGCTCCAAAGCCTGAAGAGGCTGCCGAAAAAACTGAGGTCAAGGACGAGGCGGCTCCAACAGACGCGCAAGCCGCCGAGTCGCGTCCGTCAGAAGAGCGACAAGAGCAGCTGAAGCCTGAAACCAAAGAGCTCGAGCTGCGCGCAGATCAGGAGAGCCGAGAAGCTCCGAAGCCTGAAGATGCTGTTAAGCAGGCTGAGGTCAAGAACGAGGCGGCTCCAACAGACGCGCAAGCTTCCGAGTCGCGTCCGTCAGAAGAGCGACAAGAGCAGCTGAAGCCTGAAACCAAAAAGCTCGTGCTGCGCGCAGACCAGGAAAGCGATGCAGTACCAAAGCCAGAAGAGGCTGCTGGGCAGGCTGAGGTCAAGGACGAGGTGTCTCCAACAGACGCGCAAGCCGCCGAGTCGCGTCCGTCAGAAGAGCGACAAGAGCAGGTGAAGCCTGAAACCAAAGAGCTCGAGCTGCGCGCAGATCAGGAGAGCCGAGAAGCTCCGAAGCCTGAAGATGCTGTTAAGCAGGCTGAGGTCAAGAACGAGGCGGCTCCAACAGACGCGCAAGCTTCCGAGTCGCGCCCGTCAGAAGAGCGACAAGAGCAGCTGAAGCCTGAAACCAAAAAGCTCGTGCTGCGCGCAGACCAGGAAAGCGATGCAGTACCAAAGCCAGAAGAGGCTGCTGGGCAGGCTGAGGTCAAGGACGAGGTGTCTCCAACAGACGCGCAAGCCGCCGAGTCGCGTCCGTCAGAAGAGCGACAAGAGCAGCTGAAGCCCGAAATCAAAGAGCTCGAGCTGCGCGCAGATCAGGAGAGCCGAAAAGCTCCGAAGCCTGAAGAGGCTGTTAAGCAGGCTGAGGTCAAGAACGAGGCGGCTCCAACAGACGCGCAAGCTTCCGAGTCGCGCCCGTCAGAAGAGCGACAAGAGCAGCTGAAGCCTGAAACCAAAGAGCTCGAGCTGCGTGGAGATCAGGAGAGCCGAGAGGCTCCGGAGCCTGAAGAGGCTGCCGAAAAGACTGAGGTCAAGGACGAGGCGGCTCCAACAGCGGCGGAGGCCTCAGAGTCGCGTCCGTCAGAAGAGCGACAAGAGCAGCTGAAGCCCGAAGCCAAAGAGCTCGTGCTGCGCGCAGACCAGGAAAGCGGTGCAGTAGCAAAGCCAGAAGAGGCTGCTGGGCAGGCTGAGGCCAAGGACGAGGTGTCTCCAACAGAGGCGGAGGCCGCCGAGTCGCGTCCGTCAGAAGAGCGACAAGAGCAGCTGAAGCCTGAAACCAAAGAGCTCGAGCTGCGCGCAGATCAGGAGAGCCGAGAAGCTCCAAAGCCTGAAGAGGCTGCCGAAAAAACTGAGGTCAAGGACGAGGCGGCTCCAACAGACGCGCAAGCCGCCGAGTCGCGTCCGTCAGAAGAGCGACAAGAGCAGCTGAAGCCTGAAACCAAAGAGCTCGAGCTGCGCGCAGATCAGGAGAGCCGAGAAGCTCCGAAGCCTGAAGATGCTGTTAAGCAGGCTGAGGTCAAGAACGAGGCGGCTCCAACAGACGCGCAAGCTTCCGAGTCGCGTCCGTCAGAAGAGCGACAAGAGCAGCTGAAGCCTGAAACCAAAAAGCTCGTGCTGCGCGCAGACCAGGAAAGCGATGCAGTACCAAAGCCAGAAGAGGCTGCTGGGCAGGCTGAGGTCAAGGACGAGGTGTCTCCAACAGACGCGCAAGCCGCCGAGTCGCGTCCGTCAGAAGAGCGACAAGAGCAGGTGAAGCCTGAAACCAAAGAGCTCGAGCTGCGCGCAGATCAGGAGAGCCGAGAAGCTCCGAAGCCTGAAGATGCTGTTAAGCAGGCTGAGGTCAAGAACGAGGCGGCTCCAACAGACGCGCAAGCTTCCGAGTCGCGCCCGTCAGAAGAGCGACAAGAGCAGCTGAAGCCTGAAACCAAAAAGCTCGTGCTGCGCGCAGACCAGGAAAGCGATGCAGTACCAAAGCCAGAAGAGGCTGCTGGGCAGGCTGAGGTCAAGGACGAGGTGTCTCCAACAGACGCGCAAGCCGCCGAGTCGCGTCCGTCAGAAGAGCGACAAGAGCAGCTGAAGCCCGAAATCAAAGAGCTCGAGCTGCGCGCAGACCAGGAAAGCAACGGAGCAGCAGAGCAGTGTGATAAGAATGCACAGGAAGCTTTTAAGGAGGCTGAGGAGTTGCGATTGGAATCCAGTCCACCAGGCCTGCAATCTGGTGCAGTTGTAAGACGCCCCTCTTCGCTAAGCATATCTTCAGTTGAGGCGAGCGGAGGTTCGAGCTCTTTTGACCCAAGCAATGTAGGCAATACTTCTTCTCAAAGTTTTCTACGTTCACCTTTGGACTCTCGCTCCCTGACTTCATCCTTCTCTGGTAACACTCTGAGCTCTGGGTTGGTGTCTGGATTTGGTCAAATCGTTGAGTGCTCGTATTCTGATATTCTGCAATACGTGTCACTGGAGAGTTCGGTAAGATTCTTTGGTGTCGTAATTAATAAGTACTGTCGCTTTTCTTATGGCATTTGTAGCTTTTAGCTTTTGTGAATTTGTTGTGCTTTTTGTGGTTCGGCATGGCGCTGAAATTATTTAGCGAACCCTCTATTGCTGTTGCTGAGTTCGATTGGCCAAAGTCTGGCATGCCGAAACTCTGGCTTTCTCACTGGCATTTCCGGCTTTTAGCTATTTCTGTGTTGTTTTCAAATGTACTAATAATTCCTTTCTGACGGGTAAGTATCTGTGCGTGTGTTGTCTTATCCTTACTGAGATGTGTTTACTCTCCTATTTTCTTTTTTATTATTTTGATTAGGCTACCTCTTTAAAGCCAGATAGCCGTACGAGCGTGTGCTTTTGATTCCGTAGTTTAGCTTAGTAGTTTGGTGATGATTAGTTTTGTTGATTCCGCTGTGAACTGCTATCCATTGTATCGGATCATTCTTGCCGCTGCTTTTCTGTTGCGGCTGCAAATTGTGGCACTCCCGCTGTTGCGCCATCACCACTCTCCATCACCGTTTCTATACCCTGTCACACCTGTCAATCTGAATTCCTGTCGATTAGGTTGACGCCAAGAAGTACGCCGACGACTTGTTGACTGATTTGGAGCGCGAGTTGGCGAAGCTGCGCAGCCTGCAGGCTCGCCTGTTGGCCTTCCCGTCGGCCACCCTGGAGGAGCAGCCGGTGGCCCAGATGCTCGAGGAGCACCAGGTGCGTTTGGAGTTGTTTTTTTTAATGTGTGAATGTAGAGCCATAGGGTACCATGCTTACTGGCTAGAATGGTCTGTTGATGTACGTGTACTGAATGTACTGGAGTACTGGATTGGGTAGCCTATTGAGGTATCGCATTGGGTAGCCTATGTAGGTATCGCATTGGGCAGCCTATGTAGGTATCGCATTGGGTAGCCTATGTAGGTATCGCATTGGGCAGCCTATTGGGGTATCGCATTGGGTAGCCTATTGAGGTATCGTGTTGTGTAGCCTTGAGGTATCGCATTGGGTAGCCTATTGGGGTATCGCATTGGGTAGCCTATTGAGGTACCTTATTGGGCAGCCTGCATGCATTGAGGTACCTTATTGGGCCGCCTACATGCACTGAGGTATCGCATTGGGCAGCCTGCATGCACTGAGGTACCGCACTGGGCAGCCTACATGCACTGAGGTATCGCATTGGGCAGCCTGCATGCACTGAGATATCGCACTGGGCAGCCTGCATGCATTGAGGTACCGCACTGGGCAGCCTGCATGCATTGAGGTACCGCACTGGGCAGCCTACATGCACTGAGGTATCGCATTGGGCAGCCTGCATGCACTGAGGTATCGCACTGGGCAGCCTGCATGCACTGAGGTACACTACATGGGGTAGACAGTTCAGCTTCCAGTTTAGGCCTGAGTCAGACTCCCGCAGTCGTTAATCTCTGCAGGACATCAATAACGAGTTGCTGTCTCGCCAGCAGCCGTTGCTGACGCTGTGCTACCAGACGGAGAGCCTGCTGCACAAATATTCCGACGCTGTTAGCGAAGATCAACGCGACAGACTGACAGCTGCCGCTACCGTCAGCCGATCCCTGATGGAGCAGCTCCGACGCGAGTCAGACGCCAGACTGAGACTGCTCACCGCTCTGCATGACGCGCTGGAGAATCAGGTTCGTCCGCAGTCAAATGCTCATACTGGGTGTACATTGGCCCCTGACTTTCCCATTGTCTGGCCTTTTAATAAATAATACTTTGCTTGCGGAATCGAACCCAGGCACTTTGGCCTCAGAGTTTGAAGGTACCCAGGACTTGTGGGATTTATGAGGGCCAATTGGGGGCCAAAGTCTGGGCGGATGAGGCACTTTGGTAGCCAAAATCAACCAACCGTCTCACGGCTTGCCTCGAATCCACAGACCGACCGGCTGCAGACAGCGCAGTCCTGGCAGGAGGCGGTCGGCCTGCGTCTCTCCGAGCTGGCCGAGGCCGCCTGGCGCCCGGCCGATCCCGACGCCGACACTGACGACTCTGACGCCGACGCCGCCAAGTTGACCAGCGTCACCGACATTGTCGACGGTTTGAAGGCTTGCGAAGCGGAGCTGCTGGCCCGCCAGCCGGACATGAAAGCCCTGGCCGCGGCTGGCCAACGCCTGGTGAACTGCGCCCGCGGGCTCGAGTCCGCTCAGGAGGCCTTCGCGTCCGCCGCCGCCGCCACCGCTGCAACCTCTCAGGAGTCGTCCGGTGAGGAGGCGCCGAAATTTGTCGGCACTGCTCACGAATCCGAGGCGTCGGTTCGGCTGGCTGTGCGCGCCGTCCAGGAGCGACAGTCGGAGCTGTCCGAGCGGTGCCGTGAGCTGCTCAGAGCTCGCCAGACCGCGGCCGAGCTCGCCAGCGAGTTCGTTGGTCTGCGCCGGCAGGCCGACTCGCAGCTCGGCGCGCTGGAGTCTCAGCTGGCCAGGCTGGCCGAGCAGCGGCCGGTCAGCGAGCCGGAGCTGGCCGCGCTGGCGCAGAGAGTGCGCGGCTTCAGCGCGGATTTGTTCTCGCTGGACAGCCTGATTGAACGGCTGCGACAGGCTCTGGATGCTCTGGCCGACGCGCTGGCCGAGAATGCCGATGAGGTTAGCGGAGCTTTTCGGGTTCTGAATTCAAATGTATGAGGTGGGCTTGGAGCTGGTTGAGAGGGATCGAGTATTGTGGCGCTCAATTCCATGATGGCTTCCTATGGCGGGAGTGACAAACTTGAGTGAACTGACTTGGCAAGAGTGACAAACTCGAGTGAACTGACTTGGCAAGAGTGACAAACTCGAGTGAACTGACATGGCGGGAGTGACAAACTCAAGTGAACTGACTAATGGCTCAGAGAATGGCACCCAAAATGCTTTTCTGCGGATGAATGGCAAGGAAAGGCACAATGGCCTCTTCCCTGGTGAATGAACCCACAGGTCGGCCAGTCCGCCTCAGCGACAGAACCGGAGGACCAAGTGAATGCTATTCTGAACCGACACGACCGGCTGAAGCAGGAGTGCGCAGATCTGGGCGCCAGCCTTCAGCGGCAGCTGCTGCACTGCTCCGGCCTGCAGGAGGCCATCGCCGGGCTGCAGCAGTGGCTGGCGCTGGCGCTCCGACAGCTGGACGCCATGCGGCCGGTGGGACTGCGGCCCGAGCTGCTGGATGAGCAGGTGGGAGGGGCGGCTTTTATGACCTTTTCTGACCTTTTTAAACTTCTATGACCTCTCATGACCTTCTGTGACCTTCTATAACCTTTTATGACCTTTTCTGACCTTCTATGACCTTTTTTGACTTTTCGACTTCTGAATGCTCAAGTGCATGACCAAAGCCCCTTTTGGAGCGCGTGTGTACTTTATCTCTCAATTATCGTCGTTGTCCGAATGCCGCAGGCCCAGCAGGTGAAAGTGCTGGAGGCGGAGCTGCAGTGCCGCCAGGCCTCGCTGCAGGCGGCCGAGGACGGCCTGGCCGAGGCGGAGGCGGCCGCGTCGCCAGCCTCGGCGTCGGCCACCGGGCAGCTGCGCGAGCGCGCCGACGCCTGCCGTCGTCAATTCGACGAGGTCGCCCGGCGGCTGGCGGAGCGTCGAGACGCCGTCGATTCGGCGCGCGACCGCCTGTCGGAGTTTCTGTCGGCGTCCCGGCCGACCCGAGCCTGGCTGGCCCAGCAGGTGCCGGCGCTTGCCGCCCCGTTGCCGACCGCGGCGGCCGCCGCCGCGACAGACGCCGCCTGGTCGGAACGGCTGGCCTCTCTAGACAGGCAGCGGGCGGAGCTGGCCGAGGGCGGCCTGGCCACCGTGCGGACTCTGGCCAGGGAACTGTTGAGGATGGCGACAAGCGCCGCCGGCGAGGCCGCGGAGCAGCCCGAGGGAGCGGCAGCCGCCGAATCGGCCGGAGCTGCCGGCGAGTTCGTGCGAGACGCCTGGCAGGAGGTTCGTTGATTCCCCATTGGATTGAACAACTAATTAGATGACGAATCATTTAACTGTATAAACCAACGCATAGTTACTTCTGCTGTTTACCTTTGATTTCGCTTATTCAGGTGGAGCAGCTGTGGACAGATTTCAATTCGCGCATGGAGGCCCGCGCCGAGGAGCTCCGACTGCGCCGATCGCGGGCTGACGAGTTCGACCGGGCCAGGCGGGAGGCGCTCGACTGGCTGGGCCGGGCCGAGGCCCGCCTGCGCGGCCTGCCGCCTGTGGCGCTCGACGCCGACGAATTGACGGCGCAGCGTCAAACAGCCGACGACTTCACCGGGCAGTTCGAGGAGTTCCAGCCGGCCATGGACCGCCTGATGGTGGCTGGACTGGCTTTCGACGTCGCTCTTAACGGCAGCGGCGCTGGAGCTGCCGCAGCTGCCGGCTCCGCCAGCCCGACGAGTCCGAAACGGCCGCGTGAGTGTCCGATCTGTTGACAGTCAGTAATAATAATAAATAACTAATAAGCCGTCTACCGCAGAGGTTTAATGAATAGGCTAGCAACTATCTGGACAACCTGGGCAAAACTAGCAGTCCTGCAACAAAATGTTCACAGCAGTCGCAACACACTACTGACAGAAAGTATTGCTTCGTGTTATTTACGACCCATTTAGCTTTTCTCGTCTTACTCAGTCAGTCACGTGACTTAATGATAAAGAACATACGAGCTAGAATCGCTCAGATTTATGAGGCCAGGTTTTTCGCCTGAAAAAATCACAAGCAACAAAATACCTCTGGCTTATTTAACATGTACTGATCTTGAAACTGTAGGTTCGAGGCTACTGTTGGGTTTTCCAATAAACAAAAAATGTGTTGACAGCTGATCGAGTGTTTTAAAAGCTTCACTTCACGAATGTGCCTTGGGGGTTGGCCTAAGCCGAGATTCCAATTTAGCTCCAAAATCAATGTGACTGCACTTGGAATCGAGCCTGGGCCGCTGGTACACCACTGGGCTACGCACCCCCCCCCCCCTCTAAACATGATGGATTTACATTTTAATCGCAGAGTCAGTTTGCATGATAAATTACTCAAATTATTAGCTGCAGATAGAAATTAGCATTAGTTATTATTAAGACTAGCTGACAGAACATCGCGCACCGACGCACTGGTATAGCTGTCATATTTTCATAGAAATATTCGATCAGCTTCGCTCTTGTAGTATTTTGGCTTCCTTGATGGAACAACATACATTGTAAAATATATATATTAAAAAAATATCAATAACGCTGGACGACCGCAGGCTGGGCAAGGAATTCTCCGCTCCTGCGGTCGCCTCTTAGTCCGGTGTCCAGCTCCGAGTCTAGCGGAATCTGCAGCAGCGTTGGCAACACGGCCTCGTTGCATGGTAACCGAAATTTTAAGCTAATGACGCACCATGTAGTTTCCTAGATGTTGTACCGCATGCTTATTTCCTCGTTGTGGTCTTTTTATCCCAAGGGCCGGATGAAGAATCCAGCTCATGGCTAGGGGCCAGATGAGAGAGGAAAGGAGAGGAAATAGAAGATTAGAGATTAGAGAAAAGAGATAAGAAAGAAGACAAGAGGATAAAAGAGGGGAGGGACGAGAGAAGAGAGAGGGAGGAGAGAGGGAGAGAGGAGAGAGGGGAGAGAGGGGAGAGGGGAGAGAAACGAGAAAGAGGGAAGAGAGGAGAAAGGGGAGAGAGGAGAGAAGCGAGAAAGAGGGGAGAGAGAAACGGGGAAGAGGGAAGAGGGGAGAAAAGCGGGAAAGAGGGGAGAGAGGGGAGAGAAGCGGGAAAGAGGGGAGAGAGAAACGGGGAAGAGGGAAGAGGGGAGAGAAGCGGGAAAGAGGGGAGAGAGGGCGAGAAGCGGGAAATAGGGGAGAGGGGAGAGAGGAGAGAATAGACAAACATTGAGCGGGCCGGAAGTTTCAAAGGACCCGAAAGGCCGGATTTTGCCAACCTCTGGACTACTATAAGTAGACAAATCGTGTTTTTATTTTCTGCTCCAGCATGCTCCACATTTCTGGCACGCTGTGTTTGTTTATTTATCTACGAGCGTAATTAATTCTATTTTCTACTACTTAAACTAGTGCTTTGTGGGTGGTTGGATTGTAAAATACGACGCTTGTTGTGTACATCTGTTTATTTTTTTAAAAAGTACACATTGTAAATTTTAACCCAGCCGGTCCCGCACTCTTGGCAGAGCTGTCCGAGATCGCTCAAGAACTGGACGACCTTCAGGGCCGCTACGCTTCAATTGGCGACGCCCTGTGCCGCCGTAGCGCCGACATCGACAGCGCCGCCGACCAGCTGAAGCGCTTCTGGGCCGCCTACGCCGCCGCCCAGGCCGCTCTGGAAGCCAAGGAGGCCGAAGCCGCCTCCATTTCGTCGTCTTCGGTCATCGACACCCAGCCGGAGGCGGAGCGAAGTGTCCGTCTGGCGGCCGACTTTCAGCGCAGCCTGGCCGCCGACGTTGAGCCGCTGGTGGCCGGCGTGACGGCCTCGGCCGAGCAGCTGCAGCGAAATCGGCCAGCGGCCGGCGTGGTCGGAGCTCGACACGTCGGCGAATCAGCCAGCCGTTTGGCCACTCGACTGTCCGAACTCATTGGCCGGGTGGCGGCGCGACTCACGACTGCCCGACGGCTGGTGGAGCTGCTGGCCGACCGGGAAGCTCAGTGCGACAACCTGCGGCACTGGGTCACGCAGAAGGAGCGAATGCTGGCTGTGCTGGGGCCCGTGGTGACCACGCCTGCTCTGGCCAGCGCCCAGGCTCAGCAGGTTGGTGACGGGCTGGGGCGGTGACGGGCTGGAGCGGTGACGGGCTAGGGCGGTGACGGGCTGGGGTGGTGACGGGCTGAGGTAGTGACGGGCTGGGGCGGTGACGGGCTGGGGCGGTGACGGGCTGAGGTAGTGACGTGCTGGGGCGGTGACGGGCTGGGGCGGTGACGGGCTGGGGCGGTGACGGGCTGAGGTGGTGACGGGCTGAGGTAGTGACGGGCTAGGGCGGTGACGGGCTGGGGCGGTGACGGGCTGGGGTGATGACGGGCTGGGATGATGACGGGCTGGGGCGGTGACGGGCTGGGGCGGTGACGGGCTTAGTTGATGACGGGCTGGGGCGGTGACGGGCTTAGTTGATGACGGGCTGGGGCGGTGACGGGCTTAGTTGATGACGGGCTGGGGCGGTGACGGGCTTAGTTGATGACGGGCTGGGGCGGTGACGGGCTGGGCCCATGACGCATCCTAAGCAGTAGTGAATTTCATTCCTAAACTGTGCAATACTGCGCTCTCCCCGCGCGCAGGTGAGCCTCCTCCTAGACGAGCTGGACTCAAAGCAGCCGGCAGCAGATCAACTCCGAGCCACCTGCGAGGCGCTGATAGCCCTGCTGGAACTGCTGGCATCGCAGGCTGCCGATGACGATAAAAATTCCGCGACGGAGGCAGCGACGGCGGCCGTCAACCGCGTGCGGTCCGGCCTCGCCGACCTGCTGGCCGCGCTGGAGAACTTGCGGCGCCGACTGGCTGAACGAGCGGCCGCCTTGGAGCAGCTGCGCCAGCCGACCCTGGACTTCTACGCCCTGCTGGGCCGGCTGGGCGAAGCGCTGCCCGCTGCAGTTGATCGACTGGATGAGGCCGGGGAAGCTGGTGTGTTGGTTGGGCGGTGACGGGCTGTCAGATCGGGCTGGTGACGGGATGTCAGATCGGGGTGGTGACGGGCTGTCAGATCGATCGGGCTGGTGACGGGATGTCAGATCGGGAGGTGACTCTCATCTACCATCATCCGCAGGCCGGCCAACAGACGAGGAGCTGGCATCGTTCCGGTCGGACCTGTCGCAGGCGCGCGACCTCTGCCGACGACTGTGCGAAGCCGCCGCCGACGATCCTGCGACGCAGTTCGACCTGCGCACGAAGCTGTCCGGTGTAGAACGGCAGCTGCGCGAGCTGGAGGCCCGCCTGGCCGAGCTGGCGCAGCGCCGGGCCCGGGCCGGCCAGGCCGAGGACCAGATGCTGCAGCGGGTGCAGCGGCTGTCCGATTGGCTGCCCATCGGCCGGGCTCGCCTCGACGAGCTCCGCGCTGACGTCGCCGCGGACTCGGCCGCCTCGGAGGAAGCCGGACGCCGGCTGGCCGAGCGACTTCGCGGCCTGTCTCGACTGGCCGGGGAGATCAGCTGGCGCGAGGCGGAGTCCCGGGAGCTCATGCTGCAGCTCACCGACGGTGCAGCGACTGGAGATGCTGGAGGCGGAAGTGGCGCCTCCGGACGATGCCGCGAGGCGCTGAACAGGGTTCAATCCGGACTGGCCGAGCTGGATAGCGACACGGAGACGCTGAGGAGCGCATTGAGCAGGTTTGTGCTTTAGGAGCTTCAAGTGGTTCTATTCTGCACACGATACATTCTGTACATGATACATTCTGTACATGATACATTCTGTACATGATACATTCTGCACATGATAAATTCTGCACATGATACATTCTGTACATGATAAATTCTGTACATGATACATTCTGTACATGATACATTCTGTACATGATACATTCTGCACACGATACATTCTGTACATGATACATTCTGTACATGATACATTCTGTACATGATACATTCTGCACATGATAAATTCTGCACATGATACATTCTGTACATGATAAATTCTGTACATGATACATTCTGCACATGATACATTCTGTACATGATAAATTCTGCACATGATACATTCTGCACACGATACATTCTATACATGATACATTCTGCACATTATACATTCTGCACATGATACATTCTGCACATGATACATTCTGCACATGATTCCACCCGTCATTGCCCAACGCAGGCTCTCCGAGCTACTCGCCAAATACGCCGAGCGCTGCAGCCGCCTGCAGGCCTGGCTGGGCCTGGAGGAGGCCAAACTGGCCACCAAAGAGTCGGCGCTGGCCGCCGATCGTCCGGACAGTCCGGCCGGCAGCCAAGCCGTCCAGGAGCTGCGCCACATTGTCGGCGAACTCGACCAGAAGGCGGCGCTTGAAGCGGCGGAATTGAAGCAACTCGCCGACGAGCTGACCGCCGCGCTGGCCGACCACGGCGCGTCGTCCGGAGTTCGAATCGGCAGTGAAGTGACCGAAATCGATTCGCGATTGTCCGAGCTGCGCGAACGGGCCGGACGACTGCTGGCCGAGGCCGAGGCCGTGGCGGAGCTGCTGCGGCTGCACGCCGAGCGGCTGGCGGACTGTCAGGTGAGGCCTGCAAAGCTTTCGCCATCGCATGTTGCTACTCAGTTAGTAGCATGCTAAGAACATCTCTGTAGTAGTGCATTGCGAACTACTACTGCATACATGAAACTGTTTTCATTTCCAACAGACACAACTGGACCGCGCCGAGGACCGCTGGTCGGCGCTGAACTCCGACGGCGACCCCGCCGGCGCCGCCAAGACGAGCAGCGATTCGAAATTCGCCGACCGAGTTGCCGCCCTGCTAGAGACTGTCGAAGCTCTGGCGCCACCCGCCGCCCAGCTGGTGTCCGGCGCCGCCGCTCTCGCCGACCGGCTGGCTTCGGCGCCCGCGATTGGCGCCGAAATTGTTGACGAAGCCGGCGCAGTGTCGGCGCGTCGCAGCGTGCTGGAGGAGCGGCTGCGCGAGCTGGCGAGCCGCCTGGCTGCCGGGTCGGAGGTGCTCAGCCAGTTCAAGGTGGGAGCGATGCTCGACTTGATTCTCCTTTGTGCAGGGGGAGTGGGGACTCAAGCTCAGCTTCAGCTGCGTACTAACCGCGACCAACTTAGCTTAACTTACAGCCACCCACTGGTTTTGTCTATGGCCAAAACCGACAAATCCGGCAGTAAATCGCACTCTGTGTGCTCAAATGGAAGTGCATTGATAGCGGGTGGCCTGTCAAAGTGTTTTATAATCTGTGCTTATCTGTGGTCGCGAGTTCGAATCTCCTTTTTCGATGCAAATTTTCAAAGCTTTCCCCGAAACCCTCGCAGGACAAGGCGCGCCGGCTGAGCGGCGAGCAGGCCACCATCGAGAGCCGCCTGGACGCGATACCGCAGGCTTCGCTGGACTTGGACACCTTGCGGGATCAGCTGGAAGACCTTCGCTCCGTCCAGGACCGGCTGGGCGAGCTAGCCGATCAGGCCGACAGCCTGGCCGACTTTGCCGCCGGCGACCAACGGCTCGGCCAGCGGCTGGACCGGCTGCGTGAGCAGAACCGCCGGCTGGCGCGCCGGGCCGACGAGCGACGATCGGCGCTTCGAAGCCGACTGGACGAACTGGAACGATTGGAGCGCGAACTGGTTGCGGCGCGTGGCGACATCGGATCGGCGCGAGAGCGGCTTCAGACCATCGCCGGCTCCGACAAGCCCGCCTTGCCCGAGCAGCTGGCGGAGTTCCAGCGCGATCCGCTGGCACCGCTGGAGACCTGCTGCGGCGAGCTGACGGCCTCCGGCCAGTCGCTGCTGGCTTCGGCGCACGGTGCGTCGCCCGCCGCGGCCGCCAGCCTCTCCGGCGCCATCGACGCGCTGCAGGCTGAGCTGCGCCAGTTGCGCGACGATTTGGCGGGCGCGCGCGAACGCGCAGAAAATCGCGCCCTACGGGGCGGCCGATTCGCTGAGGCGCTCAAAGCGTGGCGCGATTGGCTGGCCGAGTGCGAGAGCGCCGCCGGCGCCGCTGGCCCGACAGCCGGCGCCGGGGACGCCGCAACGGCGCTGAATGACCCGAACTCGCTGGCTGCCCAACTGCAGGTGAGAAAAGTTCTAAACTTCGCATTTTTCATTTTATATGTTGCGAGCGCCTCAGCCCTATTCCAGGGCTCTTACGCTAATGGTATATTTGTATTATTCTCGATTAGTATTCTAAACTTCGCAAGGTGCGCCAATATTATTCATAAAATAAATGCCACAACATGCAATATTATAGTTGTAGTTACTCTTGCTGAAGTGCACTACTATTGAGTTGGAGAATAGTAGTAGTATAGTCAACACTAGTGAATTGAGCACCAAAGTTACTGCAAGGGCGCCAACGATTCTGTAAGGGGCGCCAAAGCTTCTGTAAGGGGAGCCAAAGCTTCTGTAAGGGGCGCCAAAGTTTCTGTAAGGGACGCCAAAGCTTCTGTAAGGGACGCCAAAGCTTCTGTAAGGGACGCCAAAGCTTCTGTAAGGGGCGCCAAAGTTTCTGTAAGGGACGCCAAAGCTTCTGTAAGGGACGCCAAAGCTTCTGTAAGGGGCGCCAAAGTTTCTGTAAGGGGCACCAAAGCTTCTGTAAGGGGAGCCAAAGCTTCTGTAAGGGGCGCCAAAGCTTCTGTAAGGGGCACCAAAGCTTCTGTAAGGGGAGCCAAAGCTTCTGTAAGGGGCGCCAAAGCTTCTGTAAGGGGCACCAAAGCTTCTGTAAGGGGAGCCAAAGCTTCTGTAAGGGGCGCCAAAGCTTCTGTAAGGGGCGCCAAAGCTTCTGCAAGGGGCGCCGAAGCTTCTGCAAGGGGCGCCGAAGCTTCTGCCAGGGGCGCCGAAGCTTCTGTACGGGGCGCCAAAGCTTCTGTAAGGGGAGCCAAAGCTTCTTTAAGGGGAGCGAAAGCTTTTGTAAGGGGCGTGAAAGCTTCTGCAAGTGCGCCAAAGTTACTGCAAGGGACGCCAAATTTATTCCAAGAGGCGCCAGAGTAAGGTCAGTCGGTGCAATACCAGCTGCCACTCCACTCCGCGCCGCCCCCGCAGGACATTGACCGTCTGCTCGGCCGGTTCGCCGACCGTCGGCCGCTGTTGGCCGAGCTGCGCACTCTGGCCGAAGCGGCCGAAGACCCAACGGCTGTGCCGGACGCCGAAGACGTTGCCAAGCGCTACGAGTCTGCGCTGGCCCGCCTAACCGACCGTCGGGCTCGCCTGGACCGGACGCGGGACCTGGCGGCCGAGTTCCGGGCCAAGTACGACCCGCTGCTGGCCGCGCTGGACGCATTCAGACGGCGAGTGGCCGAGCTGGAGTGCGGCTCCACCAATGCCGACCGCATCGCCAGGCTCATCGCTGAGCACAAGGTTCGATTCGGGGCCGCGCTTGGGGCAGTGGGGCTTGGGATTTCCGCGTGCCGATATGTGGCGGTTCGTCTATTGCTACGGACTTCCGCAATATTTTATTTGGATTTCCCTTTGCTTGAATTTTTGTGTTCGCAAAAGTTAAGCGTGGACTCCTACAATAAGTAGGGATTCCCCTGTAGTTGAATAGGGATTCCCCAATAGTTGAATAGGGATTCCCCAATAGTTGAATAGGGATTCCCCAATAGTTGAATAGGGATTCACCAATAGATAAATAGGTGAATAGGGACTCCTGTGTTTGGAAACAAGTATTTACCCTGTAATTCAGTATCATTGTTTAGTTTTTAAGCTACTGTTTAATATTTTGTTATTGAACATTTCGTGAGTTAAAAACAATATGTAATACCCATTTTTCTAAAATAGGAAGTGACTGTAGATTTCCCAGTATCGAATGGATTTTGACACTTTTGTTGTTGTAAAAGTGATTAATTATTGGCATGTAAGCCGATATTGTAATAAACTGGAGTCGCCAAGTTCCGGTCTGAGTCGCAGAGCTTGAGTCCCTCACCCTGTGCAAGTCCTGAGCTGCAGACGATCGATCAATCAATCAGTCAATCAATCAGCCAATCAATCAATCAATCAATCAATCAATTAATCAATCAAACAATCAAACAATCAGTCAATCAATCAATCAATCAGTCAATCAATCAATCAATCAATCAAACAATCAATTAATCAATCAAACAATCAATCAATCAGTCAATCAATCAATCAATTAATCAATCAGCCAATCAGAACAAGCCAGTCCATCGCAACCGCACTAGGTGGCTGTCAACGGTCTCACAGACCTGCAGCCGCAGCTGCGCCTAGTTAACGTGCTCGGCCGCCGCCTGGCCGAATCCGTGGCCGACCCCGCCGACCGCGAACTGGTGCAGAAGCAGCTCAACCACCTGAGCGCCAGCCACAAGGAGCTGTTCGACTCTGTTGAGTCGAGGCTGGAAGCCCTGCTAGCCATGGGCGAGCACCTGCGGCTGTACAGCCAGCTGTGCAACGAGCTGTCCACCTGGCTTTGCCACACCGACAGCCAGGTGGACTCCGGCGCCCAGGTCACCGGTCTGCACCCGGGCCCTGATAGGGAGGCCGTGCTTATGCTAGTGGTAATGAACCGCCTGACAACCAGGCCGATCCCTAACCACACCGCAGCTACCTGTCCCTAACACATCTCTCGCCTGGGAGGACAATTTTAACAAAACCTCCGATTTCTACAGCTAGAACGATATCAGTAATGAATTATATTTCACGTTTTAACAGCATTCAACATTTAACATTGATTGATAACATTTAGACTGTTTAACATCTATTTATGACGTGTAATCATAACCGTAAAGCTTTGAATTCTAACTGACCAGGCAGTTAGCAAAGAGGACCGCACTTTAATTATTTATGTTTCTGTTATGCCCCGAAAATTCTACACAGAAGGTGAACGACGACATCGAGGCGCACCAGGCCGACATGGACGAGCTTGAGCGACGCGCCGCCTGCCTCGCCGCCGGCGACACCGACGTGCCTGGCGTGCCCGCCCTGGAGCCGGCCGAGACCGAGGAGATTCGCGCCCGGGTGGCCTCGCTGTCGCAGTACTTCGCCGAGCTGCGCAGGAAAGCGGCTGGCAAGCTGGACCAGCTGGAGCGGGCGCTGCCGCTGGCCGAGAGCTTCGCTGCCGCCCATCAGCAGCTGGAGCTGCGGCTGCCCGAGCTGGAGGCCGCGCTGCGGTCCCGGCGGGCCGACACCGACTCGGGTGAGGAGGAGAGAGGCTTGGGAAATTCAGTCTGGATATCTTGAGTCATTTGAGGCCTCTGTGCTGAGCTTGAGTCATTTGAGATGTCCTCTGTGCTGAGCTTGAGTCATTTGAGATGTCCTCTGTGCTGAGCTTGAGTCATTTGAGATGTCCTCTGTGCTGAGCTTGAGTCATTTGAGATGGCCTCTGTGCTGAGCTTGAGTCATTTGAGATGGCCTCTGTGCTGATCTTGAGTCATTTGAGATGGCCTCTGTGCTGAGCTTGAGTCATTTGAGATGGCCTCTGTGCTGAGCTTGAGTCATTTGAGATGGCCTCTGTGCTGAGCTTGAGTCATTTGAGATGGCCTCTGTGCTGAGCTTGAGTCATTTGAGATGGCCTCTGTGCTGATCTTGAGTCATTTGAGATGGCCTCTGTGCTGAGCTTGAGTCATTTGAGATGTCCTCGGTGCTGAGCTTGAGTCAGTTGAGAAATTCTGTCATTTGAGCTCGTTTGAGTCATTTGAGCTCGGATTAAAAGATGAGAACCCCCCTCTGCTCAGGCGAGCTGGCCCGCATCGACAGCGAGCTCAAGCGGCTCCGGCCGAGCCTCACCACCGTCGAGTCGGACGGCGCCGCCCTGAAGCGCCTTCTGCCCGACGAGGCCGCCGACACCATCGAGGACGTCGCCGAGCGCGACCAGGCCCGCTACCGACGCGCCGAGGAGTCGCTGGCCGATCGGCTGGCCCGCGCCGACGCTGCCGGAATTCGCGCCGGCGACGCCGCCGATCGTCTGGACGACGTCGCGGACAAAATTCGCCGGCTGGAGCGGCGGCTGGCGGCGCTGGAGCCCCCGGCCAGCGACCCGCGTCTACTGGCCGGCCAGGTGGCCGCTCTGAAGTCGCTCGCCGCCGAGCTCGCCGGCCTGTCGGCCACTTGCTCGGACGCTCAACTGGCCGGCCGGGCGGTGCTGCACGAGTGGCCGGCCCACGACCACGGCCGGCTGCGGGCGTCCATGGAGGCGGCCCGGTTGGCCGAGGCGGCCGCGACGCGCCTGGCGTCGGATCGGCGCGCCAGACTGGACGAGCTGACGCCGTTGGCCGGCGAGCTGGCCGACGGGCTGGAGCAGCTGGAGGCCTGGCTGGGCCGGGCAGAGGCCGAGGAGGCCGACCTGCCATCGGCGCGGCTGAACGCTGAGCACCTGCGAGCCCTGCTGGCTCAGGCCAAGGTGGGTACTTTGCGCTTTAATCGTGAATGTTGTGCTCAAACAAATGCTCACTTATACTTCACTGCTATACTACTATTATTCCAGTCAGTAGTAGTGTAGTTAGCACGTTAACTACAAGTATAATATTGCATGTTGTGGCATTTATTGTAATATTAACTGGCGCATAACCTCGCATGCTGTTGTAATTTCGCAGCCCTGGACGGAGCGAATTCTGGTAAGATCTTTAACATCGGCCTGATGCTTTAACAAATTCATTTTATCATTTCAATCGTACAAATGGCTTTCTAATTCCTGCAAGCCTGCCATCCGGTGTGGGACTTTTGACCAGCGATCGGTTTTTAGTCCAGTCCAGATTGTTATTGCCTTTTGTTGGTTTGTGACAATTTGTACTTTTTGTTCATGATTTCTTACTGAATTGGCAGTAGTGTGACTGGCGTTTTATGTTAATAGCTTCGGTTATTTGTTTTTCTTTCTGGTGGCGTTTCATGCTGAATCTGTGACTGTACTACAGGTAGGGTCTGAGTAATGTAGGTCAAGAGACTGAGACAGACAGACAGACAGATAGATAGAGAGATAGACAGGTAGACAGGTAGAGAGAAAGGCAAACACTAAGACAGACAGGCAGACACTAAAACAGACAGACAGACAGACAGACACTAAGGCAGACAGGCAGACAGACATGCAGACACTAAGACAGACAGACAGACAGACACACAGACACTAAGACAGACAGGCAGACAGACAAACAGACACTAAGACAGACAGGCAGACACTAAGACAGACAGGCAGACACAAAGACAGACAGGCAGGCAGACACTAAGACAGACAGGCAGACACAAAGACAGATAGGCAGATACTAAGACAAACAGACAGACACTAAGACAGACAGGCAGATAGACAGACAGGCAGACAGACAGGCAGACACAAAGACAGACAGACACTAAGACAGACACTAAGACAGACAGGCAGACAGACAAACAGACACTAAGACAGACAGGCAGACAGACAGACAGACAGACACTAAGACAGACAGGCAAACAGACAGGCAGACACTAAGACAGACAGACAGACAGACAGACAGACACTAAGACAGACAGGCAGACAGACAGACAGACACTAAGACAGACAGACAGACAGACATGCAGACACAAAGACAGATAGGCAGACACTAAGACAGACAGACAGACACAAAGACAGATAGGCAGACACTAAGACAGACAGACAGACACTAAGTCAGACACTAAGACAGACAGACAGACAGGCAGACACAAAGACAGATAGGCAGACACTAAGACAGACAGACAGACACTAAGTCAGACACTAAGACAGACAGACAGACACTAAGACAGACAGACAGACAGGCAGACACAAAGACAGACAGACAGACACTAAGACAGACAGACAGACACTAAGACAGACAGACAGACACTAAGACAGACACTAAGACAGACAGACAGACATGCAGACACTAAGACAGACACTTAGACAGACAGACAGACACTGAGAAAGACGGACAGACTGACAGCCACTAAGACAGACAAAACGAGACAGGTATTCAGATGGACACAGAAAGGCATTTCGAGACTTGCAGCCAGAGATCTCACCGCCAGCTTCCATTGCCCATCGCAGAGCCTGCAGGACCAGGTGGACGACAAGCGGCCCCTGGCCGAGACCGTGAAGAAAACCGCCCAGGCCGTGGCCGGGCTCATCGACCCCGAGGAGGCGGCCACCGTGTCCGAGCGCTCCCGCTCCGCTACCGACCGCTACGCCCAGCTGCGGGACCGGCTGCGCGACCGCCTGCACGAGCTGGACGACCTGCTGGCTCGAACTGCCGACATCGGCGAGAAGTTGGACGCGGTGGCGGAGAATCTGGCGCTGACTGGCGAGCTGATCCGCTGCCCGGAGCCCGTGTCAGCGCACCCCGGCAAGCTGCGGGAGCAGCTGGCTGACAACGCCAGCCTGGACGGCGAGCTGCGGCTGCGTCTGGCCGCGCTGGAGGCCGTCCGCTCGGCTGCCGACCTGCTGATCAGCGAGGCAGCCGAAGATTCTGACGGTGGTGCGACAGCCGCTGGTCAAGAGGCCAACGAGGGTGAGCTTTCTGGCGCTTTAGAAATAAACTTTGTTAACTCTATGATTTTGAAATGCTATTTTTACCTGAAAAACAGAATTTCTGGTTTTGGGACTTTAAAGTACAATTTGGGATCATGGGGATTTGAAGCCGCAATGGGAGATTTTGGGGATTTGAAGCTAGAACGGAAGATTCTAGGTATTTAAAGCTAGAATGGGAGACTTTAGGGATTCGAAGCCAGTGGGAGATTTTAGGGATTCGAAGCCAGTGGGAGATTTTACTATTGCCGTACATTCAAAAAAGCTACTAGCTCAAAACCATTTACCCAATTTGAATCCAAACAATTCGAACAATAGGCCTGATCAGACGACAGCAACGCATTGTTAACGACAGTAAGTATATCGAGCTGTTGTTGCCAGGGCGCTCTTTGAAGGCGCTAAATATGACAGGCATATTTTTGTCGCTAAACTGTTCGAATTTCGATTCGAATTTTGATTGGCACAACGTGATGTACATTTGATATCCAATAGACCGCTTTCCACTTATCTACAATGCGTTTTTGTGCTTTTTGATTGTCCGCAAATTTTTGTTACATACGTAAATTTGTCCTTATTTAATCAATGACTGTTGTGACCTGAATGTATCTGCTGTGATCCATCTGCATGCGTATGTAGGATAGAAATGTTTAAATTTGACTGCGTCCCTTGTACTTTAGATAAGTTTTTACCTTTGATTGTTTTATCACCTTGTAAAAATCATCACTAAACTCTCCCTGTGAATCATCAATAAACTTTCCCTGTGAATCATCAATAAACTCTCCCTGTGAATCAATCAATAAACTCTCCCTGTGAATCATCAATAAACTCTCCCTGTGAATCAATCAATAAACTCTCCCTGTGAATCATCAATAAACTCTCCCTGTGAATCATCAATAAACTCTCCCTGTGAATCATCAATAAACTCTCCCTGTGAATTATCATTAAACTCTCCCTGTGAATCATCAATAAACTCTCCCTGTGAATTATCAATAAACTCTCCCTGTGAATTATCAATAAACTCTCCCTGTGAATTATCAATAAACTCTCCCTGTGAATTATCAATAAACTCTCCCTGTGAATCATCAATAAACTCTCCCTGTGAATCATTTGAACCCAGTAACGAAAATTCCTCTCAGCGCACCCGAGATGCTCAAACCCCGGCACTCCCACACCTGCTCAGTTCGCGAACGAGTCGAAGAGCTGTCACGCGAATGGTCCGACCTCAAATCCGCCGTTGATTCGCGCGCCGCCAGCCTGACCGACACTCTGCGCGATGCCGAATCTTTTTGGCGCGAAATTGCGCGCCTCACCGACCAGCTGGCCGGTTTGTCCACCGGCGCCGGCGCCGCCCAGCCGTTGGGCGCCACGCCGGAGCAGCTGGCCGGGCAGCGGGCCGCCAACCAGACGCTGCTGCGCGGCCTCGACGATGCCAGCGTCGGCTTGGCGGGCCTGGCAGAAGCCGGCGACCGCCTCGGTGGCCAAGTCGGCCAGCCGGAGCGGCCGGACGTCACCTCGGCCGTCCGCGAGCTGCAGACATCAGCGGCGGAGCTCAAAGCTGAGCTGACGCAGCGACAGGCGGCGCTGGACGGTCAGCTGGACTCGGCGGCGCAGTTCCAGGAGGCCTTGCGCGACTTCTTGGCGCAGCTGCAACGGGCCGAGGCGCGCCTGGCCGGCATGGGAGCCGTGGCCGGCACCGTCGAGCAGGTTGGGATTTCGGGGGGTTTTGGGGGGATTTCTTTCCGGGCTACGCAAGTGGATGTGAGATGAAGGGAGGGGTATGAGATGAAGGGAGGGATGTGAGATGAAGGGAGGGGTATGAGATGAAGGGAGGGATGTGAGATGAAGGGAGGGGTATGAGATGAAGGGAGGGATGTGAGATGAAGGGAGGGGTATGAGATGAAGGGAGGGGTATGAGATGAAGGGAGGGGTATGAGATGAAGGGAGGGGTATGAGATGAAGGGAGGGGTATGAGATGAAGGGAGGGGTATGAAATGAAGGGAGGGGTATGAGATGAAGGGAGGGGTATGGGATGAAGGGAGGGGTATGAGATGAAGGGAGGGGTATAAGATGAAGGGAGGGGTATGAGATGAAGGGAGGGGTATGAGATGAAGGGAGGGATGTGAGATGAAGGGAGGGGTATGAGATGAATGGAGGGGTATGAGATGAAGGGAGGGGTATGAGATGAAGGGAGGGGTATGAGATGAAGGGAGGGGTATGAGATGAAGGGAGGGGTATGAAATGAAGGGAAGGGTGTGAGATGAAAGGAGGGATGTGAAATGATGGGAGGGATGCACTCGTAAGATGAAGGAAGAGGTGTAAAGTAGATGAAACGATGATTGGAAGGACAGGTGAATAGAGATGAAGGGAAGATTATTTATTGAATTACAATAGAACTCCCAGTCTCAAACCCGCCTAACTCTCATCTCCTCCCTCGGCAGGTGCGCAACCAGATCGACCAGTTGTCCGACTTTCAGTCCGGCTTGGAGCCGCTGGCCACCTCGCTGGAATCGGCGCGGCTACTTGGCGATCGCGTCGCCCTTGCCGCCGGTCCGGACAGCCGGCAGCCGGTGCGCGACGCCCTGGACTCGGCGGCTCGCCGCTGGGACCTCCTGGTTGACGCGGCTGGCGAGCGGGCGCACCGGCTTCAGGCGCAGCTGTTGGCGCTGGGCGAGTTCGGCCAGGCCCTGGACCACGTGCTGGCCTGGATCGGTCGGTCCCAGGAGGCCCTCGATGCGCTGAGTGCACCGGTTGGCGAGCCGAAAGTGCTGGAGATTGAAATCGCCAAGCACAAGGTGAGAGATGGGGCCTGGCTTTTTGTGGATTGGGATGCTGCATGAGAACTTGTGAGTTTGTCTGCTCCGGGATGGGGTAAGACTGAGCTCAAGTCAGTGTCTCCTAGCTGTTTTATACACTTTCTTTCCTTGCCTTTGTCTCCATACCCGTGTCTCCCTTCATCTCCCTGCCCGTGTCTCCCTTCATCTCCCTGCCCGTGTCTCCCTTCATCTCCCTGCCCGTGTCTCCCTTCATCTCCCTGCACGTGTCTCCTTCATCTCCCTGCACGTGTCTCCATCTCCCTGCCCGTGTCTCCTTCATCTCCCTGCCCGTGTCTCCATCTCCCTGCTTGTGTCTCCATCTCCCTGCCCGTGTCTCCCTTCATCTCCCCGCCCGTGTCTCCATCTCCCTGCCCGCGTCTCCCTTCATCTCCCTGCCCGTGTCTCCCTTCATCTCCCCGCCCGTGTCTCCATCTCCCTGCCCGCGTCTCCCTTCATCTCCCTGCTTGTGTCTCCCTTCATCTCCCCGCCCGTGTCTCCATCTCCCTGCCCGCGTCTCCCTTCATCTCCCTGCTTGTGTCTCCCTTCATCTCCCTGCCCGTGTCTCCATCTCCCTGCCCGCGTCTCCCTTCATCTCCCTGCTTGTGTCTCCCTTCATCTCCCTGTCCGTGTCTCCATCTCCCTGCCCGTGTCTCCCTTCATCTCCCTGCTTGTGTCTCCCTTCATCTCCCTGCTTGTGTCTCCCTCCATCTCCCTGCTTGTGTCTCCCTTCATTTCTCTGTCCGTGTCTCCATCTCCCTGCCCGTGTCTCCCTCTCCCCCTGCCCGTGTCTCCATCTCCCTGCCCGTGTCTCCCTTCATCTCCCTGCTTGTGTCTCCCTTCATTTCTCTGTCCGTGTCTCCATCTCCCTGCCCGTGTCTCCATCTCCCTGCCCGTGTCTCCATCTCCCTGCCCGTGTCTCCCTTCATCTCCCTGCCCGTGTCTCCCTTCATCTTCCTGCCCGTGTCTCCCTTCATCTCCTTGTCCGCGTCTCCCTTCATCTCCCTGCCCGTGTATCCCTTCATCTCCCCACTTAACTCTTGCTTCATATCCCAATGCACAAGTACTGCATGTCTACTATAATTTCAAAAGATGGCAATACAGCTGCTATTGATATACTGGTATGGCAGTTACTCCATATCGCAAGCTAACTTTTAACCGATCAACTCAGATAGTCAAGAAGCGAGTTAGCTGCACCTTGAAACTGAGCTCATTCGCGCAGCAACAGGTATTGCCCAAGTGACTCCATTAGAGCTGGTCTTTGTGGCAAAGCTTAGTTAGTCATGTTTATTTCATTTTCTCTGTACTTTTTTAAATTACTTTTTGCCCTGCTATCCATTCATTCTGGTGGTCGGGTCCATTTCAGTTTTTGTATTACTGAACTGACTTCCGGATTATTGGGTCGTTTTTGTTTTCTTTGAATACTACTTGATCAGAAAGAGTTTTGTAAATTTGAAATTGCTCTCATTTCCCTACCACCTTTTTCCAGTCTCTCCCTTCATCTCCTTATCCCTTTTTCTCAGTCTCTCCCTCCATATCCTTATCCCTCTCTTCCTGTCTCTCCCTTCATATCATTATCCCTCTTTCCCAGTCTCTCCCTTCATCTCCTTATCCCTCTTTCCCAGTCTCTCCCTTCATCTCCTATCACTCTCTTCCAGTCTCTCCCTCGATCTTTCTATTCACAGTTCCCAGCCTCTCCCTTCATCTCCCTATTCCCATTTCCCAGCCTCTCCCTTCATCTCCCTATCCCAGCCTAACTATTGAAATCCCGAACCGATCCACCCAGATGATCCAATGCGACATGGCCACGTACCGAGACTCGGTGATGAAGGTCGAAGAGAATGGCACCCAGCTGCTGCGCTCCGAGGAGGATCCGCAGACGGCCGAAGACACCCGCAAGCGGCTCTACGACCTGAAGGAGCGCTGGAATCGCCTTCTGGCCGCGGCGCGCGACAAACAGCTGGCGCTGGAGAAGGCGCTGCGAGAGGCCGTGGTGTACGAGACCGAGCTGCATGATGCCCAGGCGGTGCTGGCCGACATCGATGCCAAACTGGCGGGTGCGAAACCGCTGGGCGGCTTGCCGGACTCGGCCAGGCACCAGCTCAACAGGTGGGCTGCTTCGTGTTTTTTGTTGTAACCGAGTAACTTCCGGTTTGTTAGTCTTGCTTCATTGTCTCTCTCGACTGAGTCACTTCCGGTGTTGTTGGTCTTTCTTCATTGTCTCTCGATTGAGTGAGTCACTTCCGGTGTTGTTTTCTTGCTTCATTGTCTCTCTCGACTGAGTCACTTCCGGTGTTGTTGGTCTTTCTTCATTGTCTCTCGATTGAGTGAGTCACTTCCGGTGATGTTGTCTTGCTTCATTGTCTCTCTCAAGTGAGTCACTTCCGGTTTGTTAGTTCTTGCTTCATTGTCTCTCTCAAGTGAGTCACTTCCGGTTTGTTAGTTCTTGCTTCATTGTCTCTCTCAAGTGAGTTACTTCTGGTTTGTTAGTTCTTGCTTCATTGTCTCTCTCAAGTGAGTCACTACCGGTGTTGTTGGTCTTGCTTCATTGTCTCTCTCGGGTGAGGTCACTTCCGGTTTGTTGATCTTGCTTGCTTCATTGCTTCATTGTCTCTCTCGAGTGAGTCACTTCCGGTTTGTTGGTCTTGCATTATTCTCTCTTTGAGAGCGAGGTACTTCCGTTCAATTGAGGAGTATGAGTATTAAACTTCGTTCATTTGATTCTCACTAAGTTCCAACTCAAATGAGTCACTCCCGCTGCTATTTTTCCCCGTGCCCCCAGATTCAACGAGATGGCGGCCACATTCCCGGCGCTTCAGTCGCGCTTGACTTCGCTTCGATCAACTGGCGAAGCTTTGGCATTGCGCGCGGCGCCGCAGACAGCCGAAAAAATCCGCGCCGAACTGGAGGCTGCCGAGGCGCGCTGGTCCGAAATCGGGCGCCGAGCTGAAGAGCGCCGCGCCCAGCTGGAACAGGCGATGGTCACCGTCACGGAGTTCCACTCGGATCTGGCCCGCCTGATTGGCTGGCTGACCCTGACCGAGCGGCTGCTGGCGGCCCAGCTGCCCGTGTCCCGCATCGTGCCCACCGTGAACCAGCAGATTGCTGAGCACGCACAGCTCAAGGCAGACATCGCCGCTCACAGGGAGCAGGTGGCCAAGCTGGAACAGACTGGGACGCATTTGAAATACTTCAGCCAGCGCCAGGTGAGTTAATGGAGGCAGAGACCTCTTCATTGAGCAGGTAGGCAACTCCACATTGAGCAGGTAGGCAACTCCATGTTGAGCAGGTAGGCAACTCCACATTGAGCAGGTAGGCAACTCCACATTGAGCAGGTAGGCAACTCCACATTGAGCAGGTAGGCAACTCCACATTGAGCAGGTAGGCAACTCCACATTGAGCAGGTAGGCAACCCACATTGAGCAGGTAGGCAACCCACATTGAGCAGGTAGGCAACCCACATTGAGCAGGTAGGCAACCCTACATTGAGCAGGAAGGCAACTCCATGTTGAGCAGGTAGGCAACTCAATGTTGAGCAGGTAGGCAACCCACATTGAGCAGGTAGGCAACCCACATTGAGCAGGTAGGCAACCCACATTGAGCAGGTAGGCAACCCACATTGAGCAGGTAGGCAATCCCACATTGAGCAGGAAGGCAACTCCATATCGAGCAGATTGAACGGCTGCTAAGCTCAATAGGTTATTATATTGCAACTGTAAAAAGCATCTCACACCTATTCAATGCCCCACTTTGCCCAGGACGTGGTTCTGATTCGCAACCTGCTCACCAGCGTCCGTCATCGCTGGGATAAGCTCATCTCTAAATCCTCGGAGCGCATCCGCCAGCTGGGCCTCGGGCACAAGGAGGCCACCCGGTTCCTGAACATGTGGTCGGAGCTGACTGGCTGGATCCGGGAGCAGACGGCCATCCTGGACGAGTCCAGCCAGTCCGTGTCGCTGGACTCCGACCGCCTCAACGAGCAGCTCGCCAAGCACGCCGAGCTTTCCCGGGCCCTCGCCGACAAGAACGCGCGATTTGATGCTGCGCGCCGATTCGGCTGGGCGCTGAAAGAGCGCGCGCCCGAGGGCGATCAGGCGCAGCTGACCTCCATGCTGAACGACCTCAAGCACGCCTGGAAAGAGCTCTGCGACAAGTCCATCAAGAGGGAGCGGGCGCTGGGCGATGCGCTCACCTGCTCAGGTGAGTTGCTGTCCAAGTCTGATCTGGCAACGACTGAGATAATAAATCTATCAAAGCTTCTTACGTGTCACCCACTCGTCTGGTCTGGCACGACGCTCTGATGTGCCAGCGGCCCAGGCTGGATTTCAAGTGCAGTCACATTAATTTGGGGCTGAATTTGAATCTCGGCTTGGGCCAACCTCCAGGGCACAGTGAAGTGTACAGGCCTAAAGATAAATAAAGTTAGGGCCGCTGTGCACTCCTGTGAGTCTGTGCCTGTGCGTATGACTGCGTACGTATCCGTGCGCTTGTGTGTCTGCTCAGGGGGTCGGTGAAATGGGCAGCAATGCCTCTCGCCAGTTGTGTGACAATGTCGCTTAAAGTGCGCCAGGTTGCACACAACCCCTGCCTACAATAAATAGATAGACTGCAGGCTTCATGCAAATGTTAGAAGCGCATTGAGTCAACTATTCAACGATATTCAATGCACCATCGCAGGCCGCTACACGGACGCCTTGCGAGCCCTGCTCGACTGGTTGCACCGCGCCGAGCCGCTTCTGTCGCCCGACATCCTCGTCGGTGGCGACTCGGACACCGTCACGAACTTGTCTGAGCAGCACAAGCTGTTCGAGCAGGAACTCGAGCGGAAAGCCGAGACTGTGGATCGAATTCGCCAATCAGCGGCCGAGTTGGTCAGCAAAAGCGACGAGGACTCGTCCAGAGTGCAGGAGCAGCTGGTGGACCTGCAGACGCTGTGGGACCGAGTCAACCGGCTGAGCACCGACCGGCGCGGCAAGCTGGACGAGGCTCGAGACAAAGCGGAGCGATTCGCCGGCATGGCCCGCAGCCTGCTCACCATGTTCACCAGCGCTGAGCAGAAGCTGGCCGCGCTGGGCGCTCCGCCAGAGGACGACACCATCGAGGCGCACGATCGCCTGGTTGCCGAGCACACCAGCTTCCACGACAGCCTCACCAGCAACAGGCCCCTGCTGGACAATGCGCTGCAACTGGCCGGGGAGATCGTCGCCTCAGCGCATCAGGACGGCCGGCCGCCCGTGCGCAAATGGTCCAGCATCCTGCAGCGCCGCTGGGACGAGCTCTACGACATGTCCTTGAAGCGCGGCGCCAAGCTGGCCGACGCGCGCAAAGCGGCTGAGCACCGGCGTCGCCTACTGGACGAGCTGCTCGGCTGGCTGGACGGCGCGGAGGCGGCGCTCTCCTCAGCAGAGGCCAAGCCGCCGCCGGAGGACTCGGACCAAGCTCAGGAGATGCTCAGAGAGCTCACCCAGTTCGAGGTCGATGTGGAGTCCCGCCAGCCGGACTACCAGACCGTAGTTGAGAACGCCAAGCGCAGCACGCCGCCCCCAGCTCCGGAGGTGTCGCCGCGCGGCGCCCCCAGCTCTGGCAGGCGCCGATTCCGCTACTCCAGCCGGGACTCCAGCCAGCGGGGCGCCAGCGGCAGCCGCGATAGAGAGGGCCGGCGGCGAAACCAGGACAGCGGCAGCGAGGCCGCCGGCGACCGGCCGTCTACGGCAACGTCGATGGGCTACAAGGACCCGGCGGTGGACTCGCTGGCGTCTCGCTGGCGCCGGGTTTGGCTGGCCACGCTCGATCGGCGGCAGCGGCTGGAGGACGCCCTGAGCTACGTTGGCGAGGTAGGCGCAGTTTCGTTTTATTTCATGCTGCTGTCCCACCGCTCCCAGTGCCTCAGCATGCTTGAAGCTGCGTGTGTTTCAATGTAGCAGCCTCTAACTGACTTAACCAACACAATTTTCGCATAAAATTCTCTCAGCTGTCAGCAATACCGGAGGAACTCTTGGTAAAAAATGTTTTTTTAATCTTTGTTTAAGTTGTTGTGCGCCTCGATTATTTTGATTCTCCCAGTTTGAGAAATTTCAGCCTATCGTAGAAATTCTTCTTTTTGTGTTGCACTCGATAGAAACGCTTTGCGATCTCTTTTTTCAAGGCGATGTCGGCTGATTTTATTTGTATTAACATCGCTGCGATTTATGTGGCGTTTATCCTGATGAATCTCTAGATATCCTGATGCCTCTCTAGATATCCTGATGCCTCTCTAGATATCCCGATGCATCTCTGGATATCCTGATGCCTCTCTAGATATCCCGATGCATCTCTGGATATCTCTATGCATCTTTAGATATCCTGATGATGCATCTCTAGATATCCTGATGCATCTTTAGATATACTGATGCATCTCTAGATATCCTGATGCATCTCTAGATATCCTGATGCATCTCTAGATGTCCTGATGCATCTCTAGATGTCCTGATGCATCTCTAGATATCGTGATACACCTCTAGAGATTCTGATCTACCTCTAGAGATTCTGATACATCTCTAGATATCCTGCTACACACTTTAGAGATGTTGATACACCTATACCGATGCACCTCTCCAGACACCCCAGTGCACCTCTACAGATCCTGATGCACACTCTAGAGATGCTGCTACACCTCTAAAGACCCGGGTATACTCTAATAACGCATCTAGCAACTCACTAACACTAACATGTCTCTCTAGCCACTTGATTTTGTCTACGAGTTTACAAGTATATTGAAGCATCGTCTCAATGATCTCATTGTTGCTTCGTCATAAATGTTGCTTTATCGGCGTAATTGTTAATCCGGCCCAGTTATTGATTGACTTTCGTTGATTTAAAGTTTCTCTCTGGCGTCCTTCAATTGACTGTTATCCATGAGCTCTCAACCCTTGCCAGGCTCCTTCAATTGACTGCTATCCATGAGCTCTCAACCCTTGCCAGGCTCCTTCAATTGACTGCTATCTGTGAGCTCTCAACCCTTGCCAGGCTCCTTCAATTGACTGCTATCTGTGAGCTCTCAACCCTTGCCAGGCTCCTTCAATTGACTGCTATCTGTGAGCTCTCAACCCTTGCCAGGCTCCTTCAATTGACTGCTATCTGTGAGCTCTCAACCCTTGCCAGGCTCCTTCAATTGACTGTTATCCATGAGCTCTCAACCCTTGCCAGGCTCCTTCAATTGACTGTTATCCATGAGCTCTCAACCCTTGCCAGGCTCCTTCAATTGACTGCTATCTGTGAGCTCTCAACCCTTGCCAGGCTCCTTCAATTGACTGCTATCTGTGAGCTCTCAACCCTTCTCAGATTTCTCTCAGGCTCCTTCAATTGACTGCTATCCATGAGCTCTCAGCCCTTCTCAAATTTATCTCAGGCTCCTTCAATTGACTGCTATCCATGAGCTCTCAGCCCTTCTCAAATTTATCTCAGGCTCCTTCAATTGACTGCTATCCATGAGCTCTTAATCCTTCTCAAATTTATCTCAATCTCCAGGTCAACCGGTTGAAGACCTTCGACTTTAACGAGTGGCTCGGGCGCTACAACGAGTGGATGAGCGCCGGCCGGTTCAACGTCAAGGACTTCTTCCGCCGACTGGACACGGACAGGGACGGCCGGCTGACCAGGCGAGACTTCGTTGAAGGCGTGTTGAACTCCAGTGAGTTGGACTGGTTGCATTTGACACGGGGGATTTCTCAGCATAGTTTATGGTGTGAGTTGGACTGGTTACATTTGACACGGGGGATTTCTCAGCATAGTTTATGGTGTGAGTTGGATTGGTTGCATTTGACACGGGGTATTTCTCAGCATAGTTTATGGTGTGAGTTGGACTGGTTGCATTTGACACGGGGTATTTCTCAGCATAGTTTATGGTGTGAGTTGGACTGGTTACATTTGACACGGGGTATTTCTCAGCATAGTTTATGGTGTGAGTTGGACTGGTTGCATTTGACACGGGGTATTTCTCAGCATAGTTTATGGTGTGAGTTGGACTGGTTACATTTGACACGGGGTATTTCTCAGCATAGTTTATGGTGTGAGTTGGACTGGTTGCATTTGACACGGGGTATTTCTCAGCATAGTTTGTGGTGTGAGCGGTGCGGGTGCAAGCCAGCAGCTAAACCACCGCATCCGTGTTTTTTTCTAGCTAAATTTCATCATTGCCGGAGGAATCGTAACGCTGTCCAGTCCAGTAAGGATTGGAAGTCCTTGTTATTCAAGTTTGCGATTTGTTGGTGGCTGTTTTTTCTGTTGGGCTTTTTTTATTCCAGATTTATTTTATCATTTCTGCTGGTTGAATTTCTGATTTTATCAGCTGTTTACAAACATTTGGTGTAGAAGTGAGGGCGAAGTTGCGCCTTTTTATTATTTTAACAAACCTTTGGAGTCTTATAGATCATCCACTGCTGGAATCTTATAGATCATCTGCTGTTGGAATCTTATAGATCATCTGCTGTTGGAATCTTATAGATCATCTGCTGTTAGAGTCTTATAGATCATCTGCTGTTGGAGTCTTATAGACAATCTGCTATTGGAATCTTATAGACCATCTGCTGTTGGAGTCTTATAGATCATCCACTGCTGGAATCTTATAGATCATCCACTGCTGGAATCTTATAGATCATCTGCTATTGGAGTCTTATAGATCATCCACTGCTGGAATCTTATAGATCATCTGCTATTGGAATCTTATAGATCATCTGCTGTTGGAGTCTTATAGATCATCCACTGTTGGAATCTTATAGATCATCCACTTTGGAATCTTATAGATCATCCACTGTTGGAATCTTATAGATCATCCACTGTTGGAATCTTATAGATCATCCACTGTTGGAATCTTATAGATCATCTGCTGTTGGAGTCTTATACACCATCTGCTATTGGAATCTTATAGATCATCCACTGCTGGAATCTTATAGATCATCTGCTATTGGAATCTTATAGATCATCCACTGCTGGAATCTTATAGACCATCTGCTATTGGAATCTTATAGATCATCTGCTGTTGGAGTCTTATAGACCGTCTGCTATTGGAATCTTATAGATCATCTGCTGTTGGAGTCTTATAGATCATCCACTGTTGGAATCTTATAGATCATCCACTGTTGGAATCTTATAGATCATCTGCTGTTGGAATCTTATAGATCATCCACTTTGGAATCTTATAGATCATCCACTGTTGGAATCTTATAGATCATCTGCTGTTGGAGTCTTATACACCATCTGCTATTGGAATCTTATAGATCATCTGCTGTTGGAATCTTATAGACCATCCACTGTTGGAATCTTATAGATCATCCACTGCTGAGTCTTATAGATCATCCACTGTTGGAATCTTATAGATCATCCACTGCTGGAATCTTATAGATCATCTGCTGTTGGAATCTTATAGATCATCTGCTGCTGGAATCTTATAGATCATCTGCTGTTGGAATCTTATAGACCATCCACTGTTGGAATCTTATAGATCATCTGCTGTTGGAATCTTATAGATCATCCACTGTTGGAATCTTATAGATCATCTGCTGTTGGAATCTTATAGACCATCCACTGTTGGAATCTTATAGATCATCTGCTATTGGAATCTTATAGATCATCCACTGTTGGAATCTTATAGATCATCTGCTGTTGGAATCTTATAGATCATCCACTGTTGGAATCTTATAGATCATCTGCTGTTGGAATCTTATAGATCATCTGCTGTTGGAGTCTTATAGACCATCTGCTGTTGGAATCTTATAGATCATCTGCTGTTGGAGTCTTATAGATCATCTGCTGTTAGAGTCTTATAGATCATCCACTGCTGGAATCTTATAGATCATCCACTGTTAGAATCTTATAGATCATCCACTGTTGGAATCTTATAGATCATCTGCTGTTGGAGTCTTATACACCATCTGCTATTGGAATCTTATAGATCATCTGCTGTTAGAGTCTTATAGATCATCCACTGCTGGAATCTTATAGATCATCCACTGTTGGAATCTTATAGATCATCTGCTGTTGGAGTCTTATAGATCATCTGCTGTTGGAGTCTTATAGATCATCCACTGCTGGAATCTTATAGACCATCTGCTATTGGAATCTTATAGATCATCTGCTGTTGGAGTCTTATAGACCGTCTGCTATTGGAATCTTATAGATCATCTGCTGTTGGAGTCTTATAAATCATCCACTGTTGGAATCTTATAGATCATCTGCTGTTGGAGTCTTATAGATCATCCACTGTTGGAATCTTATAGATCATCTGCTGTTGGAATCTTATAGATCATCCACTGTTGAAATCTTATAGACCATCTGCTGTTGGAATCTTATAGACCATCTGCTGTTGGAATCTTATAGATCATCCACTGTTGGAATCTTATAGATCATCCACTGTTGGAATCTTATAGACCATCTGCTGCTGAAATCTTATAGACCATCTGCTGTTGGAATCTTATAGATCATCTGCTGTTGGAATCTTATAGATCATCTGCTGTTGGAATCTTATAGACCATCTGCTGTTGGAATCTTATAGATCATCTGCTGTTGGAATCTTATAGATCATCCACTGTTGGAATCTTATAGACCATCTGCTGTTGGAATCTTATAGACCATCTGCTGTTGGAATCTTATAGATCTTCCACTTTGGAATCTTATAGATCATCTGCTGTTGGAATCTTATAGACCATCTGCTGTTGGTATCTTATAGACCATCTGCTGTTGGAATCTTATAGATCATCTGCTGTTGGAATCTTATAGACCGTCTGCTGTTGGAATCTTATAGATCATCTGCTGTTGGAATCTTATAGATCATCTGCTGTTGGAATCTTATAGACCATCTGCTGTTGGAATCTTATAGATCATCTGCTGTTGGAGTCTTATAGATCATCTACTGTTGGAATCTTATAGATCATCTGCTGTTGGAATCTTATAGATCATCTGCTGTTGGAATCTTATAGATCATCTGCTGTTGGAATCTTATAGACCATCTGCTGTTGGAATCTTATAGATCATCTGCTGTTGGAATCTTATAGATCATCCACTTTGGAATCTTATAGATCATCTGCTGTTGGAATCTTATAGATCATCCACTTTGGAATCTTATAGATCATCCACTGTTGGAATCTTATAGATCATCTGCTGTTGGAGTCTTATAGATCATCTGCTGTTGGAATCTTATAGATCATCCACTGTTGGAATCTTATAGACCATCTGCTGTTGGAATCTTATAGACCATCTGCTGTTGGAATCTTATAGACCATCTGCTGTTGGAATCTTATAGATCATCTGCTGTTGGAATCTTATAGACCATCTGCTGTTGGAATCTTATAGACCATCTGCTGTTGGAATCTTATAGATCATCTGCTGTTGGAATCTTATAGACCATCTGCTGTTGGAATCTTATAGATCATCTGCTGTTGGAATCTTATAGATCATCTGCTGTTGGAATCTTATAGACCATCTGCTGTTGGAATCTTATAGATCATCTGCTGTTGGAGTCTTATAGATCATCTACTGTTGGAATCTTATAGATCATCTGCTGTTGGAATCTTATAGATCATCTGCTGTTGGAATCTTATAGATCATCTGCTGTTGGAATCTTATAGACCATCTGCTGTTGGAATCTTATAGATCATCTGCTGTTGGAATCTTATAGATCATCCACTGTTGGAATCTTATAGACCATCTGCTGTTGGAATCTTATAGACCATCTGCTGTTGGAATCTTATAGATCATCCACTTTGGAATCTTATAGATCATCTGCTGTTGGAATCTTATAGATCATCTGCTGTTGGAATCTTATAGATCATCCACTTTGGAATCTTATAGATCATCTGCTGTTGGAATCTTATAGATCATCTGCTGTTGGAATCTTATAGACCATCTGCTGTTGGAATCTTATAGAATATAGATCATCTGCTGTTGGAATCTTATAGACCGTCTGCTGTTGGAATCTTATAGACCATCTGCTGTTGGAATCTTATAGACCATCTGCTGTTGGAATCTTATAGATCATCTGCTGTTGGAATCTTATAGACCATCTGCTGTTGGAATCTTATAGACCATCTGCTGTTGGAATCTTATAGATCATCTGCTGTTGGAATCTTATAGACCATCTGCTGTTGGAATCTTATAGATCATCTGCTGTTGGAATCTTATAGATCATCTGCTGTTAGAATCTTATAGATCATCTGCTGTTGGAATCTTATAGATCATCTGCTGTTGGAATCTTATAGATCATCCACTTTGGAATCTTATAGATCATCTGCTGTTGGAATCTTATAGATCATCTGCTGTTGGAATCTTATAGACCATCTGCTGTTGGAATCTTATAGATCATCTGCTGTTGGAATCTTATAGACCGTCTGCTGTTGGAATCTTATAGATCATCTGCTGTTGGAATCTTATAGATCATCTGCTGTTGGAATCTTATAGACCATCTGCTGTTGGAATCTTATAGATCATCTGCTGTTGGAGTCTTATAGATCATCTGCTGTTGGAATCTTATAGATCATCCACTGTTGGAATCTTATAGATCATCTGCTGTTGGAATCTTATAGATCATCTGCTGTTGGAGTCTTATAGACCATCTGCTGTTGGAATCTTATAGATCATCTGCTGTTGGAGTCTTATAGATCATCTGCTGTTAGAGTCTTATAGATCATCCACTGCTGGAATCTTATAGATCATCCACTGTTAGAATCTTATAGATCATCCACTGTTGGAATCTTATAGATCATCTGCTGTTGGAGTCTTATACACCATCTGCTATTGGAATCTTATAGATCATCTGCTGTTAGAGTCTTATAGATCATCCACTGCTGGAATCTTATAGATCATCCACTGTTGGAATCTTATAGATCATCTGCTGTTGGAGTCTTATAGATCATCTGCTGTTGGAGTCTTATAGATCATCCACTGCTGGAATCTTATAGACCATCTGCTATTGGAATCTTATAGATCATCTGCTGTTGGAGTCTTATAGACCGTCTGCTATTGGAATCTTATAGATCATCTGCTGTTGGAGTCTTATAAATCATCCACTGTTGGAATCTTATAGATCATCTGCTGTTGGAGTCTTATAGATCATCCACTGTTGGAATCTTATAGATCATCTGCTGTTGGAATCTTATAGACCATCCACTGTTGAAATCTTATAGACCATCTGCTGTTGGAATCTTATAGACCATCTGCTGTTGGAATCTTATAGATCATCCACTGTTGGAATCTTATAGATCATCCACTGTTGGAATCTTATAGACCATCTGCTGCTGAAATCTTATAGACCATCTGCTGTTGGAATCTTATAGATCATCTGCTGTTGGAATCTTATAGATCATCTGCTGTTGGAATCTTATAGACCATCTGCTGTTGGAATCTTATAGATCATCTGCTGTTGGAATCTTATAGATCATCCACTGTTGGAATCTTATAGACCATCTGCTGTTGGAATCTTATAGACCATCTGCTGTTGGAATCTTATAGATCTTCCACTTTGGAATCTTATAGATCATCTGCTGTTGGAATCTTATAGACCATCTGCTGTTGGTATCTTATAGACCATCTGCTGTTGGAATCTTATA